>SJYQ01096209.1:291927-459714 GCA_006410935.1 Redunca redunca
GGACGACCGAGGATGAGATGGCTGGATGGCATCACTGACTCGATGGACATGAGTCTGAGTGAACTCTGGGAGTTGGTGATAGACAGGGAGGCCTGGCGTGCTGCGATTCATGGGGTTGCAAAGAGTCAGACACCACTGAGCGACTGAACTGAACTGATAGTTGATTTATAATGTTGTGTTAAGTTTCTGCTGTGCTGCAAAGTAAATCAGCTATACGTATACATGTATCTACACTTTCCAGGATTCTATTTCCATATAGTTCATTTACAGAGTCTAACTGATTTTTAAAGGTTACTTAGAAAAGGAGGCTATTGGTTAACCTTGAACCAGAATTACCTGCATGACTTTTCTAACAGTACTTGCATGTTAAATCCTACAATTGACTGGGAAGACAGGATAGTCCTCCCAGGGTCTCAGGTGAGCCCCTGAAAGCTGGAGAAGGGTGATAACAACAGTAGTCCCAACAGGTGGATGTTGTATAAGTGCAGCTAGCGTGCCAAGTGCTGAGTGCCTTTCACACATCATTTCATTGCATCCTTACCATGACCCCATGAGGAAGGTATCATTAGTATCCCTATTTTACAGACAAAGCAGACTTAGATCCAGCCTGCCTAGGGTCTCACAGCCAGTAAACAGAGCTAAGATACAAACCCAGGCTACGGGACCCAGAGACCCACTGTTAACAACTCTGCCCTACCGCCCGCAGTGGATTCCCAGTGCCCAGCACAGAGTAGGGACTGAGGGACATGGTGATCACTCTAGACTGATTGCATCTTGATGCCATCCCGGAAAAGCAAACCACAAGGGTAGCCTAGGGGCCGCTGCCGACTGTACTGTTCTCTGCTGAGTTCTCAATGTCTAGAAAGGTCGCTGGCACAAAGTAAAGTGAAAGTGAAGTCGTGTCTGACTCTTTGCAACCCCGTGGACTGTAGCCCACCAGGCTCCTCTGTCCATGGGATTCTCCAGGCAAGAATACTGGAGTGGGTTGCCATTTCCTTCTCTAGGGGATCTTCCCGACCCAGGGATCGAACCCGGGTCTCCTACATTGCAGGCAGACGCTTTACCCTCTGAGCCACCAGGGAAGACACAAAGCAGGTGCTTGGTAAATGGTGGCTGAGTGAAGGCATGCATGAATGAATGAATAATGTCTTCTCCCTGGACTGTGAGCTCTCAAGGGCAAGGACTGTGACTGGCTTGTTCTCCCAGAGCCTAGCTTGGTGCCTTGCACCAGGAAGACCAAGACTGATCAAAGACAGTGTGTTGAAAGAAGCAAGCACCTCTCCACTGTTTGGGATGGTCCTCCCCACAAGCTTTAACTAAGTCTTAGTCAAGCTAGAGGAACACCACCAACCCTGGAAACTGTTCTATTGGACAACACTTGACATGTCACACTGGGAAGACCCATGTAAACAAGTAGGAAGTGAGGGTGTCAGGGAAGCCAGGGCAGTGAGATGTGGGCAACCTGCCCACTCGCAGGTCATGCAGCGGGCCCCCTTCCTCCACCTCTGTGCAAAGGTTGTGCCTGCTAGTATTTCTCAGCTAGGAGAATAGCAGCAACCCAGAGCCTGCATGGTCATTTCACAGTTTACTGAGGACAGACCTAGCTTTCTGTCTGCATTAATTTATCTGGTCTTCAAAACAACCACATGCCACATGGACTATTTTTATTCCCAGGATGCAGAAAGGCAAAGAGAGGTTAAATTGCTCAAGGTCACGAATTCAGAAGAGCTGGGGTTTTCACCAGACAGACCTCTGGACTCCTCTGCCCAGCAGCAGTACTCTTCACCCCACTCCCTGAGGAAGGAAGAGCTCACCCCACAACTCCCGCTCATCCTCCCAGACCCAGCGCCCCTTCCATCTCAGCTGGGGCTCCTGACTCCAAAGCCCTACTCCCACCCCGTGCCCCTCAGCCAGCTACCTGTGCAGTCGGTCTACATCAAGTCTGAGGGCAGATAGCCAG
Organism: Redunca redunca; assembly: GCA_006410935.1. Lineage (NCBI taxonomy): Eukaryota > Metazoa > Chordata > Mammalia > Artiodactyla > Bovidae > Redunca > Redunca redunca. The sequence goes on from SJYQ01096209.1 coordinate 293,888, forward strand.
GCAGGCTTTGCTGCCGGTTCTGTGAAAATGAAGTGAAAGTGAAAGTCGCTCAGGGGTGTCCGACTCTTTGCAACCCCATGGACTACAGTCCATGGTAACCTGTGCTAAAGAGCTTAGGCTCTGGCGTCTGTGAGGTGAGTGTGTGCTCAGTCCGTTCTGACTCTGCGACCTTGTGGACTATGGCCTGCTCAGCTCCTCTGTCCATGGGATTCTCCAGGCAAGAATACTGGAGTGGGTTGCCATTTCCTCCTCCAGGGCATATTCCCACCCAGGGATTGAACCTATGTATCCCGTATCTCCTGCATGGGCAGGCAGATTCCTTACCACTAGCTCTACCTGGGAAGCTCTGGTGTCAGACATGGGTTCAAATATGCTCTGTGTGACACTGGTTGAGTTACTCAACCTCTCTGAGCCAAAGCTTCCTTGGCTGTCAAATAGGGATAATAGTATCCCTCTCCCATCTCAGGAGTTTGGGGAGGATTAGCTAGTTAGTAAGACCCCACCTATTCCCTGAACCTGCGCTATGCACAGGTCCTGGGCAGGTATTCTCACTGTGTCATGGACACAGTCCTGGGAGAGCCCTGAGGAGTCCTTTATCCAGGAGCACACTCACCAGCCCCCTCCATGTCTCCTCCCTTCCTTCCAGGCCTACAATCCCTCATGAGATACGTCTCAAGTTCTAGTCTCCAGCCAAGCTCACATGTGAGAGTAAGATGATGGATGAACCCTGAATCTAAGGATGCCCAACCCCCCACCAGCCTCCAGGCTCGAGTCCACAAGTCCTCCCAGCTCCAGGCCTGTCAGGACCTTTGGGAAAGTGGGGGCGGGAGGGCTGGAAGAGAAGCTGTGAAAAGCGGAACAGGCTTCACCCTGGGATCTTCCTCACCATCTGTCTTGCCAGGCATGGCGGGGGGGGGCCTCATCCATCCATCAGGATTGACACCAGATCCTTGCCCCCCAGCCGTGTCTGGGCATCCCTCACCCACCCTTCCCCTCCCTCTGCTATTCCCAGAGCTTGGCTGGTTGCAGGGCCGGGCTTGCTCTTAATTAGCCTGACAAAACTCAGTCACCAGGGGAAGTCCTTGAAGTTGAGGATTTCAACAAAGCTAAACCACTAAATCCTGTGGCCGCCAGCCTGTCTTCACAGCTTCTCCAGCTCTGCCAGAAATTGTGCTTACTCCCATGCAGAAACCACAGTCCTGGCGGCTTCAGTGTCTCCCCCAGTCCTGGGCCACCTTATCAGGGCAGGCCTGGCTCATCCTTTATCTGCCTGCCATCTCTAAGTGCTTCCATCCCCCTGACAGGCCCCATAAAAGCTAGTAAAAGACAAGGCTGTCCCGCTTTTGACATCACTGACTTCAAAGGCCGCAGATGAGGCGGGCGCGATCTGGTTGCTTTGCTGAGTTAAGAGCAACGCTCGGCGCTCTTGCAATGACTCTGTTGGTCTGGGGATGACACCAGGAGCTCCAGGGCTTAGCAAGAAATGGTGAAGGGCACAGGCTCTGGAGCCAGGCAGCCCCAGTTCAAGCCCCAGTTCGGCCACTGGGCTACTGGACTGCTTAACCCTGTTGCTGTGAAGCTTCTCTGACAAACGGAGATGATGAAGTTCACCTGTCTAACCCTCCAAATGTCACTGGGACAGGCCCGGCATGGTGAAGAGGACTCCCTTCTGTAAGGGCTTGGCTACTTCTTGGGACTCCCTAGAGCCATCCTAACAGGGCCCTGGACAGCAGTGAGAATTGAACGTGATGGTGACGTCAGGAAAGAAGTGAAGAGAGCACCAGGCTACATGGCATCTGCAAGCTCAGTTCCCAGCACCCACCCCAGGTCATCAGAGCTCACAGCTCCAAATCCCTTCATCCCATAGTGGCAAGAGTTTCTCCCCGCAGGGAGCAGGAGTTATTGTTTAATATGAGCACAGAGTTTCAGCTGGGTAAGATGAAAAGAATTCTGGAGATGGATGATAGAAACGGTTGCACAATACAAACTGACCTAATGTCACTGAACTGTATGCTTCCAAATGGTGAATATTAGGCTATGAATAGTTTACCACAATTTTTAAAAAAAGTTTGACCCTATGTTAAGAGGCAGTTGAGAGGAATGGAAACAAGGCACTCCTTAGCTCTTCTAAGAGCTCAAGCTGGAACCCAAGATTCATACCGGCTGATAATAGAAATGAAGCTAAACCAAGAACTGCTCCCCTCCTGCCAGCCCCAAACCCATCCCCTGGGCCCATCAGCCCCCACCTGGGGCAAAGGAGTTGTCTCAGGAGGGGTCAGCCGTGCACACGGCCTCACCTCCGGGGGGGCCCTGAGTACAGCCCTGCCTGGCTCACACCCACAAACAGTGGCTGCGTAGAACCCTTGCTGCAGGTCCTTAGGACAAAGAAAGACGTGCAGAAAGGGAAAGAGGAAGAGGGAATTAAGTCATCCTCAGCTTTTCTCCCAAGTCTCACTGAGAAGAATCAAGACGCTTTTTGGGCCCACTGCCCAGAGACAAAACAGGAGATGAAAATATTTATTTGTTTCTAAGGCTCTTGCAATCCCAGGATGAAAAGCCCACCTTGGTTGTAACTTACTGCAGCCTGAGCTACTCCCATGGCTGCCCCTGCCCCAGGCAGCCGTCCACTCACTCAGGTCTTGGTGCAAGAAGTTCCACTGGGGAGAAAAAGTAGGATCCCTGTCCCCACAGAAACGGAATCTATTAAATGAGAATTATCCCCTGTTGGCATCAGGGAGCCATAAATAGCCCAGCCGCCCCAGTTGAATCACCAGAGCTAGCACTGTGTCAGCGTTTCTATATAAACCAGGGTTTGCTAGGGGATTAGCTCACAGCCATAAAAAATTTGCTCCAGGCTGAAACTTGGCCTAAAGAAAATCTCAGCCTGCGAGTAGATACTGAAAAGAAAGCCAGACAGACACCGCCCCCAAGCCTGCCAAGGACAAGGGTGTCTCTGAACAGGACCTCTTATATCGGGGGCTCTGTTTTCACCAGCATATAAGAAACCTGGTGATTTAGGGCACCATTTGGGGTTGTCATAATTCAAAATTTGGTCCTTCCCACCATCACCCCCCACCACCCAGCAAGCCAAAAGAAGGATATTTGCTACTCTGAGAGCTTCACATAGGCCTGGGTTCGGGAATGTATAATCGAAACCCTCCTCTTTCCCTGTTGATAGCTAAAAGGCAAGAAAAGAGAGATTTACCCAAGCAGGGAACCAGTGCTCATGCTGATTCTTTGTACAGTGTCAGGGAAATGGGAGCTGTCTTCCACCCTAAAGCAAGGCCTGGGAACCTAACATAGCCTAAAAGTAGAATAACTCCATACAAGACACAGGTGTAGTCAACGGGGAAAGGAAACTGCTTCAGTTTGGTTTTTTCCTTTATGAATAGGCAGTTAGTCCAACATCACCTGTTAAATAAAGCCAGACCCCTCTACACATCATTTCATACCTGGCTTCCTGGTGAATTAAAGATCTAAATGAAAAAGATACAACTAACTATAAAAAATAGTGGAAGAAAACCTAAGGGAATGTATATATAAACTCTGAGGGAGAAGGTCTTCTTAAAGAAGACATGAAAAACAGAAGCCATAAGGAAAGAGAAGTTTTAATATGTGACAATACAAAGTTTTAAATTTTTAGGTAGCCAGATTTGTCATAGGCAAAATTAAAAGAAGGGAGAAAAAACTGTAACACTTATTGCTAAGGGTTTATATGCTATCTTAATAAAGGACTTCTACAGATAAGTAAGAAAAAGAAAGACTGGCAGAAAAAGAGGCGAAGGATATAAAAAGGCAATTTAAAGAGAAGGAAATGTAAATTGCCAGTAAGCAGTGAAAAAGATAAGCAGCTTTATTAGTTAGGGAAATACAAATTAAAACCACAAATCTGACCCATCAGAGTGAAAGAACAGTAATACCTAGGCTAGTAAGGGAAACAGGAGTGCTCACTCATTCCTAGGGTCTGATAAACTGCTATAATCTTTAGAAAAGATGTATAGCGCCGTCTATTAAAATTTAAAATACCAGCAATCTCACTTATAGGATTATGTCCTGCAGGGCATATCTACAAGAATGTTTACAGCAGCACTGTTTATTAGGGCAAAAAGTAAAATCAAAATGAATGTCCATCAGTTAAAGTGTTGAATAAATTGTGTTATGTTTATACCATCAAATGTAAATTATGCAGCTATTAGGAGAATAAAAAGAATAAATAACATCTTACATGTACTAACAGAAAAAGCCATGCTGGATTTTTTTCCTTTTTAATTACTCATATATTATATTGCAGCATCCATGAACATCTATTGCCCTACTACTCAGTCTATCTCTTTTTATTTTTCCTTTATATTAGTAAAATTTTGAAGAGTTATCCATGAACGTCTCTTTTTATTTTTCCTTTATATTAGTAAAATTTTGAAGAGTTATCCATGAACGTCAGAAGGTTTAAATATGTTTATGTCCCTTACTGATAAAGCAAGCTTTTCTTGGCAAATTTACTAGCTAGCCCAATACCATGAGGTGGCTTAACTAAAAAAGCACTGTCAAGGTAGAGTGTTTGGTTAATGTGAGCCAGATTTTATTTTTTAAAAGAAATAATTTAAAATAAGGAAAGTTAAAATCCCAATATATGTGTATATATACATTTTAAGTTTGTTGGTGCATGGAGAGAGATGTAAAGATGTCCTATACCGTTAGGTCTGATAACCTCAGGAACGGGATTGGCAGTGGGACTCAAGAGCTACTAAATTTTTCTTTACTCAACTCTGAATAGTTTGTTTTTTTGTTTGTTTGTTTGTTTTTTAGTGCAAACGTGTATAAGTTTTAAGATATTTTTAAGTAGAAAAGTTTTTAATCACTCCAAAAACAAAGTTCTTCGGTAAAGGCAAAGTGGTAGCTGAACCTCAAGACGTGCTTAATAAATAGTAATGTGTGTGCGTGCCTAGTCGTGTCTGACCCTTAGTGACCCCATGGACTGTAGCCTGCCACGCTCCTCTGTCCATGGTGTTACCCAGGCAAGAATGCTGAAGTGGGTTGCCATTTCCTCCTCCAGGGGATCTTCCCAACCCAGGAATCGAACCAGAGTCTCCTACACTGGCAGGGGAGTCTTTACCACTGAGCCACCTGGGAAGCCCAGCAAACACTAAGGAGCGTACTAATCAACTAAGGCATGGTCAGAGAAGCAGCGCCGCCTCTGAACGCAGGGAGCTCACAGAGCTCAGGGGCACAGAATTCACGCAGCCCTTAGAGAACCATTTAAAATCCACAGAGATCCGGGGGCAGACAGGGTCTGGGGTGTTCAGGGAGGGCTTTGTGGTGGAGGTTTCCAAGGGTTTCAGGGTGGAAGGCCTTGGATAAACAGAGGACTAGGGAGTACAAGAGTAGTGCCAACGCAAACGAAAGGTCCTGGGCTGTGAGTGAGCCTGGCCCTTGGAGGCTGGGGTCTAAGAAAAGGCCTGGCACTCTGTGGATGTTGTAAGTGCCTCCTGAGCTCGGCCTGCTGCACCCCCTTCTCTGCAGAAGGTGGCAGTGGCCATCGAGAGTTTGCACATCAGTCTGAATGCTGCCTCTTCAGAGGACGGGTTTCAGTTTCCCTTCAGAGGACCGGGTCTGTGGGGAATGATTCAAGGCCAGACTGCTCTCTCTCCCAAAAGCTGAGCCAAAGGCAGGCTCTTGAAAGTCTGGGAGGCCTACCAGGGAGCAGGGCTCACCTCTGGGGTCACAGTGCGGTATTCACATCAGGACCAGGTTGGCTCCTATCACCATGCCAACCTTGGGTCCACCTGCCTCCCTCAAAAGCACACAGGTGGAGGCTGCGATCTTCCCGGCTGGTATCTAAGCTGCTTGAGGGTAGCAACCAGCCCTGTGTGGCTCACAGTCCTCTTGTCAGAGGCTTCAATGAGTAACTGACCCCTTCATATTGCTTTGCATACTTGGTCTTTGCTGCAGAAGCCTCTGGCTTTCCCTCTTGCTGGTAGAATGATAACATTACCAGGAGTTAGTTGGAAGGAAAGAGCTGGGGTCTGGAGTTCACAAACTGATAAATAAGGTTCTGTTCTGAGAGGCCAAAAGAAAAGAGGGATCCATACCAATATTCTTAAGAGAGTATTTGAAGAAGGAAGAGGACAGGCTGTCCATTATTTCCATGGGGGAAGGAGGAGAAAGGGTAGTTTGCAAATCATGTTCACTGGAGACAGAAGCAGTCATCGGTCTATTTCACGTTATTTCTAAAAGAAGGCGTGAGGAAGGTCTTCCCATGGGCACATCCTTAGTGGAGAAGGGTGACGCTTTATTTTGTCTCAAGCTCAGGAATGTCCTGGCAGGGCTTTAAGCAAGGATAGCAAAGCTGGCTCCAAAGAGATGCATCCCTCCCTGTCAGCTTCTTTTCTCAGCCCGTAGATGGTTCATCCTCATCTGTGTCCAGTCTGCGACCGGTAGTATTCATGGGGTCCCGCTCAGCCTGTACTGATTCACTATCCTGAGAGGTTGGGGCAGGGACACACACTATCTCCCAGACGTGCAATTTAGGGCCCTTCCAACCCCAGCTCCTCGCTAATTCTGTCCAGCTCCGTCCCCAGATACTGAGCCTCCATGACTGGGTGCAAGGCCTTGGATACCAGGGCGGGCATGGCTCCTGTTCTCACAGGCTTAGAGCTGGCAACCTCCGCCCTGAGCCTCATGGTTTTCCTTCTAGAACCCACAGGAATGACGACACCTTCCTCCTCCTAGGGCAATTGTCACTTCTTGCAGAACCCAAAGGGGGCTCCCTATCTTGGTTTCAAAATCTTCGCTTTCTGCTCAGAGGAAATGAGCTTCCTTCATTCATTCCACCAGTGTTTAGTGGATTCTCATGAGCCAGGCTGTGATCTATACGGTGGGTATACAGTAGGGAACAAAACAGAAAGAAACAATCTCTACCCTAGTGGGTGGAAGTAGCAGAAAAACTAATAAGTAAGTCATTTCTCCAAGTGCTATGAGCTAAAAAGCAGGAGCAGGGTGTGCTCTGGGAGTAAGGGAAAGGGGGGTATGTTGAATAGGGGGGCTCAGTGAGCTTCCCTCTCGGCTCCCGCCCGCTCGGCCTTTATCTTCTTGCTGAGATGGTGTTATTATGGTTCCCAAATGTTTGAGGCTCGAGTGAAGAGTTCATCTGTAATGGGATTATCTCCGGCCCTGTTTGCTTTCATTACAGTCCCACTCTCTCCGAGCATGAGAATCTAACCTTACCGAAAGCATATTTTGGTAATCTGATATAAACTAAATTTAAACTTTGACCTCCAACAATAAAAATGCTACTTTCCCCCTCTGCAGACCTGAAATACAGATTAAGGGCCTGCCAGCTTCACTTTCCGGGTTTCTAACTGACTTCTAATTAGATTCGAAGCATGACTCAGAAGAGTCAGGCCCACCACGGACGCTGGCACACTGGCCTGGCTTTTCCTCCTACCCATCAGAAGTTGGATGCCTCTCCCAGCTTTCCTGCCTCTCTCCCTTCAGCTCCTGTTTCGTGGGACTGTCGCTGAATCGCAAGTTAGCACTGAAAACTCAAGATGAAATTTCTCTCTGAAGTCACATTGCAAATGGGCTCTGATTCCCGGTTTGCACGAACAGCTTTAATCCTGGTTTGGATAAAGGTTAAGTAGGAGCTTACTCCATTCTGCCCCCACGTCATGTTCTAATTCCTATAGGTTATCTTATTTAGAAATTAAGGCAAGCCGAAGCCACGTGGGTGCCGCCCGCTGCTGGGGCTACTCCCTGTGTCTGAGATCTCTGCAGCCTCACTTACCACCCTCTCATCAACCATTTTGTTTTCCAGAACCTGGCATTCATGTGTTCAGGTTGTCTAGCCACAATGTTAAAAGCTTGTCTTTTCCTTTTATTTTTATTTTTTTTGAAAGGGAAACATTAAATAAGTTTCACAGTCTGGACCAGAATAAGCAACTAAAAATTCAAATTCAGGGATGTCCCACATTAATAACTGTTCACCAAGGAAGCATTTCCTGTTTATACATTGAGCTAATGAGAATCCATCACCCCTGTCAAATGCACTGAACACCAAATTCAAATGTCAAACCAAATGTAAGAGGTCACACATTTCCTTTGCTAACTAAAAGTGTAATTCATAAATATTATTGCTACCAAACTCTCCATCTACAACATTTGTTTAGAAATATGCACATGTAATATAAATTGTGATTAAGTTAAATGGGTATATTATTTCCTGTTTTAAGGGCTAACAGCAGCATGAATTATGCTTTACTGCAAAGAAGGCTCAAGTCACAAGCAGTTCTGCCTGAGTACAGCCTCACATTTTACACCCCCAGGTTGGTTTTTGCACGTTCATTCATAAATACTGTACATTACCCAGTCTTGCTGATAACTTTCACTTCTGCTGCCTTATAAAATAGCTCTCACTATTGAAAAGGTCAGCTAAATGGACATAAACTTTGAGTCTAGCTACATGTAAAAATAAAAGTGGAAAAACAAAAAAAGATTTACGAAGCCTGGGTCTTCCTTTACCTCCATAAGCATAATACCAGAATCCAAATTAAACTGAAACTTTGCATCTGTGCCATGATTTAGTGAGATGGGAATTGTTAGCACAAGAAGCAACAACCCAGATTTTTAACTTCTGAAATTAATGCCAGGGAGCAGAAAAACAAGTAGGAAAGCAATCTTTCATTCTGTTTTTATCTACAAATAAATTTGACTAACGTCCTTCGTTTTAGAAACATGTAAACATATTAATATATATGTCATTTTAGGAAACAACACTTATTCCAGTACGGAAAACAAGGAAAGCAGAACAAACAGAAATATGTTCTCACCTAAGAACCTGATACAGGACCTCATTTCACTCTAATAAAAGGATAGGAAAAGGAAAACCCAGAATCAAAGCTGACCCTGACCAGCTGAGGAAAGAAATGCAGTTTTCATTGACGCCCCAGTCAATGAAAGTCAATGAAAACTGTTACCAAAGACCCAAAAGAAAGGCGAGCAAGCAAACAAACCCTGCCCTTCCCAGCCTAGGTGGAGAGGTCTGCTCCCACGGAAGGATGGAGGACTTAGCCCCACACCTCTGCAAGGCCTCTAGAGCCTCCTTCCCATGGGGGCCAGGTCCACCCTGCCCCCTCCTTCACCAGGCTAAGGCATGCAGAGGAGATAGGTGGGTTAGATGCTCCTCAGCAGAGCTCTGAGTCATCACTGTTTTCCAACCCTTCCCAAGTCAGCCTGACGCCATCGTGCCAGACAATTTTGCAATGAAACCAAATCTTTGCTGTCACAGATTGGCGAGAGGGATAAAGTGGATTCCTCAAAGAGATAACTGAGCCGACTCACCAGCTTTTGAAGTCTAGTGAACAAGGTTTCATAAGCTCCAGATTCAGCAGCAGATAATTAACAGATATAACTAAAGCTCACTTTTGTGGACACTCTGCCTATTCACCATGAGGCCGGCAGGGGCTGCCTCTCACCTGCCGCCCAGTTCTCCTCTCCCCAGTGGAAGGCTGAGTGGGCAGATCTGAGTTTGAGCATGCTGCTGCGGCTGCTGCTAAGTCGCTTCAGTCGTGTCCAACTCTGTTCGACCCCAGAGACGGCAACCCACCAGGCTCGCCCCTCCCTGGGATTCTCCAGGCAAGAACACTGGAGTGGGTTGCCATTTCCTTCTCCAATGCATGAAAGTGAAAAGTGAAAGTGAAGTCGCTCAGTCGTATCCAACTCTTTGTGACCCCGTGGGCTTGCAGCCTACCAGGCTCCTCCGTCCATGGGATTTTCCAGGCAAGAGTACTGGAGTGGGGTGCCACCACCTTCTCCAGGGTTTGAGCAGAGCTGCTGCTAAAGAACAGGCTTACAGGATGTAGCTCTCATAAAATATTTCAAATTAGGTTTACGATAGTTTTATCATAGCATTTACCCATCAAAATATAATTATATCATTAACTTATTTTTTAATTAATTTATTTTAATTGGAGGCTAATTACAATATTGTAGTGGTTTCTGCCATACATTGACATGAATCAGCCACAGGTGTACATATGTCCCCCCCATTCTGAATCCCACCCCCCTCCCTACCCCATCCCTCTGGGTTGTTTCCAGAGCACTGGCTTTGAGTGCCCTGCTGCATGCATCAAATTTGCACTGGTCATCTATTTTACACATGGTAATATACATGTTTCAAGCTGTTCTTTCAAATCATCCCACCCTCACCTTCTCCCACATAGTCCAAAAGTCTGTTCTTTACATCTGTGTCTCTTTTGCTGTCTTGCATATAGGGTCATTGTTATCATCTTTCTAAATTCCATATATATGCGTTAATATCCTGTATTGGTGTTTCTCATTCTGACTTACTTCACTCTGTATAACAGGCTCCAGTTTCATCCACCTCATTAAAACTGACTCAAATGCATTTTTTTTACAGCTGAGTAATATTCCATTGTGTATATGTACCACATATAACTTCCTTATCCATTTGCCTGCCGATGGACATCTGGGTTGCTTCCATGTCCAGTGCTGCGATGAACATTAGGGTACATGTGTCTCTTTCAGTTCTGGTTTCCTCAGTGTATATGCCCAGAAGTGGGACTGCTGGGTCATATGGCAGTTTTATTTCCAGTTTAAGAAATCCCCACACTGTTCTCCATAGTGGCTGTACTAATTTGCATTCCCACCAACAGTGTAAGAGGGTTCCCTTTTCTCCGCACCCTCTCCAGCATTTATTGCTTGTAGACTTTGTGATAGCAGCCATTCTGACCGGCGTGAGACGGCACTCATTGTGGCTTTGATTCGCATTTCTCCGATAATGAGTGAAGTTGAACATCTATTCATGTGTTTATTAGCCATCTGTATGTCTTCTTTGGAGAAATGTCTGTTTAGTTCTTTGGTCGACTTTTTGATTGGGTTGTTCATTTTTCTGGTAGTGAGCTGCATGAGATTTTAGAGATTAATTCTTTGTCATTTGTTTCATTTGCTAATCTATTCTCCCATTCTGAAGGCTGCCTTTTCACCTTGCTTATAGTTTCCTTCATTGTGTAAAAGCTCTTAAGTTTAATTAGGTCCCATTTGTTTCTTTTTGTTTTTATTGCCATTACTCTGGGAGGTAGGTCATAGAACTTGCTGTGATTTATGTTAGAGAGTGTCACTGACTTATTTTAAATACAGTACTTTCAAATCTGGTAACTGGTACTTGAAGTCTAGTGAAAGAAAACGATTTTTTAATCCCATATTTTTTATTAGCATATAATTTCCATAAAGTGAAATGTTCAGGTTTTAAGTGTTTTGTTCAATCCATTTTGAAGAATATATACAAAGACATGGAACATTTCTCTCAAACAGAAAGTATACCACACCTCTTCTCAATTTTTCACCCTCAGAATCAACCACTTATCTGATCTCTGTTACCATAGGTTAGTTTTTCCTACTCTAGAACTTCTTATAAATGGACCACATAGCATATTTATTTTGGTATCTAGCTTCATTCACTCATTCTAGTTTTGAGAGTCACCCATGATAGTGTGCATATTAGAAGCTCATTCCTCTATACTGCTCATAACTTGTCATACGACTGAGCCACAGTTTATCCATTCATTCTTTGCTGATAGATACCTGGGCTCTCTTCCAGTTTCAGAATTTTATGAATAAATTCGCTATGAACATTCCGATGCAAAAATATTCGTGAAAATGTGTTTTCATTCTTCTCAGGTAAATATCTGAAAGTGGAATTGCTAGGTCATCAGGTAAATGTACTTTGAACTTTTAAAGAAAATAATCAGTTTTCCTAAGTAGTTCTATCATTTTATGCTCCCCCAGCAATGCAGGAGAGTTCCAGTCCCTCCACTTCCTCTCTCACATTTCATGTTATCAATTTTTTTTCACTTTAACCCTGTCAGTGGATAACCTCTAATGGATAACTAGTAGTAACTCACTGTAATTTTGATTTGCATCTCCCTCAAACCTAATGATGCTAAACACTTCTTCAGGTGCTTACTTTTTGGGTGATATACATTTGCCTATCTCCTTTAGTGAAGTCTCTATTAAAACTGTTTTGGCCATTTTTAATTGAATTGTCTTTTTATTCTTGAATTGTTAAAGAGTTTTTATACTCTGGATGCAAGTCCTTTGTCAGACATATGTGTTAACCTATTTATTCCCTTAACAATGTCTTTGATGAGCCTAAATTTTTTATTTGGATGAAATCCAATTTACCAGATTTTGTTTTTATGGTTCATGTTTTCTGTGACTTCTCTAAGAAATCTTTGCTTACCTCAAGGTTGCAAAAAATTCTGTTGTTTTTTTTTTCTTCTAGTCATCTTACTGCTTTACCTTTTACATTTAGGAAAAAGGTAATTCAATTATGTTGAATTGATTTTTATACATGATTAGAGATAGACGCCAAAGTTCTTTTATTTTTTAAAAGTATAACCAATTGTTCCCATACTAGTTGTTAAAAAGATTGTCATTGCCCATTGAATTTCCTTGACATTCCTGTCACAAATCTTTGGACCATATATCTGTAGGTGCATGTATAGACTCTATTCCGTTCCATATATCCCTTTCATCAATCCTGCACTGTCTTGATTACTGTAGCTATGTAGTCACTCCTGTAATCAGGTAGGATAAGTCTTCCAAATTTGTTTTACTTTTTCAATACTGTTTTGGTTATTCTAGGCCTTTTTTTCTTTCCATTTAAATTTTAAGATCACTTTGTCAAAGGAAAAATTGCCCACTTAAATATCTGATATTTTATGCTACAGTAAATGTTATTTAAACATTTTTACTGTTGACTATTCATTACTAGTATATGGAATCCTAACTCTGCTTATCTTTCACTACTGTAAAATTAATTACTACTTAAGTTCTACACTCATTTTCTAAAATTCCTTAGGAGTCTCGTTGTATAAAATCATGACACCTATAAGTAAAGACAATTTTACTTCTTCCTGTTCAATCTGTATGTTATTTCTTTTGCTCATAGCATTGCCTTGTCAAATACCTCTAGTATAATGTCGTGTAAAAGCTGTGAAAGAGGCATCCTCACTTTGTCTTCAGCCTCTGAAAGGAAGCTATTCAGACACCTATTCAGTTCAGTTGCTCAATTGTGTCCCACTCTGTGTGACCCCATGAATCACAGCACGCCAGGCCTCCCTGTCCATCACCAACTCCCGGAGTTCACTCAGACTCACGTTCATCGAGTCCGTGATGCCATCCAGCCATCTCATCCTCTGTCGTCCCCTTCTCCTCCTGCCCCCAATCCCTCCCAGCATCAGAGTCTTTTCCAATGAGTCAACTCTTCACATGAGGTGGCCAAAGTACTGGAGTTTCAACTTTAGCATCATTTCTTCCAAAGAAATCCCAGGGCTGATCTCCTTCAGAATGGACTGGTTGGATCTCCTTGCAGTCCAAGGGACTCTCAAGAGTCTTCTCCAACACCACAGTTCAAAAGCATCAATTCTTTGGCACTCAGCCTTCTTCACAGTCCAACTCTCACATCCATACATGACTACTGGAAAAACCATAGCCTTGACTAGACGGACCTTAGTCGGCAGAGTAATGTCTCTGCTTTTGAATATGCTATCTAGGTTGGTCATAACTTTTCTTCCAAGGAGTAAGCGTCTTTTAATTTCATGGCTGCAGTCTCCATCTGCAGTGATTTTGGAGCCCCAAAAAATAAAGTCAGCCACTGTTTCCACTGTTTACCCATCTATTTCCCATGAAGTGATGGGACCAGATGCCATGATCTTTGTTTTCTGAATGTTGAGCTTCAAGCCAACTTTTTCACTCTCCTCTTTCACCTTCATCAAGAGGCTTTTTAGTTCCTCTTCACTTTCTGCCATAAGGGTGGTGTCATCTGCATATCTGAGGTTATTGATATTTCTCCCGGCAATCTTGATTCCAGCTTGTGTTTCTTCCAGTCCAGCCTATAAGTAAAGACAATTTTACTTCTTCCTGTTCAATCTGTATGTCCTTTATTTCTTTTGCTTATAGTATTGCCTTGTCAAAGGCCTCCAGTATAATGTTGAGTAAAAGTTGTGAAAGAGGCATCCTCATTTTGTCTTCAGCCTCTGAAAGGAAGCATTCAGTTACCAATTAGTAAGTATATCAGTCATAGGTTTTTTTGTTGATACCATTTGTTAGGTTAAGAAAGCTCTCCAGTTTGCTGAGTTTTTATCATAAACAGATACCAAAAGTTGTCCATAGTTTTTTCTGCATCTATGCAAAGATGATTTTCTTCTGTAACTAACATGATAAATTATACTGATTGGTTTTTAATAGTATATCAACTTTACATCCTGAGATGAACTCTACCCTTTTTCTATATATTGTTGATTACATTTGCTAACACTTTAAGGATTTTCATACCTATGTTAATAAGGGACTTTGATCTGTAATTTTCCTTTCTTATAATATCCTTGTCTGGTGTTGGCATCAAAGTAACGCTGGATTCATAAAATAAGTTGGGAAGTATACTCTCATACTATATTTTCTGAAATAGCTTATGTAGAATTGATATTAGTTCTTCCTTAAATATTGGAAAGAATTCACCAGAAAAACTATATGGGTCCAAATGTTTGTTGGAAATTGTTTAATTACCAAATCAATTTCTTTAGTGAGTATAGGGTTTAGATTTGCTATTTCTTCTTGTGTCACTTTTGCAACTTATGTTTTTCAAGTAATATGTCCCTTTCAAGTAATATGTCACTGATGACATGGGTGTGTTTTGAATGTTGGCTACTTTGTATTAATAGAAACAGGATGTTTTGTTCAACTTTTGCTGTAAAGTTGTTCACAATATCACTTCATTATCCTTTTAGTGTCCTTAGTGATAACTGCTGCTGCTGCTGCTAAGTCGCTTCAGTCGTGTCCAACTCTGTGTGACCCCATAGACGGCAGCCCATGAGGTTCCCCCGTCCCTGGGATTCTCCAGGCAAGAACACTGGAGTGGGTTGCCATTTCCTTCTCCAGTGCATGAAAGTGAAAAGTGAAAGTGAAGTTGCTCGGTCGTGTCTGACTCCCAGCGACCCCATGAACTGCGGCCCACCAGGCTCCTCCGTCCATGGGATTCTCCAGGCAAGAGTGCTGGAGTGGGGTGCCGTTGATAGCTCATCTTTTATTCCTGGTGTATCAATAATTTATGTCTTTTTTCCTTTTCTATAAAAATTTTTGTTATGGTTGAATATATTGTAATATAAAATTTACCTCCACAATCATTTCTAAGGCTACAGTTCAACAGTATTACATATATTCGCATTGCTGTGTAACCAATCTCTGGAACTTTTCATCTTGCAAAACTGAAAGTCTGTATCCACTAAGTAAATGTTCCTAGGTATTTATCATTCATATTACTCTTTTTAACAAACCAACATTAATCTTTGCTGATTTTCCTATTATTTGTTTTCTATTGCATTGATTTCCACTCTTACTTTGGTTTAATTAGCTTATCTCTTGTTAACATTTTAAGGTGCAAACAAAAGTAATTGATATTGCATCTTTCTTATTTTCTAAGATAATCATTTAAAGCTATACATTTCCCTTTAAAAATTATGCATCTCACAAATTTTGATGTCACCTTTTCATTATCATTAAATTTAAAATATTTTCTAATTCTTTTGTGACTTCTTTGATACATGGACTATTTAGTCCATTATTTAGTACTGTTCTCATGCGAAGAGTTGACTCATTGGAAAAGACTCTGATGCTGGGAGGGATTGGGGGCAGGAAGAAAAGGGGATAACAGAGGATGAGATGGCTGGATGGCATCACCGACTCAATAGACGTGAGTGTGAGTGAACCCCGGGAGATGGTGTGCTGTAATTCATGTGGTCGCAAAGAGTCGGACATGACTGAGTGATTGAACTGAACTGAACTGAACTGAACTGAGTTTCCAAATATTTGAAGAATTTTGTAGGTATCTTGTTGTCACTGACTTCTACTTTGACTACATTTTGTTCAGAGAACACTTAGAAATTCAATCCTTGGAAATTTATTTAGACTTGTTTTATGGTCTAGTTTATGATCTATGTTGAGGAATGCTCCATACGCACTTGAGAAGTATGTGCATTTTGCTTTTGTTGGATGGAATGTTAGATAAATGTAAATTGGATCAGGTTATTGGCAGTATTGTTCAGATCTTCTATATACTCACCAATCTTTCAATATATCAGTTACAAAGAGAAGAGTCATACATTCCTCAGCTGTGATTCAGCTTTAGTTCTGTCAATTTTTGTTTTACATATTTTGGAGCTTTGTTATTAGGTACAACTTTTAGATTTTTATGTCTTGATTAATTAACACTTAATGCCATTATAAAATGCACCTTTTATCTTTTTATCATCTTGAAGTCTATTCATTCTGATATTAGGAGAGCTTCAACTGTTTTCTTAAGCATAGTGGTTGCATGGTATCTTTTCCCAACCTTTTGCTTTCCGTTTGTGACTTTATATTTAAAGTGTATTTCCCATAAACTACATATAGTTGGGTCTTGCATTTTTATCCAGTTTGGCAAACTCTGCCTTTTAACTGGGAAGTTTAATCCATTTGCATGTAATTAACTATTTATATACTTTTGTTTTAAATATACCAAATTCTGGTTTGATGACTATTAGTCATTTACACCTTTTGTTTTTCTGTTACTCCTATCCTGAATTTTTGGAATGAGAAATATTTTTAGTATTTTAATATTAGTATTTTTAGTATTTCATCTCCCATCTGCTATTGACATGACTTAGTGACTAAACAACAGCAATTGACATGTTAGGCTTTTTTTGCATCATATTTTAGTGATTTCTCCAGAGATTACACATTTATCTTTATCGCTTTACTTTCAAAAAATATTTTACTACTTCCTGAATAGTTTAAGAACTAAGGACAGTACATTTCCAAGTACAGTGCCCCCACCCTTTGTACTCTTGTTGCCATCGGTTTTAGTTCTAAAAGACCATAAACCTCCATCTTCCTTTGTCATTATTACTTTAAATGACTGATTATACATTTTAAAAGCCCTTTTAATTTATAGACCTATTCACTCCTTCTTGGGCCCACTCCTTTCCATTGGACCAGGTTTTCCTCTGAAATTATTCTCCTTTAGTCTATAGTGCTCCTCTTTAGCATGTCCTGCTCTTCTGGAGACTGGTTCTTTCAGCTTTCGCTTGTGCCCATGTGTCTTTATTTCATCCTCACTTTTAGAGTTTACTTTCACCGGATATAGGTTTCCAGGTTTTGTTGTGTTTGTTTTTTCTATGCAGTGCTCTAAAGATGGCATTTCCATTGCCTCTGACCTCAATTTCTGATGAAAAGTCAATTCTCATTCTTGTCATTGTTCCTCTAAGTCTGCAATAAATCCATAAGAAAATTTTTTATCCTTTTTTCAGCAATTTGACTATGATCCCACCTGGGATTTTCTAAGCTTCTCAGACAGTGATGGTTTGGGGGTTTTTTTGTTTGTTTGTTTTCCATTCATTTTGGAAAGTGTTTGGTCCCTATCTCTTCAAATATTTTTTTCTGACCTTTTTGCTCTCATCCTCTTTTCCTAGGATTCCAGTTACAAGTGTGTTAGCCTTCTGGTGTTCTTCCTTAGATCACAAATGCTCTGCTTCGTTGTTTTTTTTTTTCACTCTTTTTCCTCTTTTTGTTTCAGTTTGAATGATTTCTATTGACATGTCTCCACTGAGTCTTTCCTCTGTTGTGTCCAATCTGCTAAATTCACCAACAGAATTCATGTCTGACATCCTATTTTTCATCTCCAGTATTTCCATTTAGACCTGTTTTTAATATACTTTCTAGATGGCCCAGTGGTAAAGAATCTGCCTGCCAATGCAGGAGACACAAGAGACATGGTTTCAATCCCTGGGTTGGAAAGATCCCAGGGAGTAGGAAATGGAAATCCACTCCAGTATTCCTGCCTGGAAAATTCCATGGACAGAAGAACCTGGAGGGCTATGGTCCATGGGGTTGCAAAGAGTTGGACATGACTAAGCGCACCCATGTGCACACACACACTTCCATCCCTCTGCTGAAATCCTGTATCTGTTCATCCGTGTTGCCACCTTTCCTACTAGATTGCTTAACAAACGTGTGATGGTTATTTTACAGTTACTGTCTGATACTTCCTCAAGGGTGGGGGTCTCTCAACACTGCTACCCTCCCCCAGTGACAGATAACTTCTGCCTCCTATTCTTGAAAGGTCAGGAAATGGGAGAGTATTTTTTTGGTTCTCCTGCTTAAACTACAGACTTGGGTAGGTCTCATGTACCTATACCACAGGGAATTTTCTGTCTGTTCTCCTGTCCTGACCTCTTCCTAATGAGTTCCCAGTAGAAGTCCATGGATAAAAGTGAGTACGAAGACACACCCAAGTCTGGAGCTTCCAAGAATTCTAAACTGTTATGCTAACCCACATAAAAATTCCTTTAAACTTAAAAATTCCTTTAAACTTAAAAATTCCTTTAAACTTAAACTCTTTCCATCTCACTTGGTTCTGTGATGGTTACCTCCTCTTCCTGCAGTTCAGCCCACAGGGAAACACTCATGGGTCCCACCTCTTCTTGAAAGGGCTGCTACACTTTGGACTTTAATCATCACTTTACCCTGTGTCCTTAACTCTCTGACAGACTTAAAAATGCATGATTTTATAAATAGGCTGGCTTGTTCTTATTGTTAGGGTGGCAGTAATGTTCTCTTCCAACTGTTTATATACTGGGCAGAAGCCCTCATTAAATATAAGAGTAACTAATAACCTCTCTCTTTTAGTATGTATTTATAAGATCTTAGAAACAAATTCACTTTTTGTACATTTATTCTTTTCTAGTGAAATTATAATCAAATCTTACCCTTTTCCTTTAGTCCCATAACTCCCTGCAATAGAGCTTATGAATAGTAATGGGGAAAGGCATTTGTGTGCAATCAAAGACAGAATGGATAACATTAGAATAACTATAACATCTGTTGTAGTAACACGAAGCGGGTAAAGGAACCAGTAACACAGTATCACAGAGCAGGTAAAGCAGGTGGTATTTTACATATGCATGATTTTATTTCTCACAGCTCAATGAATTAGATACTGTTTTCCAGATGAGGAAATTCATGTTCAGGGAAATAAAATGACTTCACTAAGGCCACATAGCTAATAACTAGAGAAATGAAGACTTTAACTGAAGCAGTCTGGATTTCAGAGCCTACTTTTAACTTCCATTATACAAAGGAGTAGAAGGGATTAAATGTTTACTTAAACTAAAATTTTTATGTTCATGATCTGACATCTGAGTTCTAATTCATGTAGCTCTCCATACACCCATGGTCAGAGCAACACACACACACACCCTTTTTTCACACAAACCCTCCATAAGGAAATGCCACTCTCACACTCATGTCACCAGAATGTCCTTCCATCACCCTACTGCCTTCAGGAATAGCCTCCCTCCAGTGAGCAGAAGGCCAAGACTGGACGGAGGTTTGCAGAGTGTGGCAGTAAAGCAGTGGCCCCAAGTAAGATGAGCCTGCAGATGAGTCCAAATGCAGAGGGAAGCTGGACTAGCCAGGGAGAGCCCTGAGGCCTCCACTGACCACCTGACTTGGGGAGGGATTGCGGAGCCTGGGTGCACTGTGTGCCATCAGCTAACTGATCTGAAGGCTCAATCTATGCTCTTATGGAACTAGAAGGAAAAATTCATGCAACTACATCTACAGTTCAGCAGCATAACCTTCCCAACAATCTGTCTAGAATAGGGCTTGCCTTTCTCGAAGCAGCGTCTTGGCTGTTCAAAGGAAGACTTTCCCAAGTCACTTTAAAAACTAAAGACCTTGCCATTAGGGCCAAAGAGATCAAAAGCACCTTAATCTCCTCTATCAGCAGGCCAGCCACTTACTAAGTCTGAGAATGTTCCCCACGCGCTGCTTCCTGAGCCTGCCTGACAGTCCCTGGGATTGGTACCTTGGATCTTGGAAAACAGAAATATGGTTTTACTTATGCAGGTCTCTATCTCTGGGAGATGCATGGTATGATAACAGAGCGGCCCAATCGTCTCCCACCCCAATGGCTACAAAATGGTATTTCAGAATTCATAATTGGAATAGCTGTGGTTGCTTTCTTTAAAGAGGGATCAAAACATTGAAATCCATCCAAGAGCCCTGCTCCTGTAACCTGAGAATGGCGGCATTCATTAATGGAGTACACACAAGGCACTTGCCCTCATGTCCTTGAGAAAGATTCCCTCAGCATTCCTCAGCACGGCTCACTTGGGAAGGCACAGCTTGTACAAGAGGCTGGTGTTGCAGGCGTCCCTGTTCTAGGCTCTGTCTCATGTCACTAAGCTGCTGACAAGTTAAGGTTGCATCAATAGAAGTACACTTCCAAGAACAGAGGAGGTGAGGCCCTTTCTGCTTCTGCATGGCTAACTTGTACAGGGTGCTGCAGTCTGAACACCTGCACTGTAAGGGGGACTGCGGCTCAGATAATAAAGCGGCTGTCTACAATGTGGGAGACCTGGGTCCGATCCCTGGGCCAGGAAGATTCCCTGGAGAAGAAAATGGCAACCCAGTCCAGTACTCTTGCCTAGAAAATCCCATGGATGGAGGAGCCTGGGGCAGGCTACTGTCCATGGGGTCGCAAAGAGTCAGACACGGCTGAGCGACTTCACTTTCACCTTGCCCAAATAGGGTGAGTTCTGTGGAGGGGTGCTCAGGATAAGGGTTGATCTGTGGCCAGGACATATAAAGTGGTTATATAGTATGGATGAATTTAGCCTGCTTATATTTTTTACTTCTGCTCTATTAATTAGCACTCCGTCTCATACTTAAACCCTCCCCACTCTACACGGCAAGCTCACATGTACTGATCCTTCTTCCTCAACTAAATCTTGGACTCCTTGACAGGAGAGATGATGGGTGGTTAATACACAACACCTGACATGCTCAAGAAACATCTGTTGGATGAATGAACAAATAAATAGACAAACAAAAGGGCTGCCTTGGAAAGATGGATTCCTACATGCCAGTATTTTTACTCAAAGAACAAGCCACCTTACCCATCCATGAGATGATAGGAAGACCCTAGTCTGCTGATGTAAGGGGGTAATGGCATTCCACCTGCCTCCCAAAGAGATGCCAGGGGCTGAATGATCAAGCTTCTTTAGAATCTATAAGCAAGTTGGGCTCCCACTATATAAAGCATAATAATAAATACCAAACTGGAAGAAGTCAAAGATAGGGGTCAAAGTGGAGTCATGAAGCTATGGGACCTCAGGCAAACTGCTTAGCAAAATCCTTCACTGGGCTGACTCTCAGAACCCAGGCAGGAGATTGGCACCTGAAATGAGGCTGGCAGTGGAGGAGAAGCAAGAGGGTAGAAGGACCCTGCCATGGACTGCACTTCCAGGATAGGAGAGGGAAGCTCATTACTGTTGCTCTGTTGTTTCCAACACAAACAACAGAGAACACACCCAGCCCCTTGTAACCGTGTTCCCCTCTAGCTTTGCCCACTAGGAGGCTCAGAGTCTAATGTACAGTCTAACCCCCAAAAGAGCACTGGAGCTGTGGTCTTCTTTTCCCACCCCTCTCCTATGAGACCATCACCTCTAGGAGTGGAGGAACTGTGGTGGTTGTGTTCACTGCTCTCTCTACCCAGGCAGGCACACACTCAGTACTCAGCAGATATTTGCTGAACGACTAGTCCCACCCGTCTCCTCATCCTTCTTCCCCCTTTGCCCCAATTTCTTCCCTTATTTAATGTTTATCCTGCTATAGCAGCTGTATTTCTGAAACCATCTCAGACCCTCTCTTGTACAAGGTAGGGTACAAATAGATACATGAGAAAAAGAAGACAGAACAATAAAGAATCCATGGGTACATCAGTCACCCATGCGGCTTATGTAATGTGGCTCTGCTGACCTTTCTCACTCCCTCCCAGAGGCAGCCCCGGGGGGAACAGGCGCAGAAGGCGGTGGTTCTGAAGTTCAGCTTTGTCCTTAGGAGGCCCTCCTACCAGGCTGCTCCCAGAGATTATGTTACCTCCAGACCCAGCTGAAAGGTTGCCTAGCAACACTCACAGGACTCCTCACCTCTAAATCCCTCGTTTGTGTCTTACATGTACACAGAGCGGTGTGAGCCTGACCCGGCGCACCATCCTCCTCCACAGCTCCCCACCTAAAACAGGCTGCTCGGCCTGTGTCACTGGAACCTTCTTCTATGCCTGGCCTGTGACTTCCAGCCTGGACCTGTGAGCTCCCATCAAGCATGAGCATGGAGGCAGGCAGGCAGATCAAGCCTCGAGACCCAGAGCTACCATCTCTGATGAGCACAAGCCAGAAAAAAGCAAGGAGAAAGAGGAGAGATGAGCTGTGAGCCCACACATGTCCTACCAAGACCCCATCACCCCAAGAACTGCCTCCTCTGAGATTTTCTCCTCTCAAGAAAATGCTTTATTTTTCACCCAGAAGGTCAAAAACATGTGAATGGGTAAATAAATGAAGTGTTGCTTAAGATCATGTCTAAACAGTGTACAAAAATAAATATCCTCACTCTAAAGTAAGACAGTATGCAGTGTCCGTCTGGGGAAGTGGGAAAACAAGGAGGGGGTTGGGAGAAACCACTTCATAAGGGGCTTCCCTGGTGGCTCGTGATGAAAGAATCCACCTGCCAATGTGTGAGCTGCAGGAGACACGGGTTTGATCCCTGGGTCGGGAAGACGCTCTTGAGTAGGAATGGCAAGATGTTCCGTATTCTTGCCTGGGAAATCCCATGGAGAGAGGGGCCTGGTGGACTACTGTCCATAGGGTTGCAAAGAAGCAACTGAGTGCACACAGCTTCGTAAGATGCAAATTTCATCTGTGGCTTTCCAGAAGCCAAGAAAAGGAGCAAAGCAGTCCAAACTCATAGACTCCCAAAAGTGGGCCAGAGGAGTTGACGTGGGCAATCACCCCTTTCTTCAGGCTCCAAGCAACCTTGCCAGGCAACCTCCTTGCTGCCAGCAAGGATACATTTCACCACGGCCTCTCTAGCTGCATCTCCAGCTTAACAACTAGGCAACTGTCAACTGCAAGAGTGTGCATAGAAAACACTGCTCTTTTCCCTTTACTCAAGGAGCCAGCCATGTTTTCTTGTACTGGGTATAAAACCAGTCACCTCCATCTGGCCTCTATACCTCAGCCAAAAGTTAAAACATAAGCATTACACACATAAAAAAGCGAAAGAGCAATCTAAGCTCTTTATGATGAAATGTATTTTTGATAGTGAAATGAAGAACAGATGAGGGGAAAGGGTCAAATCAAGACATTTTGGAGCTGTGCTGGCCAGTAGGTAGCCACTAGCCCTGTAGGTCTACTTAAGTTTAAATATAGTATATTAAAAGTAGATAGACGTAAAATCTAGTCCTTGCATTGCACTAGTGTTGTGTTAGTGGCTCAGCTGTGTCCAACTCCGTGCAACCCTATGGACTGTAGCCCTCCAGACTCCTCTGTCTATGGGATTCTCCAGGCAAGAATACTGGACTGGGTGGCCATTCCCTCCTCCAGGGCATCTCCCTGATCCAGGGATCGAACCTGGGTCTCCAGCATTGCAGGCAGATTCTTCACCATCGGAGCCTCCAGGGAAGACCTTCATTGCACCAGCCACATTTCAAAAGCTCAGCAGGCACATGCTAGTGGCCACTGTGTCAGATGCCTAGGACTATGAAGAACATTTCCATCATTGTAGAAAGTGCTACTGGACTGCACTGCTCTGGACCATTCCAAGAGCAGGCTGTGGTCACAACACTCCACCCCCAACATGGTGGACTCTGTCAACAGGCCCTGCTGGATGCCCATATGCCCCTGATCAGCACTTCTAAGCTGCACTCTCAGTCTCAAAAAAAAAAAAAAAAATCCCTACACCCAAGGCCAAACACTTCTGGGAGTTTTCCTGGTACCCCCAGATCTGTGTCTCAACCAGACTTAACCACTCATGCCATCAAAATTTACCATGTAACCCATCTCTCGAACCATACTTCCATACTTCTTTAGAGGGGTAGTGGATGGAGTGGTGGCCTCCTAGAACCTGTGACTGTGAACAAATTTATTTGGAGAAAGGGTCTTTGCGGATCCAATTAAGAAGAGGTCACCCTGGATCCATCAGTAAGCCCACAGTTCAATGACTAGTGCCTTTAAAGGAAGAGGAGAAGATACAGACAGAAGGGAAGGCCACATGAGGATGGATGCGGCAGAGACAAGTTACACAGCTCCAAGCCATGGAAAGCCCATGGTTGCCGGCAGTCCCCAGAAGCTACACGTGAGGCATGGAACAGATACTCCTTCAGAGACTGGGGGAGGAACCAACCCTGCCAACACCTGCATCTTGAGCTCCTGGCCTCCAACACAGTGACAGAATAAACTTCTGTTGTTTTAAGCTACCAGGTTCCTGGTAATTTGTTGCAACAGCCCGAGGAAACAAATGCGAGGGGCTAATGGCACATTAGGACTGAATGGGCTTCCTCTCCCTAAGGAATCCACTCCTGGCCTGTGGCTTGCAGCCGGGACCCATGGGCCCCCCTCCGAGCATGAGCAGACACAGGCGAGCAGGCTGAACCCCAACCCCAACAGTTCTTATTTGCACAGGCCAGAAAGAAGCACCTGCTGGTAATAACAGAGTAACGTGGGGACAACGAGGCCTCCTTGGGTCTCCTCAAATGATGCTACTCAGATGGCTGTGGTTAGCCCTCCCACTGTCCAGGCCCTTCTCCACCTGTAGCCCCCTCCCTCTATGGTGGCCAGGTGGCACTCTGCCCCTTCTTTTCTCTCCTGCTGGTCTCATTCCTACTCTTATTCCAAAGCTCATCCTAAAACCCACTCACTTCAGGAAGCTTCTTCAGACCACCGCATCCCAGTGTGACAGCCGCAGGCCATGGCAGCAGGCCTGTGTTCTAGGCACAGCCGCACTCCCCTTTTAGTCTGTGTCCCTACATCCTTCATGGGCTCGCTAGGCCCAGCTGCAGTGTGAGGGGTGAGGTTAGACTGCCTTGATGATTTCCAGCTCTCGTGCAGTCCTTTCACCAACTTGTAGCGTTATTCACCTTTTTTTTTTTTTTTGCCTGGCATGCAGTAGATATTAAATAATAGCAATGATATGAATGTTGATAATAAAAGCTAACACCGAGCCAGTCATGACATGACACTAAATGCTTTACATACATTATCACAGTCAATCCTTTTTTTTTTTTTTTTTTTGATAGATGAATAGAAAGAGGGAGGAATGAGCAGGGAGGGGAAGACTGCACCCTAACCAAGTACCAGACTCACCAAGGAAGAATCCTTGTTCTTCTGGCTGGACTCTTCATGGAGCTTGACTTCCCACTAGGGGCTCAGTAAACATGGGGAGGGAATACCAAAGAACTTACAGAAAAGCCACCAGATTTAGGAAACCCTGAGGTGACTTAGCAGCAGCAGCAGCAACACCCAAAGAGGGCACCCCCATTCCTCATGACCTGGCACCCCCACCCCCTCCTTTGGAACTTCTGTGAGGACTCAGCCCTGAATGAGAGCATGCAGACAGTAACAGGATCTCTGCATTGACGCTGACCTTGTGGATCTCCGGATTTTTCTCCAGCCCACTGGCCTGAGTGCTTTGGAGCAGAGGTACGTGGAGACTGCACAGAACCATAACCCAGGAGGTTTAACCCCCGAGTCAATACCTGCTAGATGTCAGGGATCATCTCTGTTGCCAGAGAGCGGTCTGAAACGACTCATTCCCTGCCACCTTGGGCTGCCACGTTTCACCTCCACTTGTTTATATCGAGTAACCTGAGCTCCTCACAGCTGACCGAGGTGTGTTAGTCCTGACACGGCCCAGAGAGGCCAGGGTGGCGGCTGTTGGCCTTGTTCTCATTACTCTGCAGGGAAGGGGTCCTTGCTCACGTTATCCCACCGTTCAGAAGCCGGGGCATGAGGCTGGCTCCCCAGGGGCTCAGCAGCTGGTTCCAAGAGCACAAGGTAAACCCTGGGAGGTCCCAGCAACTCTTATCGCTGTTGAAGCCTCAGGAACTTGCCGCATGTGAAGCATTCGTGCTCCTCCTCCCACAGGACCCCAGGGAAGGCAGCGGGGCCCCCTGGCCCACCTCGCAGTGCCAGAAGAGAGGCGCCTTGTGCTATTAGCTCAAATAAGGAAAATACTGCTGGGGAGATTGAATTTTCTGCAGGCTTGTTGAACTTGGTGATTTCTGAGTGCTTGGTGCTGGCAGGCGTGGGGGAGTGGGCTGCCAGTCTGCAATTTATCAGCTGATTCTTGAGAATATGCGTAGGTTTATTAAATCAGCATGAGTCACTTTCCTGCCTTCCTTGCAAACATGAATCACCAATTATTGAAACCCAAGGAAAACATATGACTCGACAATTTTTTCAGGGTCTAGAGTGTCTGGGAGACAGCTGGGAGAAGGGTGCTCTCTACCCAAGGTCTGCCCTACCAGTGAACAGAACAACCCCGGGCAGGGCAGAGAGAAACGGCCAGTGGAGTGCCTGAGATGACAGGTGCACGAAAGGAACCATGCAGATCTGGGCCCATCTCCACCCTCGTGGCTACATCCACTCTGTCCTGCTTGTGCCAGGCAGCTGGCTGTGTATCACAGCAGAGAGAACAGGACTGGCCTAGGCTCTGCCTTCACAGAGCTTATGGTCTAGTAGACGTTTTTGAAGTGATCAGAACCCTGTTTCTAGTTCTTTCCTAGCTGGGAAAAGTGGGGTACATCACTAAATCTTGCTGAACCTCAGTTTCCCCATTCTGATGCCTGCTCACAGAGCTGCAGTGAAGAGTAAACGCAAGAGCTCGTGTACATCAAGTTCCTCCATGGTGCCTGGCACATCACACCTGCTCAACCGGCATCTGCCATTTTTCTGTAAAGAAGGGAGTGGCGTGTGGCATCCTACCAAAACCAGGGGCCCTCCACCAATCCCTACCAACCCTCCTGGTTGTGCCCAAACAACCCGGAGTCTGAGCACCAGGCTCGGTTCCCTGGGGGCAGTGTACTGGTACCCCAGCAGCTCTGGCCACACAGCAAAGCTCCGTGCTAGGTCTCGTGCTCAGGACTCCTGGCCCCTGGAGCCTCAGCACTAGTTTCAGGCCATCTTCCCTGGCAATCTGTAGCCACATTTCTTTCTCCTCTGGGCTTTGGCCAGTAGGTCCTGACCCCACACTTGGCCTTCAGCCCTCACCTCTCTCCAAAGAGACCAAGATGGCAATGAGCAACTTCCTCCCCACAGCCCAGGTCACCCGACCACCCTTGCCCACTCTCCTCTAGAACAAGGTCCAAAGACTAGAATCTTCCCTTTAACAGTCACTCCTCTCTCTCCTACCTCCCTGGCAGGCTTTCCTCCTGGACTCCCAGTATTCACTCCCAGGCCCTGAAACATCACCTCCTGGCCAAGGCTGTGCACTGCCCAGTCAGGGCAGGGCAGGGAGGCATTCACAGGCATGAGAGTATGTGGGCCTCTCCTAGGCCTGAGCCATGAGACAGCCCTGGGCCCGCTGTAGGCAAGGGGCATTACATCCACACAGCTGGTAGGCACTGCTGAAGCCCTCCAGATGCCAGGCATCCTCACACAACCCCGCCCCGCAGGGATCACGCCCCACACTTCAGGGCGGATGCCAGGCTCTCTCCTTGCATCCTCACACAACCCCACCCCGCAAGGATCACACCCCACACTTCAGGGTACCTGAGGCCCAGACAGGCAAGGCAAGTGTCCCAAGGTCAACAGGTCAGGACTGAAGTTGCCAAGGGACGGACCTACCTTGGCTGGAAGGAAACAGAGGGGCAGGACTGTCCGTGGAGGCCGTGGTGCAAGATGGGAGGACCAAGGAGGTTGTGGGGGACCCTGGAGGCCTTGGCTCCTTCCTGTGCTCCCACTGGCCCACCTCCAAGGCGGGACTCTGACATTGGGAAGCGCAGCCTCCTCATGACCCGCTTGGAGGAGTCAATCTACCTGCCCACCCCCACCCCCCTCCAGACGAAGAGCCCTGTGCAAGCCCAGGACATCCTCAAAGGTGGCAAAGCTGCCCTGACTGAGGGAGGGTGTCCCTTGAGGGACTACCAAAGGCCAGCGTGGAGGAAACACAGCAAAACCATCGCTGTGACTACGTTTTTGTGACTGCACTACAGAGAACTCCCTTTTTCTATACATAGTTCTTAAATGTTATTTTATTTTTCAATGGGACTTTTTTGAAAAGCAAATATCAAAGGTGGAAGAAGAGGAGGCAGAGGTAGAGGAGGAAGAAGAAGGTGAGGTGGGCGGGGAGCATCCTGCAACTAAGCATAAGGACGTTCGCAGCCTGTGGACCATTCCCCGGCTCCACTTCCCCAGACGTGACATGCCCCCGATGTCCCCAGAGACATCGCTGACTGGCACAGTGTCTAACAGAGCAGGTGCTGTGATCACCTGTGATCATCTGACCTGGGGCAGAGGCCAGAGCCAGAGCCAGGTCTCTACAATAGAAGCCACCACAGAGGACAAGAAGGTAGGGCTGCTCAAACATGGGGACTCCAAGGACACCCTGGTAGCCCAAGGGCTGGGTCACCGAGCTCCCAGAGCAGGGGACCTGGGTTTGATCCCTGGTGGGGGAGCTAGATCTCACATGCTACAGCTAGGAGTTCACGTGCCACAACTGAAGATCCCTCGTGCTGCAGCTGGGACTCAGCACAGCCAAATAAATAAATACTTTTTTGAAAAAATTTAGGACTCCAAGCTATGCA
Organism: Redunca redunca; assembly: GCA_006410935.1. Taxonomy (NCBI): domain Eukaryota; kingdom Metazoa; phylum Chordata; class Mammalia; order Artiodactyla; family Bovidae; genus Redunca; species Redunca redunca. The sequence goes on from SJYQ01096209.1 coordinate 322,581, forward strand.
CTTGTACTCTGGGGTCCCAGACCGTGGCTGGCGCTTTGGGCTGCAGCTCTGGGGTCCCCCTGACAACTCCAGCAGATGTGGAAGCATCTACTGATCACAGGTGCCCTCCCCCAGGAAGGTAACTGGGACTTGGACATCCCAAGGCTCATTCCAAACCAGTCCTTGACTTTCTGCCTAGAGCAACTATCTTCACAACAGAGAGCCCTGCACCCTGGGTGGAGCAAGGACTGCGCACACCTTCCCCGGAGGCCGAAAGACGCTGTCACCAGCACATCTCCCCACAACTCTCTGTCTGCCACTGACTTCCCAGGACAAACAGCCCTGACCTGGCCCTGAGCACAGACGTGCGGACAGAGAGAGGGAGGGGCGGGCAACAACTGCCCGTCACTGCATCACGCCACCCTTTCACGCCAGGATGCAGAGGGGCCCGGGAAGTGACAAATGTGTCATGCTAGGGGACCAATTATACATGCTAATAATAAGTTCGTGCCAGGGCCCCGAGTCACCCAGATGGTAGAGGGGATTTATGGCCCAAACCTGATTTCCCAGAACCCAGTGAAGGCAGGAGTGGAGACAGAACCTGACAGAGCCCTCTTCCAGGTCTTGCTGGGAGTCAGGGTATTTTTGGAGGGCTCTGGTCTCGCCTGCTTGCTGTACTTTATTGCTGGCAGAGAGACGGGAAATTTATTACTTTACAAATCATACCGTTCGCAACATAAATGAACTGTCTGGCTGCGGCACGCTCGAGCCCAGATGATTTGCGAAATGTCTAATGGTAAGCGGAGTTATGCTATCTGCTTACGGCCTCCGAGACAAAAGCCAACCATACCGCTGAGCATCTGCACAGTGTAACTCGAGGCCAGCAAATTGGCCGCGACTTATAAATGTTGGCTCAGCAGCATTACATAACTCGGTATGCTCGGCCAGGGACGCAGAGGAGCACGGGGCAGCCCCTGGGCCCGGGGAGCCAGCCCTGACAGGGCTGCACATGCATGACAGGCAGGGCACCACGGGGGCTCGGGGCCCGAGGTCAGGGTTGGGCCGCGTTCCACAGCCTGGCCAGTTCTGAGGCCTGCTAGCAATCAAGAGGTGGGGTGGGGTGGGCTCGGGGGCCTGCCTGGGAAAGGAGGTGCTTGCTAAGACCTTTCTGCTCCAAACTCCCCAAACCCAGGCTGGGAGGATGGTCATGAAATCATTGCAACCTCAACATGCAGGCAAGAGCCTGGCAGCACCCACAGTTCATGGAAAGGAGGTGGGGGGCGGTGTTCACCCTCTGCTGGCTGGCCTGACCAGCGAGCAAAGAGGGTCTGTCTCATGATCATCAGCACCCACAGGCTCGCCTGGTGCTCAGTGTGTGGGTCACCAAGAGGCGAGAGGAGACGGCACACCATTTACAGAGAAATCCAGCAAGTCACTTGTTCTTGCTGAGCTTCAGGGCCACGTAGGAGATAGAGTCAGGATTCAAACCTAAGCTGTTGTGATTTTGTTCTCATGCATCTACTCTGAGTGAAGCACTTAATCATCATCGTTTTCACAGAACCCTCAAAACAATCTGTGAAGTATGGATAGCGGCATCCCCATTTTACACGTAAGCAAACTCAGGCTCAGAGGAGTCATGTCCCTTTTCCAAATATATTTTTAGTGGGTGGCAGAGCCAGGACTCAAGCTTAGGATGCCCTGGTTCTGAAGTGTCTATTTCTCCCACGGCACGCGCCTCCTAGGAACCAGAGTACCAACTCACCACCCACACTGAGTTGTTTGGGACAGTGCCATCAGGCACTCAATGGGTAAGAAAAGTCCAGCAATGGACTAGTAAAGGGCTTCAGAAAAGAGGGGTCCATGCTTGGCCCCAGGAGCTCTCAGTTTGCTTGTTCTCAGGTGTGAGCCCCAAGAAGCATGAGGTGGACATTCTCTAGGAAGTCCAGGGGAGGGGGTGACTGGGGAATGCTTCCAGGCCAGGGGTCTTTGAGTTACTCAAACTCTGCAGTGGCCCAGGAGGAGCAGCAGAAACCTTGCTTCAAACAAATCTGCACCCACCTGTGGCTCAGGGGCTCGGGTGACTTTCAAAGGGCAGAAGAGGGACCCAGCAGATCTGGTCTTTTGATTGGTCCACTGGCTGATGGACCAAAGGGCCCTGCCTGAGTGCAAAGACAATCCTCAACTCAGGCTTAAAACACAGCACCGGGAAAAGGTCAACTCCTGTAGATGCTCAACCTATGAAGTCTTCAGCTTAGAAACAAAAACGCTTTCTGAACAGTTGATTTAAAAGCAGCGAGCAGTATTTTAAAACACTTTGATCTGAGAAAATAACAAAGCTGTCTTGTTCCCATACAGAATTTCGACTGTGCCACTTGGCATTGAAACGAGAGCCTGTTTACTGAATACTTCAGAAAACAGCCTCACTTTGTGCACAAGTCATGCTTGGCCCTGAAGATGTCGTTCTCTGTCTGACACGCTCGTGCATTCTTTCACTCACCTACTCACTTGGCAAAGCCCATGTCTCAAATCCCAGCAAAGGCCCAGCAGAAGGGGTCTCTGCATCTCCAGTTCCCGCCACGTCACATGCCAAATACAGATTAGGCCCCACCATCTCTAGAGAAGCTTAAATTCAGTTAATGGACTTTTTATAGCGTGTAAACGTCACCCTCAGTAAAGACGCCTATTAGCCACATAAATAGTGCACACATGTCCCCGCGAAGCACGGGCTGTGGGCGGGTGGCAGCGTCCACTGTCAGCACCTGCACCACCACTGAGACTGTTTTCAGGCATTCCAGCCGGGGGACTGGCATGTAAGCCCTGGGCACATAACTGATACCGTGTGTGACGGCTGCTTTCAGGAAGGTGCAGCAACATTCACTGCTGGGTCTGATCTTTTCAGAGAACCCCTTAGCGTCCAGGAAAGTTGGCCATGACCTGGACAGGAAGCCATAGGGCAAAAACTCTGGTCATGAGCTAAACCACCTTGAACCATGATGACCCCTAAAGAGGCATCAAAGGAAGGCAGTTCTTTCTCCCGGCGGACACACATTCTAAGAAGTTCACATGGCTCCCCAGCCCTGGGGAGGAACATCTTCTGGAGGAACAGGGGGAGGTACACAAAAAAACACTTCTGGACCCAAGTCAAAATTCTTTCCCTAGCCAGGCACTGACCCAGAAGTGGGGGGCATGCACACACAACACAGGCCCTAGGCTCCCTCTCCTGGGTGAGCCAAGGCATCAGCAAAGACTCTGAAGGCACCTCTTTGATGAGAAAGAGCCAGGCCACGTGCTCCATAGGAGAAGACACAAGAAATTGGTTTAACTGATAAGTTCCAATAAGCAGTGATCTTCCGTGACTGAGTCTAGGGACCCTGGGAGAATCTTACAGAGGTATGAACCCTCCGCATTAAAAGGCAGAGACATCACTTTACCGACAAAGGTCCATATAGTCAAAGTTACGGTTTTTCCAGTAGTCATGTGCAGATGTGACAGTTGGACCATAATGTAGGCTGAGCACCAAAGAATGATGCTTTTGAACTGTGGTGCTAGGGAAGACTCTTGAGAGTCCCTTGGACAGCAAGGAGATCAAACCAGTCAATTCTAAAGGAAATCAACCCTGAATATATTTATTGGAAGGACTGATGCTGAAGCTTCAAAACTTTGGCCACCTAATACAAAGAGCTGACTCACTGGAAAAGACCCTGATGCTGGGAAAGAGTGAAGGCAAGAGGAGAAGGGGGTGATAGAGGATGAGAGGGTTGGATGGCATTATCGATTCCATGGACATGAGTTTGAGCAAACTCCAGGAGACAGCAGAGGAGAGAGGAACATGGCATGCTGCAGTTCATGAGGTTGTAAAGAGTCAAACACAACTGAGTGAGTGAACATCAGGGACCCTCTGCCCAGAAAAGTTCACACAACACTTTTTATCCAGTGTCATAGGAAGCTCAGATGAAGACGTTCTATCATAAAAGTTCCTCAACACAAGAAAACCAAGGTAGCCAAGCAACCCACAGGCAACTTTCACCCTCCCAGCCCCCGGTGCTCTAAAATACACAAGGAAAGAGCCATACCTGTGGTCAGAAGATGGTCCAGGACCCACTCTGGGCCTCACTTGGGTCCCTGACCTCTTCTCAGCCGAAATGCAAATGAAGACTTCAGCTTGTCAGCACCCTAGTGGAGCACCCTCTCAGATTTCAGTTTTTCCGCCTGCACAGAGGCCGGGACTGTCCACTCAGCTCTCCCTGCTGAAGATACTTCTGTCAGGCTTCAGTTTCCCAGAAGATTCTGCCTCAACACCCAGAAACTGTACTAGACATGGCCCTGACCTACCGGCCCCCTCTTGAGACTCGAGAGTCCCTTGGACATTAGGGAGATCAAACCAGTCAATCCTAAGGATATCAACGCTGAATATTCATTGGAAGGACTGATGCTGAAGCGCCAATAATTTGGCCACCTGTTGCACAGAGCCGACTCATTGGAAAAGACCCTGATGCTGGGAAAGATTGAAGGCAGGAGGAGAAGGGGTGACAGAGGATGAGATGGTTGGATGGCATCACAGATTCAATGAACATGAATTTGAGCAAACTCAAAGGAGACAGTGAAGGGCAGGGAAGTCTGGTGTGCTGCAGACCATGTGGTCACAAAGGGTGGGACATGACTAAGTGACTGAACAATACCACTGGCCCCGCCCCAGGAGCACTGACTGCCGCGTTTTCTATTGTCTGCCCTCCGTACTGCCCCCAAGGCAATAATCAATGGGCTCCCATTGACCTAGAAGTCTGCGCCAAACTGATCCCCTGCCCTGGAACTTGGAATGAAAAAACCCCAAGGGAACTGCAGAACAGCAGCGGTTACAGCTGAAAATCGTGGTATTTCCCAAAGCCAGCTCTCCCTAGGCGGAGAGAGAAAGCCAGAGGGCAGAGGAGAGGGTGAGGGCCTTCCACTGTCAGGTGGAGAGAGGCCAGCAGAGGGGAGTACCTGAACCATCATCTCCTACCCGTGGGGCCCAGTAGTCCTACCCGGTGACCCACAGGTTGCCACCTACAGCCTGAGCTGAGCTGGGAGTTGGCTATTGGGCCGTAGGGACACTGAAACCCACAGAGGTTCCACTAAGCATGTCTCCATAGACTCATGTTCTTTAAGCCCAAACAGGGAAGGAGGAGGGCTGATCACAGCCACCCCATGCAGGGGGAGGGTCTCTGGAATCTAGCCCAGCACTGTAATCCTCTACCCAAGGGCAACTGACTACATAGATCTGGGGTGGGGCTGTGCGTTGACAGTGTCACAAAGCCCCCCAGGTGATCAGGATTCTGGGCCTGGCTTAAGAACCACTAGTTTGGGCCATACGCCCCTTGCCTCACAAAAACAGAATCCCCATATTTGGATGGCAAAGGAGATGGCAAAGGACAAGGTTTGGGGAGTAACGGTGTTTTCTGGGAAGTTCCTCCAGACTGGCCAAGCCTGCTCTCCTCTCTCTCGGAGCTCCAGATGCCACCCAGCCTCCTCTAGGAAGCCCTCCCTTCTTATGTGAGCTCCTCCCTGAGCCCCACCTTCCCACACTCGGCCATCCATCTGCTCTGTGATTTCCGGTCTATACCACGCAGGGAACCCTTGTCCCCAGGGAGCTCCTGGCCTTCTGGGACTGGTCTCTGGCCTCCGGGATGTGCAGCTGTCTCCAGGCCTCCCCTGAGCTCCTGCTCTAGGTTCAGGCCTGCTGTGGGCTACGTGGGTGGGGCTGGCTGTGGGAGGCTGACCGACTCCTTATTGACCTCACAGATCAATGGTGGCCCCTGTAGCCAGGCGCCCTGGTGAAGAGGAGACTGGCCCAGCAGGTCTTCACAGGCAGAGACAGGATACACCAGAGACCTGAGCTGGGGCCCGTGACTCAGTCCAGAATCCAGGCTCATTCCAGCAAAACCTTCATACCTCTTCTTAAGTAACAGCACTCAGAAGGGCAGGTATGGGGGAGGCAGGATTTGGGAAGAGAGGAGGGGAAGAGGAAGAGAGGAACCTTTCTGAAGCGCCTTCCAACCCAAGCAGAGGGCTGGGTTCCCCCAAAGCCCAGCCCTCGTGCCAGCTCCTGCCCTGGCCTGCCACAGTCCTGAGCTATCCGTGCAGCTGGAAGTGTGCAGGCGTGGAGAAGGCCCCACCATGCAAAATGTGCATTTGATCAAGGTTGAAAACATGGTGTAACATGAGTTCTCCTGATCTATTGGATTTCTGCAAAAGAGCCCTGAACTCCTCACTCAAGTTCAAACTGGGGTCTCAGGAAAAATGAGTTTGTTAATTCAAGCGATTCCCCAGTGGTTAGTAGTTTATACCACATGCTTTGAAACAATGTGGCCTGAGTCAGGGGAGAAATTGAATGACTTCCTAGGGGAGAGGCAAGGCCTATCTGTTAACCTTGACAGGCTCTGAGGCCCGCTGCACTGGCTCGCCCAGCCCTCTGAGCCCCCTCCCATGAGGCTCAGGCAAGGGCTCCAGCTCCGCCGCTCACATACCCACACGGAGTGGCCCCCACTGTTCAGAAAACAGACAGCTTCCCAACCCTCCCCCCACCTCTGCCCTGTAGGCTGGAGAGCTGGCATCTGCCATCGCCTGCCTCTCTAAGAAGCCTGTGCCTGCAGCGGGCACTGGGGTCCACCAGGACTCTCCCTCCTGGCGGACCCAGGGAGCTCGTGCTGGCCAGTATGGATGAGAGGTAGGGTCAGCCCTACCTGTGGGTTGGTCTCAGACAGTAAACTGTAGGGAAGACCCTTTGAAGAGAAGATTGATTACTAGAGAAGCCCTCCAGACTGCCTGATAAACTCCATTCCCTCATACAGAGAAGATATATTGGGCATCTGTTTCATACCAGTCTCCATCCTAACCCATAGACACCTATGGGTTAGGATAGCTGTGGACCGGGAGAATTGCCAGAGGACAGTGATGGAACAATGACGATCACATATTAACAGCCTTCTTCAAGGCCCTTCCCAGGTGTGAATCCTCACAACAACCTTTGAGAGATGGGTAAACCGAGCCATAGGTCAGTCATTTGCCCCAGGCCACCCAGCTGGGCATCTGGAGTCAGGCAGTCCAGCCCCAGAACCTTTGCCCCGGCCACCACTGGATCACTGTCGTCATCATATTAGAACGAAAGCACTGTCCTGCCTGCTGATCCTCCACAGGCACAACCTAGCACCCAGGAAGTGGTACCCTCAAACTAAACCCAGGGTCTGAGGCAAGGGCTCGGCCTGCTGGACCCCCGCCCTGGCTCAGTGGACCTCAGACAAGATCTGCAACCTCTCAGCTTCTGCTTCCCTCACTTTAAAATGGGAATGATAATTACCCATAGAGTTCTCGAGATAATTACACGAAACATTGAAGATTAAAGGGCTTAGCACTTTACAGCATTTGCAGACAAAAGTCTGGTAAAGGGACTTCCCTGGTGGTCCAGTGGCTGAGAATCCACACTCCCAGTGCAAGGGGCCTGGGTTCGATCCCTGGTCAGGGAACTAATACCCACATGCCAAATCTAAGACCCAACACAGTCTCAATAAAAAAATTAACTAATTTAAAAGTCTGATAAAAGTTAGCTACTCTTTAGTAATTATAGGTATTAATATGTGATATATACAATGCCAGGGCACATAAGCCCTGATCACGCCAAAGCTGGGGGAAAATACCCATATTTATAACACTAGTATAACCATTATTATTATTTCCAGTGGGGCTCCCATTCCACACTTTACCTAAAGAAAGTATCTTTACTCCCTATCCTGGATAAGCTGTGCAACACGCCCCTTTTCTTCCCCACCCCTCTTCCTTCCCCTCCCCTACAACCCCACAACAACCTCGAGCTCAGACACTGGTGCGACTGGCCACGGACAACAGACAAGGCCACCAGAGACAAGACAAGGAACAGGAAACACTCGCCACTTCTCAGGGCTTTGAGCATGAAACCCCCTGATGACCTGAGATCTTTTGGCAGCATGTTCACATGTCCTTCCAACAAGTCCAGCAGGACGGAAACATTAAAGCGATGCAAGGCCACGCCGTTCACAGGGGGAGGCCCTGATAACGCCATGTCAGGGAGGACCAGCAAAGCTGACCTATTTCCAGGTTCCAAACCTCAACAAAAGCAACCGCCCAAGTGCACACTCCTGTACCTGCTTCTCTCCCTCTGAATGTGGATGGGGGTGCGGCACTTTGTTGTTCAGTCGCTAAGTCATGGCTGACTCTTTGTGACCCCATGGACTGCAGCCCAGCAAGGCAGGGATTAGTCTCTCCTGCCAGGGAGCAGGTTAAGAACCAGAGAGGTGCGGAGATGTTCCCCGGGGCGGCTCAGTTTGTGGGACAGAGCTGGGACAGAGCCAGGTCTTCTGCTTCCTGGACGCTTGGCTGGGGGAGGGTGTGGCACCCCACACGGCACATCTTTGGAAGGCTAAGCACTCCTTGTGCTGGCTGCTGGGCCAAGAGGTGGCAGCTCTCACAGCACCCTGGCCAAGCGTTCCATGAAATCGTCCAAAGCCAACAGGAGCTCCAGTGGCTTCCTCTTCAGCTCCCTGGGGCCAGCACTAAGCTCCACTCTCCATACACACAGAGGACACATGCTGAAGACTGGTCACTATTCCCAGACAAGGCCCACCCCTGGCAAGGCTGCCCAGCACCCGGGGGGGATGGCCACCCCAGACCCCCCTCTAGCTGGCTGCTGCCTCTCCAGCGCCGACAGCAATACTCACCGAGGGGACTGAACAGACACAGAGATGCTGAGCTCCCCAAGGCGGCCACCCCAGCCCCTCCCCACCCCACCCCAGAGAGCAAAGGGCCGCAGCCGCATCCCTAGACAGATGCCCTAATCCCAGCTGGGTTCAGGCTCACACACACCTTTCACATCTGCGGCAGCAGCCCTGAGAGGCAAGCCCCAGACAAGCAGCAGCTGGCCATGGAGGGCTGGCGAGCGGGACAGGCCCTACATCCCTGCCTGGGATGCGGAGTGGTGGGAGGAGCCGGAGGGGCCTCTCTGCCTCTGGGACAAGCCTGTTCAGCACCAGACCTGACAGCTCAGGGCGCAGAGAGCTGAGAAATGGGCCCAGTTCTCACCCTACCAAATCCTTCGGGATGACTACGGAAGCCGCGAAAAATCAATTTTCTGCTGCTTCTTCGGAAACCAGGGCTTATTCTCCAAGTGTGCGGAACCCTTGGCTCAACTGTTCCCCATCAGCTCCCACCATGCTTCCGGGGTGCCCAGCACGGCCCGCCGCCTCCCTTTCCAATGGACACTCAAACCCATACCCACGGATGCACCAGGGCGAAGAACAGAGGCCTCGTCTGGGAAAATCCAGCCAAGAGCCGGCTTCCTCCAGGAAGGAAGGAAATGCTCCCATCTCCAGAGCACCAAACCATTGGCAGAGGACCCTCATACACAGCCACGCTGGGAGACCAGACTAAAGTCAGGGACAGGAGAAGATGGTAGACGAGCTGCGGGACCCTGGAACCACAGGGCAGAGATGAGAAACTGGGCACTGACATCAATGCTGGAGCTTTCTCAGCATCAGTCTGCTGGCTGCGCTGGGCCCTGGGCCAAGACTGTGCCCTACCCCACCCTACCCCACCTTCCTCAGCTGCAGGACCTGACCCGGGAAGCTCCTGACTTGTCCTGGCCACAGCAGCCGGCTTGGGCGCGCTGATGCCTGGGCAACATGTGTCACACACAAGCACCAGCATTCAGCAAGGGCTGACCTGGTCCTGCCCCTGGGGTCCCCAGAGTCATGGCTGTCACTGCAACAGGGCCCACTGAGCCGGAGGACCATCTGTGTGCAGCCTGGGCAGGCCCATTCTTGAAGGCTTGCTCCTCATTCTTTCTCTAGTCACTCCGGACAGATCCCAGCATAGTTTTCAGTTTGCTCTCCGTGATTCTCAAGGTGTGGTCCTTGGACCAACAGCAGCAGCATCACCTGGGAACTTGGATGAAGTGCATTCTCAGGCCCCACCCCAGGCCTCCTCATTCAGAAATCCGGGGGTGGGGCACAGCCGTGTGTGTTTTAACAAGCCTTCTAGGTGATTCTGATGCAATTCTGGATGGCTGTGTTATTGGGGTGGACGTGGCAGGGGGACAGGACGGGGGCCAGGAGCTCCTCTGCTCTCCTTCAACCCAAAGCACTGTAGCTACTTACCAAACTAGCAAGCCTGAAGGAACCCCTCTGCTCTCCTGGGCTGCTCCTTTGTGTGGCCCTGGGCTCCTTCTGGGCCCTCTCATCCTCAGGAGGCTGAAAGGTTACCCCACTTCTCACTGCAGACCCCCAAACCCCAAGGACCCAGACTCATCATGAGTTGACTATCAAATATTTATTCACATCACAAATTAAAATAATATATGACACACACTGACCACATCCCCATCTCAGGAGTCTTTGCTATTCCCTAAGCTAGAACTGAAGCTGAAGCTCCAATACTTTGGCCACCTGACGTGAAGAGCTGACTCATTGGAAAAGACCCTGATGCTGGGAAAGCCTGACGGCAGGAGGAGAAGGGGACGACAGAGGATGAGATGGCTGGATGGCATCACTGACTCGATGGACATGAGTTTGAGCACAATCCAGGAGATACTCAGGGAATCTGCAGTTCACAGGGTCGTAAAGAGTTGGACATGACCTAGCAACTGAACGACAACAAAGCCAGAACATCTTCTCCTGACCAGCACACTTCACTCAGGTCTCTGAGCAATGTCGCCTCTTCAGAGAGGCCTGTCCTTTCTATCCTATCTAAGGTCACTCTTCGTTTGCTCCGTCTCCTTACCCAGGTAACTTTTTCTGTATCTCCACCTCATAATGTTATTATATATTTATTCATTTGTTTGTGCAGCTTGTGTGTTGTATGGGGTCTCTTTCCCGCTCTAGGCTATCAACTTCGTGAGGACAGGGATCTCATCCATTCACTGCTGCAGGCTCAGTGCCCAGCACACGCCTCCCACACAGTCGGGATTCAATCAGTGTACTGGTAAATGTGTGCATGCATACAGAGAAACAAAAATCAGAGCTGTCCACTCCTCGTATTTAGCAATTATTGAATACATAAAACGCCCAGGCGAACTTGGAAATTAAATCCAAACAAAACTACCGGCAAAATTAGATGATGTGTTTTGCTCCAGTTCAATTGCCAAGAATGGGTTTAATAGTAGAGAGATAGGGCCTCAAGCCAGTTCTGTTGCTGTATTTTGATGTAATTAATACCACCACGGAGAGCGAATGCCTGCAAACAGATGTGTGCAAACAAAGTGGCATTAATAACTTTGAGGCTTTGTTTGCAAGGATAACTAGCTTTCATACAAAACCCAAATCCACCACACAGGCCTGCAGCACCCATTTTAACAAGGGATTACTTGATAATTCTGCAGAGGTATCTTATTCACTTGAAGCCACATCAACCTTATGATCACACTGAAAACCTGCCTTAAATAAACTCTTAATCTCCTCATCCTAATTCTAGCAATCTCTTCCTCATGTATTTCCCAGCACAATTACTGCCAATGAACTTCAACCTGTTGCTGAGTATCAACCTGGGATCCCCTCGCCATATGCATGTGACCTTAGCCACCAGCACACCGACATCTTGGCCTCTGGCACTGCCCACTGGCATGGGTCTTGTTCTGCCCTGGCTTTTCTCCATCTAAACTGATGCAACCAAATAGAATTTCCTCCATACGGTGAACTGAGGCTGTATTTCACCTTCCCTTGGAGCAAACCTGAACCATCAAATATGCTGACACCATCACGAAGACATGTAAATATTTCTTAAATCATCCAGCAAAACCAGGCTATAATGTGGGTATCAAGATAGTATAGATACGATCATATGAATTCCAAAGGTGGCAATCAAAATGGAAATGCAGACCTTTGAAAATGACAAACCAGAGCCCTGAGGCACTGATCTCTTTACCTATTTGAGGACCTTTGCCCTTGTCACCAAGCCCCTCCAAGGGACACAGTGGAGCACTGAGGTGCTGAATTCCAGCCCATGGACTAAGTACTATCTTACCAGTCGGAAATGCAGCCATCAGGCCACCAGGAAGCTATTAAAGTTCCAGTCCTTGCAGTGCCCACATGGAACTGCGAGTCAGTTCACTGGATTCACACGTGTTCTGAAATGATTCTGTAATTTTGGCATCGGCAAGGGCTTTCCAGGGATGAAGACATAATGGGTGCCAGAGGTTTAATTAAAAATTTATGGGAGAAAAACTTACACTTGAGAACATTAACCCACTCTCTCTCTCCAGCCTGGGTCTTGTTTCCCTTGCCAATATGGACAAGAGCACCATGATTCTGTTTTATGAGGGTACCTCTAAGTCCTAGGCTGCCTGGTGCAGGGTGTGCCTGCAAGGGGAGTCCTTCTGCAGTGTGGTGGGGCTCCTGGCACCCTACCCAAATGCTCACCGTGGCCTGGCACATGTCCTCAGGGTGGGTGCCAGCCAAGACCAGCCACCCCGGAGGTCTGACATCGAGTTCAGCAGGCCAAGGGGTCACCTGGCCCAATCTCCTGCCTACACACAGGCCCCCAGCACAACCGTGGGATGGGACTTGGCTCAGCTCCCCAGGGCATCAGCCTAGAGCAAAACCAACTCTCCTTATTCATGCCTTCCTGTCTGGAGAATCCCATGGACAGAGGAGCCTGGTGGGCTCCATAGGGTTGCAAACAGTTGAACACGACTGACACAATTTAGCACGCACACACATGGCCCCCCAGTCTCTTCAGAGGCTGAGGACAGTATTCAGGGCATCAATGGTCAGTCCAGGGAGGAAAACCTCTCCTCAGCCCATTCCTTCACATGGTGGAGGAAGCAGTTCTCATAGGTTCTCTCCAAGGCCTCAGGCTGCTTCACACACACACAGACACACACACACACACCCACCCACACCCTCCATCCAGGCTAACGCAGCCTCCTACCCAGTCTCCAACAGGAGGGAGTGCCCTGTTTGCTGAGAAAGCATGTTCTGTATCAGTCATCTCCACTCACTGCTCGGGTGTGAGGGTGAAGCCAGGAACCTACAGAGACAAAGGCCTAGTAGCCCCACCAAGCCAGCGGCCAGTCAGCCCAAGGAGTGGCATCCATGGGGAAGAACAGGCCTGGGACTAGTCCCTTAGCTGGTGTCAACTCTGCCCAGCTCTCAGGGAGGAAGCCCCCCTGCCAGGACCCCCAAGACTTGGCTCTGTAACCCTCTTCCCCTCACCTGACCTCAGGGAGGCTTCTGTGCTCTTCCATGTTGCCAGTGGCCACCACTATGCCCACAAACAGGCCCCAACTTTCTGTTCAAGGGCCCAAGCAAGGAGACTGGGGTCCCAAGAGGAAGAGGGACTTGTCCAGACACCCACCAACTTAGCCCCACTTTTTGGTGGGAGAGAAACCAAGGTCTTTCTCTGAGAAGCTTCTTGACCATTAGTGCCTTTAAAGGAACAGGGATTTAAAAGTGACAGGTGCATTAGTATAGACACAGATGTATAGAACAGTATTTTGAATCTGTGGGAGAGGGAGAGGGTGGGATGATTTGGGAGAATGGCATTGAAACATGTATAATATCATAAAAGGAACGAATCACCAGTCTAGGTTCAATGCAGGGTGCAGGATGCTTGGGGCTGGTGCACTGGGATGACCCGGAGGGATGGTGTCGGGGGGGAAGGTGGGAGGGGGGTTCGGGATTGGGAACACGTGTACACCCGTGGCGGATTCATGTTGATGTGTGGCAAAACCAATACAATGTGGTAAAGTAAAAATAATAATAATAAAAAATTAAAATAAATAAATAAATAAAAGTGACGGGTGGAAGCAGCTTGGTCAGCCACCCATCCTTATAGCAAATTTCCTCCCTGGCTCCCCAAGCCAGGAGGCTGAGGGAAACAATGCTGGGCCCATGGTGGGAGTTGGGGCATCTTGGGACATGACCTCTCAGTGACCTCAGTGGGTAAAAAGGGCAGGCTAGTTCCTACCTCAATCAAGTTATGGGCATAGTGAAAGGGGGAGTGGGGAGAGGCCTTGGCAGCAACCCCACCTTGACCCAAGGGTACCTCACAGAGGTGGTGAAGGAAGGAGCCTTGGGAGGGCATATGTTGGGGTGTTGGATCTGACCTTTGGGAGAAAGCAACAATTAGCATGTGGATCAGTCATGTGCCCTGTCTCCAGGGCCCCAGCATGTTCTAGATACACACCAGCTGGCATGCCAGGTCTTCTGTGTACATCCTGTCCCCATGAGAACACTAGTAGGGTCATTTCCAACTAGCAGGTTGGGAGTGGATCTCAGTTTGCTTAATAACTGAATAACTTAGTAATGCAGTGGGTCATTAAGTAACTTACCCACGATGCTGGTTAGGATGCAACAGGGTGCTCTCCACTGCCACCCTGCATTCCTGATCCCCAACCCCCTATAATGGGGGACAGCACCACCTCCTCAGGACTGGGGGGCCAGCTGGCCACTGCCCCTCTCCAGCCCTCTCCAGTGTTTGAGTTACAAACTGTGTGGTGTCCACCCTGGCTGTCCACCCTGCTCTAGCTCCACCCGTGTGCACCGCCCGCCTCCCCCACCCACCTTCCTGAAGTATTTCTACCTCATCCACACCGACCTGCCCCAAAGCCTTGCATGGTTCTGTTTTCACACACCAAAGTCCAGGCAGGCCAGTCACTGAAGGCCTTGTGTGACAAGGCAGCGACTTTCTCTCTAGACGTCTTTTTCAGGACTCTCTCCTACACGTACACTACCTCCCACCCAACTGGGACCACCCGCTGAACCTGGCTTGGCCTGCCTCTGGGTCCCTGACTCCAAATGTGTGTTCACCTGACTGCCGCCCAAGCTTGGGGGAGCTACCAGCTGTGGGGCAGGGGCCGGCGGGGGTGGAAGGAAGGGTGATTACTAGTCAGGCAGTGGAGAGTGAGGGCTGGGTGTGGGCGGCAACCCGGTGGGCATGAGAACTACAGTATTTCCTGCTGTATCAGTAAACAAAGGATGCTGCAGCCATCAAGCCATCACCCTACAGTCACCCAGATGCTGAGCCCTGAAAAAACTCAGGATGGAGAGAAAACGGGCTACCCAAACTGCCATGCCCATGGCATGGTCAGCCTCCGCAGCCACCCAGTACAGTTGCACCCTGAGACGACTGAGGGTGAGAAGGCACAGGAAACTGGCCCCGGATAGCTGAGGTGCATAGCGAAGTCAAAGCGTTAGTCGCTCAGTTGTGTCTGACTCTCTGCGACCCCGTGGACTTGTAGCCCGCCAAGCTCCTCTGTCCATGGAATTCTCTGGGCAAGAGTACTGGAGCGGGTTGCCATTCCCTTCTCCAGAGGATCTTCCTGACCCAGGGACTGAACCCAGGTCTCCTGTACTACAGGCAGATTCTTTACTGTCTGAGCCACCAGGGAAAGAAACACGGTTAAATTCCTTAGCTTGAGATACCCGGTTTTCCTTCATTAACAGTAATCCTTTGATGTTCCAACTACCTGGTCATTTGTTGCAAAAACTTCTATATAACCTGGTTTCCTCCCTTGCCTCTTTGAAACAGTTTTCTCAGCATTTATCTGAGATGCTGTGTCCTGAGCTTAAGTCCTCAGAAAGTCTCCTGAATAAAACACAACCCAGCGTTGTAGGTTGTCTATTTTTTCAGTTGAGAGGTGCACAACAAGCCAGTCAGCAGCCTGGGCAGAGGGCACCCCATTCCCACTGCTGGGGCTCCTACAGGACTGTGCACACACAGCCTGCACCCTCGGGGTGGCCCCGCCACATTGGCCTCCCTTGGCACCTCCCTCAAGGGGCCTGGCACTGCTGAGTCACCCCTCATCCATGCAAAGCACAACCCCCCAGTTTTGTTTTGTTTTAAACAGAGTCACACAAGCACAACCACTGCACACAGCTCTTGCACAACCTGGCACTGTCCTGGTGGCAGGTCCTCGGGCATTTCTGCACTGCTGCACCCATTCCCAGGGCAGGAAGCCACACGCGCACAGCAGTGGCCGGGCACACCTGGGTCCTGGAGAGGCCTCTGCTGACCTTGTGGGCTGCCGGAGGCAGGGGCTCCTGGGGAATGAGCAGGGCCAGCCGCCCTGGCCTGCCTGCGGCCTCTTCTGTCAGCCGACGGGCACTGCTTTCACCTGCTGTGCTTCCCAAAACCACTGAGGACCTGGGGGCAGTGCCCAGCGGGTGCCAGACAGGGGCCACAGCCTGGGCACCTGCTCCACCACTGGCGCACAGTGGCTCTGGGCAAAGCCTTGTTCCCCTCTGGCTGCTGTTTTTCTTCACACATAAAACAGAAGCCAGGACTAGACTGGTGATTTCCCAGCTTTGTTCCAGGAAGCCCTGTGGCCACACTTGTGGCCTGGAAGCGTCTCAGAGCCGAGACCTCCTGTCCCTGACTGCGTAACCCTGGACAAGTGCTTCCTCTTCCCAAGGCTGGGTCCCAGCCTCTCCCTTTCTGCCCACTCGGATACGGTCTTCCAGGAAGCTACAGAATGGCAGGCTTGCGCCGGAGGTCAGTGGGCCCTCCACCCTGGGCAGGTCAGGGCAGGGTGAGGGAGAGGGCTTGGCAAGAGGGAGAGGCAGCCAGTCAGCGTGTGGGTGCTGGCGCGAGGGGCCAGCTCCGACCACACAAATGAAGGAACCGCAAGATAATGCGTCACAGGTTCAGCCAAGTGCCTGGCCTCTAGAGACAGCCCCGCTGGGACGGCAGGGAGGAGTCAGCTTCAGAAGTCAGCGAAGCCTCAGGGGTCTGCCCGGGCAGACAGAGGCATCAGGTTTGACTCAAAAGCAAGGTGAGGGAGAAGACCCCCACCCCCAGGAGGCCTCTCCTGCCCTTCACTCCTTCCCATGCCAAAAGGCAAACTGGTTCAGTCAGCATCCGGTGAGGTAAACAGAGCCCACAGCCCATGCCCAGGAGGCATCACCGTGATCAGGTGACAAAGGCAGAGAAGCTGCAAAGATAGCAGCGGGGGTGGGAGGGTTGGGGGGGTGTGCATAGAGGGGTGGAGAATGAGGTGAGGCAGATCAGAGGTCATCAGCCATCAGCCTGAGCAGGAGGAGGGCATGGCCAGCCCTAGGGCTGGGGGAGAAGCTAGGGGAGATGCTCCCAGAGCCCAGAGGCTGGGCCCTGCACTTGCAGCAGCAATCACACGAAGGCCTCCTTAGGCCAAGGGCGCCGACACCACAGGGAGATGGGACCCCAGAGGGAGCAGCTGCAGTGGCAGAGAGACGGGCAGAAGTGCCTTTTTCTCTCCCTTCCTCTAGCCCTCCAGCCTCCTGCCGCTGCTTCCCATGGGCTAAACCTGATCAGAACTAGTTATCAAGGCAGCCTGACGTTTTCAGGGCCAGCCCCAGTGTTGCAGAGCCATCAGGGGAAGGGCTGGGGATGGATCTGAGCCAATGAGAGAAGGAAATGGCAACCTACCCCACTATTCTTGCCTGGAGAATCCCATGCACAGAAAAGCCTGGTGGGCTGCAATCCATAGGGTCGCAAAGAGTCAGACACAACTGAGCGACTAACACCCACACAGACGCCCTAGGCCTCCCACCTTGAGACACCGACTCTTCCAGAATCTGCCCACACTTGAAGTTCGGCCCAAACCGTCTGCCTTCAGGAAGCCCTGGGAGATGGTTCTGTACAAGCCTGCAGTCCTCTGGCCTCAGTCCCCTTGCCCACATGGGATCAGGACAGGGTCACAGGTGACCCTCTCTGAACTCTCCCTGGTCCCAGAGGTCCTGGCAGTTCAGCAGGCCTCATCACAGCTGAATAAGACTCTCATGTGCCCTTCTGCCCTGACCTGAACTCCCCAACTGGGTTTATTTCCAAGGAAATCCATTTTTATTTTTCCCCAAATGAAAACTCCCAGGTCATTTCTTGGGGGAATAGATGCTGTTGCTGGACAAACTGAATGTACATGGGAAGCTGAGCACATCCATGTGAAACTGCTTGAGGCCCAGCCTGACCTTGGAGGGGGATGTGAGCACCGAGGTCTCACTGCCTCTGGAAGCCTCCCACTGAGACAGGCATTTTTAGAGCACAAGACCTGTGAGGTTTCCAACACAGGGAAGGACATCTACTTCAGTGACTAGGATGAGATCTGGCCCTTCTCTTTCAGGAACCCCCATCCCCTACCCCTGCCTGCCCCCTTCAGCCTGCAAGGGTCAGCAGTGGCTTCCTAATTGGCCATGTTCTCCAGTCTCTTTTCCCAACATGAGCCAACCCTGAGAGGTCACCTCTCCTCCTATGACCTCTCTACTATCTCCTGAACACCAGACACAGAGAGATGAGCCACGAGAATGCTAAGGACAGCTCACGCCGGCTCTCAAGAGCTTAGCGCTCAGTGCTATCACATGGATGACCTGAAATGGGCCGTGGTGGAAACACTTAACACCATGGAAATGGGCAAACACTTCAAATCAAGGCTGCTTCTTTTTTTTCCCTTCCTTCCCAGAGAGCTGGTTGTTAGATGCTTAAGAGCACAATACTGAATGAGGCCTTTGACATTCTGGGCACACACTCCATCGTCACTATCAACCTCAGCCTCATGTCCTGCCATCTCCTCTCTCTCCTGGTCTCTCCCTCCTCTCTTCACCAAACCCACCAGGTCCTTCCCTAGGGCATGCCCTGCCCCCCACCAGCTGCACCAGGGGAGAGCACATGGGCACGTGTGCTCTCCTGACTTCAGATCCAGCATGTGACTTTGGGCAAGTCGTTTCCCTGCCTCTGTCCCCTAATCGAGAAAAGGCAGGTGCCCAGGAGATGATGAGCGAGAAACAACAGCAAGTGTATTGTAAGCTCAGCACCACATCTGACCCAGGGGTCTGCTCAAAATCACCCTCAGCGCTTGCTCTGCCTATGGAAATTCTCCCATGCTTCAAGGTTCAACCTCCGCAGTGAAGCCAGACCTGGGAGCCCATTCCCTCCCAGAAGCCCACCTTTGGTGACCGTGGCTCTGTGACATGAGACAGCAGACCTTGTGAGAGCAGGGTGGGCAGCCTGGGGGATGCATGAGGTTTCTGCACAGGCCTAATGAGAAGCAGGATTACAAGAGTGCAGGAGATGCCAGGTCCCCTCCATGTCCTCATCACTGATCAGGGAAGCCAGCACCCCCTCCCTTTCTATGACATCCTTCCTCGGGGATAAGGAAGTTCCCTGCTTCTTCCTCCTGGGCACTTGCCCAACAGTGGCAGGAAGTAGGCAAGTGGCCTCCTGTGAACGCAGGGTGAATCAGCCTCAGAGTTCACCTCCAGCTGCCAGCCCACTGGCCAAGGTGAGAAAATTTCTAGAAGATGGCACACCCGCCAGCCCAGCCTGGATGCCACTGGCTGACCAGCTCTTTGTGGGAAAAGCAATGCCACATTCACTGCCTGAACCCTGCCAGCCCTGGAAAGTGTACCAACTGAGGTGTAAGGAGTCCCCTCACTGGGCCTTCCCAGGAGGTCAAGAGCAGGTTGGGCCACGGCCTCCTCATTTTCTGGCAGAATTCAGCATAGATCCTGGGGCCACCTCCACTTCCCTGTGAAGAACCCAGCAGATCCCCAGGAGATGGTTATTCAGTGTTATTTCTCATCACTTACTATCCATAGCCTTGGGCAAGTGAGTTCAACTTCTTGGACCTCAGTTTCCTCCTCTGCAAAGTGGGTGCAATAATAGTACCCCCTCCTGAGTGGTTATAAGCCATCAAGTGCTTCAGGCACACAGTAAGTGCTTAATGTGCTATGCTTAGTCATTCAGTCATGTCTGACTCTTTATGACCCAATGGGCCCACAAGGCTCCTCTGTCCATGGGGGATTCTCCAGGCAAGAATGCTGGGGTGGGTTGCCATGCCCTCCTCCAGGGGATCTTTCCAACCCAGAGATCGAACCCAAGTCTCCCACATTGCACGCGGATTCTTTACTGTCTGAGACACCAGAAAAACCCAAGAATATTGGAGTGGGTAGTCTATCCTTTCTGCAGGGGATCTTCCCGAACCAGGAATTGCACCAGAGTCTCCTGCGTTGCAGGCAGATTCTTTACCAGCTGAGCTACGAGGCAAGCCCTAAGTGCTTAATATGTGGTAGCTATTATAATTTATTGCCCCCATTTTATATCAGAAGAAAGGGAGGTTTAAAAGGAACAGCAGACAGTCACAATTTGGAGCTTTTATCCCGAGTCCCTGTAAAGGTACCCTCGTGACTGTACAGAAGCCTGGAACCTCTGGAGAACAGAGCACCCTCTCCTTTGCCCCAAGCAAGGGCAGCAGGATAAGGGTCACTGGTGTTGACTGTCTGGAGTTAGGCGTTGTATCTTCTATCACAGGGATCCTTGTGGCTGCCAAGGTTCACATGGTCTGGCTCAGACTCTGCTTGTAAAATGTAAGTCACAGAATCCCAGATTTGTGGGGAACTTTAACATCCATTTAGGTCCACTCCATAGGAGGGCACAGATTTCCTCAAGACTTAGGCCAGGACACTGCTTGAATACCTCCAGTGATGGGGAACTCCGTACCTTCAGAGGTCATGCATTCCACTGCAGACGTGCCCGAGGAGAGGGCAACAGGAAATAAACAGAGGGGCCAGGGGAGCCGGGGTGGCAAAGGCTGATTCTGCCAACTTCACAGATGAACCTGAGGGAGGGCCAGCCTCCACCCTCCCCACCACCGCACTCTGCCAAGGAGACGGGACATTCTCCAGGAACTGAAGGCGCATCTGGGAAGCCACGCTCCAGTGGGCAGATGTGGAAACAGGCCTATGGGTTCCACACCACCAGGCGACAGGAAAGAGAGAAGGGCGGGCCCAGGGCGGGCCCAGAAGCGACGGCCACCGCCAGGGAGATCAAAACGCCCAGATAATGAGCTGAATTCTTCTTCCAGAGACACCCGCTAATGAAGGGAGCCCAGGAAGCCCCATGTCACAGGCCCAAACTGTTTACACAAGTGTTAAAAATACATTTCAAAAGAAAGTGGGGAAGCCCGAGGAAACCCTCTGCCGCCCTTGGAAAAGGCTTTCTGAAAACCACGTTAATTTGTTTTCCGAAAGGTGTTTGAAGTCTCTGCATGTACCCCTTGGGCAACTTTAATTCCTCCTCCTAATCCCCTATTAAACCTGATGCTCACTAGCACAGCCCGCTGAGGGGGTTATGATTTTTATTCTTAATTATACAGATACATATTTGGGTCCATGAGCGTTCCTATGTTTTTATGTAAATTCAAAAGGCATTGTCAGCCTTGCTTCTCCAAGATGCTCAAAATAGCCTGAGCTTCATTAAGGCAACTAGGGGGATTTAAAATGAAGTTTAAAGGGTCAGCAGAGTATAATTTTTAAAATTCATTTTCAAAGCCCTGTAACCTTACAGCCAGAGATGAATGGGTTCGTGGGAAAGTTTAAGAAGCAACACGTGAAGGAGCTGAGCCTGGGAGGAGCGGGGTGGGGGCACCTTTGCCAATGCCTGGCAGAGCTGTAGGGAGCCCCAGGCAACCAGCTGCACAGTCTCAGGAGACAGGAATGCACAGTGATCATTGTCATCATCGCCGGCATCATCACAGCAGCAAGCCCCTCTGCTTAAACACCTACTACGTGCCAGCTGTGGCAGTCACCGCTCTGCACCCCTCAGCTCATTAAGTCCAGCAGCCCTCGCAGGAGGCTGTTACGATCCCTATTTTCAGATAAGGAAACCGAAGCAGGGCAAGGCCAGGTGACCTACCTAAGCTCCCACTGAAGAAATGCTAGGGAAGACATAACGTATTAATGACGCTGCTCATGATGATGTTCACTGAGTCACATGCCAGGCACAGTTTTATGTGCATGATCTCATTTCACTCTCACCAAAGGCAAATGAGTTAAGTCGTGTTATTAATATTACTTTACAGATGAGGAAACCAAGGCTCAGAGAGGCGCTTAAAAAGCTGCCAAAGATCACAGAACCAGTAAGGACCACTGACTTGAACCCAGGTCAGTGAGACCTCAGAACCCAAGCCCTCAATCTCTTTCCTCTCACTCCATGAACTAACAGTGTGCTCCCCAGCCACAGAGGACCTCAGGACAATGGCATAGGAGATGTAACAAGGCAGCATCCCTCCCATTGACCCTGGAGGCAGAGTAACCAGGGGTCTATCTAGGTTCTGGATCATCAGGGCCCCAACAGCTGAGGTAATCAGGGAAGACTCCCTGGAGGAAGAAGCTAAGCGAGGCTGAGAAAGGATGAGCTGAAGCACAGAAGACAGTGGAAGTGGCTAAAATGGTGTGCAAGTGTGGGAAAGGACAAGGTTGCCCAGAGGAACACAGCAGGAACCTCAGGAGGCGGATGGGCAGAAGGATCAGGAGGCAGGTCTGTCTAGAGACAGACATGGGGGGGGGGTCACAGAATATAGGGATCCTTCCCCCAAATCCACTTTCTCTTTCTTCCCTCTGGTGACCGGGCATGAAGAAAGCATCTCTGCTCCTGTACAAGACCAGCTCCTTGACACCAAGCCCTACCTCTCGAACCCTCCCAAAGACCCCACTCCTGCCAATGTTGCCTCTCTCAGGACCATCTCCCTTCTGCTTCCTCCAGCATATTGATCTGCTGTATTTTCTTCTGTGTCAAAGAAAACCCCTGCATCCTTCTCAAGGTGCTACCCCATTTAACTGTCTCCCATTTTGGCAAAACACCTCAAGAGCGGTGATGGAGTCAGAGAGCTCCATTTTCTCCCGTGGCTGCCTGCCTCCCCACTGAACCAGCTCCCACCAGGTCGCCAACAGCTCAGGTGGTCAAAGCCCCCCTCAGCAGCCTTTCCCCAACACCCCCGGTTTCCCTCCCATCCACCTGGCTGGATCTTCCCTGTCGCCCT
This sequence comes from Redunca redunca, assembly GCA_006410935.1. Taxonomy (NCBI): domain Eukaryota; kingdom Metazoa; phylum Chordata; class Mammalia; order Artiodactyla; family Bovidae; genus Redunca; species Redunca redunca. The sequence goes on from SJYQ01096209.1 coordinate 345,346, forward strand.
GTCTGGTTCCTCCCATGTCTCAGACTGCCCTGGCCCTCGTCTCTGAGCCCTCTTCTCTTCTCGTTCTCTGCCCACCAGCTCACCCAGTCCTGTGGCTCCACATTCCAAACCTACCATGCAAAGTGTCAATGTCAAGCCCCAGCTCTCCAAGCTCCACATGCCTGACAGCAAACTTGCTGCCATCACTCGTATGTCTGCTCAAACTGAACAAGTCCCAGACTGCAGTCCTGATTCCCACTCCCCCAGACCTGCTCTTCCCCAGCTCCTCCCCACCTCAGCAAATGGCTGTGGGGCTAAGGCAAGCAAGCCCTTCTTCTTAAACACCTACTCTGTGCCAGCTGTACTATGCACCTCTTTGCTCATCTCACCTCATTAGACCCAGCAGCTCACCGGGGTGTGGGGGGGTGCTGTTATGATCCCTAGGTTTCAGATAAGGAAACTGAGGCACAACAAGGCCAGGTGGTTTACATAAGGTCTCACTGAAGAAATGGTAGGGGAAAGCATAACATACTACTGATGGTGCTCATGAAGATATTGAGAACCGGTAACATGCCAGGCACAGTTTTATGTGCACTATCTCATTTGAGTATGAAAGTGTTAGTCACTTAGTCAAGTTTGACTGCGAGACTCCATGGACTGTAGCCCAGCAGGCTCCTCTGTCCACGGAACTCTCCAAGCCAGAACACTGGAGTGGGTAGCCATTCCCTTCTGCGGGAGTCTTCCTGATGTAGGGATTGAACCCGGGTCTCCTGCATTGTAGGCAAATTCTTTACCATCTGAGCTACCGTAACCCTCACCAAATGCCAGTAAGTTAAGTCTTCTTATTAACAGTACTTTGCTGCTGCTGCTGCTGCTGCTGCTGCTGCTAAATCACTTCAGTCGTGTCCGTCTCTGCGACCCCAGAGACGGCAGCCCACCAGGCTCCCCCGTCCCTGGGATTCTCCAGGCAAGAACACTGGAGTGGGTTACCATTGCCTTCTCCAATGCATGAAAGTGAAGTCGCTCAGTCATGTCTGACTTTTAGCGACCCCATGGACTGTAGCCTACCAGGCTCCTCTGTCCGTGGGATTTTCCAGGCAAGAGTACTGGAGTGGGGTGCCATTGCCAGATGAGGAAACCAAGACTCAAAGAGGTTTTTTAAAAAAAATAATGCTGCCAAAGATTAGGCGTGATTCTCAGCTTAAGCAACTCTGGACAGAGTGCCAATCCATCAGAAAACCCTCTCGACTCTACACCAAACACTTACCTGGAGCCTAACTGACCTCCCATCCGTACCTCTCCTCCCTACAACCCACTGTCAAAGGCATCTTTTAAAAAAACACCACCACCACCACCACCACCACGGCTTCATATTGTACTTGGAATTATTACCAAACTCCTAGACACTGCCCCATACAGCCCCAAATGATCTGAAGTCTATCTCACCCATGTCATCCTTTACCACTCCCTTCTGGATTCCTAAATCCAGCTGTCTTGTCCACTCTACATCTTCAACACACCAGTCTTGTTCAACCCCAGGGCCTTTGCACTTGCAGTTTCATCTGCCTGTAATGCATTCCCCTCATTTTCTCACAGCTGATCCCTTGCCATCCAGATCTCAGCCTAACTGTCTCCCCCATGGGGAAGTAGTCCCTGACCACCCAGTTCAAAGGAGCTGTCCATCACATCACCCATTTTTGATGCTTTACAGTGTACTTGTCACCGCTGACAATTTTCTGCTTTATTTATCTATGTGTACTCTTTGTCTCTCACCAAACCGGGAGCCCTGGGAGGTAGGGGCCTCATCAGTCATGCTTTCTGCTCTGCCCCCAGCATCCAGCACAGTGCCTGGCTCAGCCCCGAGGCTTGGTCACCAGGACATGAGTGACTATGTCTCTCCCAGCTCTTCAGTCCTCCTCCCATCACCCACCCAATGTCCCCAGACCCTGGCCTTTCCCGCAAGGCCCAGGGCCCACATGGTGAAGACCAGTGTCCTGATTATGTCAGAACTTAGGGTAAGGGTGAAGAGAAGTGGGAATCACAGTGGCTGTCTTCTTCCTCCCCGAGTCTCAGCCACCACTCCCACCTCCCCACTTCCCAGGCTGCCCTGGGTCACACCTGCCATGGCCTGAGGATGAAATCCTGAACAGGCAGTCTTGTGTTCTGGAGCATCAGCTCTGCCGGAAGACAGCCAGGGGTCAAATCCTGGCTCCCCACTGATGGCCAAGGGACCTGAGAAGATCTCTTCACTTCTCTGAAAACAGTAAAAAGATCAGTGGTTGCCAAGGGATGGGGGAAGGGAGGGATGAATAGATGGGGCACAGAGGATCTTTAAGGCAGCAAAATGACTCTGATACTATAATGGTAGATACATATCATTAAACATTTATCCAAACTCATACAGCATACAGAATGGACCCCAATGTAAACTATGGACTCTGGGTGATGGTGATGTATCAACATAGGTTAATCAGTTACAACAAATGGACCACTCTGGTGGGGGATGCTGGCAATAGAGGAGGCTATGCAAGGTGGTGGGGGGAAGAGTACACGGAAACTCTCTGTACCGTTCCCTAAATTTTGCTATGAACCTAAAACCATTCCATTAAAATTAAAGCTATTAAAAATTTTTTCAATTGTAAAAATCCAGCACCAAGCCTGGCCCCCAGAGTTCCCTGAAAAGTGAAAGTGAAGTTGCTCAGTCATGTCTCTTTGCGACCCCATGGACTGTAGCCTACCAGGCTCCTCCGTCCATGGGATTTTCCAGCCAAGACTACTGGACTGGATTGCTATTTCCTTGTCCAGGGTATCTTCCTGAGCCAGGGATCAAACCTGGGTCCTCTGCATTATAGGCAGACACTTTTACCATCTGAACCACCAGGGAAGTCTCTGATATGCATCTGGCAAAATGTGACTATGCCTCTTCATGCCTTCAGTCTACCAAGTAGCTAGACACGGCCCTGATGTAAATTGTCCCATAGTTAAAACAATAAGCCACACTTAATACCTGCAAAGTCTGAGTTCTAATTACAGCCACCCTGACAAACTTGCATTCAGCCCCTCACTGCCATACAAAAAGTTAGAGACCAAGCTCGGCAGCCTCATTACGCAACAAGTTGTACCTGAACCACAAGAACACATCCAGCTCAGGATACTTTGGTCCTCAGAGTTGCACCAAGATGTCCTGGCCTGAATGCCCTTCTCAACAACACAGGCCATCAACACCAGCCCAACCCATTCAACCCATCCTCATGGTGCTTCCCACCTGCTAAGCACTTGGTCACTTCACCACCACCCCACCCACCCTCCAACCTCAAAGGAGCCCAGGAAGGAAAACAGTAAGGACTACTGGTCTCTCTATGCACTTGGGGACACTAAGACTCGGAGCCGTACACAGAGTGAGGGACGAGAAACCTGGAAATCTAATAGTCTGCCTTCTATTTCCATGTTTTTTCAACTCCTCTGTCCTGAAGGACTTTAAAAAAACAGGGCTGGATGACTTATTATCATCAATACTCCTTTTATGTCTCATTAGTATGAACAAAAATTCCAGTTTCTTATTCTTGTCTAGACTTCACAAAGTGCCATCTTTACAATGGTTTTCAATGCAATTTTATGATCTGGGCTTCACCATATGCCTGTCAGGTGGGTATCAGCCTTCATGTCTCATAGATTTTGAACTGAGGACCAGCAAGGCTCCTGGCTGGCCCAAGGTCACATGGAACATTGAGGGGGGCCGTGGTGCTTTCCACGCCAGTGCCCTATGCTCTCCACCTACCATCCCGAACACCTAAAGAAAACTTGCACTCCAGATCCCCAGAGACCCACAGCCCCTCCCCAACTACCCGCTGCCAGTGGCGCCACTGCGTCCCCTCCTCCGAGGCCTCTCATCTTGCTGACCTCAGCCCACTGCCTTTGCCGAGTCCATACCCCTTAACAATGAACCCTCTGGAACCCCCCACGAATGTACCCAAAGACACTTCCCAAATATCACCGCCATCAGATCATCCTCCACCTCTGCCCAGAGCACAGCTAGTGATGCCTCCCAACCAGTGGGGGCACCAACTGAGAAACAAAGTCCTGAGAATGGACCAGATGGTGCAAGGAAGCAGCCAACAAACAAAATGTACAGACCCCCGAGTTCTGGGTAGGCCCGGGCTCACCTTGGCATTACCTATCCATCCATCATCTGTCCACAGCAGGCAGCTCCTCCACTTGCTCATTTCTGCAGAGGCCAGTCTAGCATGGAGGCCTCATCAAGCCCAAGCTTTACGCCAGGCCCTTGAGCCCGGGCAGCACAGGCAGAGAACCCCCATTTCCCGGTGTGTCTGTGGTCACTGATCAAGGGCAAGCACTTGGGAAACCTCCTCCCATCTCTGGGACATCCCACTGACAAACCTAAACCATGTGAGAAACCTATAGACAATGGTGCATGGGGCCACACATCAGAAAGCTGACCTGGGAAAACAGTCCTGGGCAAGGGGACTGGGGGGACTGCAGAGAGGAGGAGCTGGTTCTCTAGGACAGACTTGAGCTGATATCTGAGGGGTGGGTCAGGGCACACAGGTAAGAATCTGCAAATATTTGGAAGGTACAAACACCCAATAAAGGCAGAATTACCTTGCCCAGTAACCAAATGTTTTAAGACATCAGGCAAAACTTGAACCATAATTTACTTCTTGCCTTAATAGGAAAGTCTCACCAAGGATGGAAGAGGTGGCCCAGACACTGGACTCTCTGGCAGCATGGAGTAGACACAGAATCTTGGTTATCCTCCTAGGACTTCCAGGAACTGGACAATGAAGAGACTCCCATGGGCAGGGTCTCCACATCATCCTAGATGCCGGACTTCCAGGGAGGTGGGAGGAATTGTTCAGTGCACATTTTAATCACAAGGGATCCTCAGCACAACACAACCTTCCTGGAGGGAGGTCAACCCTGACAGCCTCCCAGAATCCCTGAGCTCCTCACAGAGATGGGAAAAGCCAGGCCCAGAGAGGGTCAGGGACTTGCCTCGGTCACAGCGGGCATGTGAGAGTCAGAAATACTCTTTGTCCATCCCCATGCCCGGGGTTATCCCCCTGTGGTATCAGCATGGTCTTTGCACTTTTGAGTTTCTCCCCAGGTCCCCGCCCAAGCTATTCAGCTTATTACACAACAGCTGACCAGTAGCCCCTAGTGTTGGTGACAAGAGTCCTTTGCTTCATCAATGAAGCTTTGCCGTAAAGGGTCCTCACTTCCCTAAACACAGTCTCTCTGGGGCTGACAGCACATAGCAGGGTGCACGCCCAGAGAAAGGACAGGAAAATGGGTATAAAATTACATAATAACGTCTGGTTCACACACAGAGTTCTCTCAACCATGGAGACCCACTGGGAAAAAGTTGAGGCAAGATGACCAAAGGTTTGATGGGTCTTTTAAAGTTTTGTTTGGTCGAAATGTTTGCTCTTATTTTAAAAACTTCTTTGTCGCAGATAAAATTGTTCTCTAATTTGGTCATACATTTGGATTTCATTATTTTCAGAATGTATTCCAGACATCTAAAATTAAACAGATGTCATCAACCCCGTTTAGACCTAAAGACTTGTAACCAAACAGTGACTTCAACCCCAGCTCAATACCGACTTGGAACATTATGTTTTAGTCATTAAAAGTTTTAAAACTCTGCCCCATTTTTCTCATTTCCTATAATGAGATCTCTTCCCCCTCCTTAAAATACGCCAATTCTTCAAGGGTCAGTGGAAAGTCAAACCAGAGAGTAAAGCAAATTTAAATATGAAAAATGGAAGAGTGAAACATGAAATCCACTGAAACCCTTATGGAGGAGCTGAACCACGGCTTCATCACAGAGGAGGGAAAATAGTCCGGGAGAAAGCTAGGAGGAGTGTGAGCGCAGGAAGGGGATTTGGCTTCTAAAGCCTGAATTGTTTTATCGTTCCTTTTCTGACAGGGATTAGATTAGTAAGAATCCTCCAAGCCTGCTCCAGGCGTCCTGGGGACAGTTAAAAAGACAATTCTCGCACTCCTCTGAACCTCATCTCCGAGCTCGCCCCCAAATGAATTTGTTAGATGGCATAACCAGGTCGGGAGGAAAAGAGCCTATCTGAGATGCCCAGAATTCACAAGCAGGGGTACCCGGCCCTTGGGATACACCTGAGCAGTGGGGGAGGGATGTCTGGACCTGGGGTCTGGACAGGGTCACACTGGGGTCTGGCCTACTGGGCCACATCATGTCTTCTTGACATCAGTTTCTTAAGCAAGATGGAAAGAATAAAATTAGAGAAGGGGATGAGAGGGGTACAGAGCAGAGAGGAACTTTGCCTCTCCCACAGTACCTCCAAGCACTCTATTGCCAATAAGGAGGCAGGCCCCCAGCACGCAGGCCTCTGCTCCTAGGCCCAGTCCCCTGACTAAACAGAGCTGGTGTCTCAGCTGGGCCTGCAACCCTCAGGAGCCTAGGCCAAACATCACACTGCTCACTCAGAGTCCCACACCTAAATTCGGCTCAGGCCCCATCTGGCACGCCCTTCCTTCCCCAGCCACACACCCATGTGGGGACCCCACACTGGATGGGGTGGGGAGAGAAGAGCTCTGAGCTGCTCACCTAAGCTTCCCGATGCTTCTTCTCGCCACAGCCTCCCCAGCCTCTTCCTTTGCAAAATAACTCTCTGTCCTCACTCCTCTGGGCAGAAAAGCTCCCTACATGATGGAAAACCAGCTCGCTTCTAAAGACAGGATGGCACCTCCTGGGGCTTGTGGCCCCAGATACCTGTTCCAAGGAGGGCGCTCAGCCCCAGGTCCCAGGGAGGGGCGTGGCCATGGATCTGCTTCCATGAGGACTGGCAGAATCCTTGTTGGAGTCTGCCACAGTCACCCCATGGCAGGAGGGGAGGCAGGCAGCCAAAGGACCACAGAGACCTCTGAGAGAGAACAAAGTCAAGGGCCTCCCGTGAAGTGGGCAGAAGAAAACAGTGATGCCTTTGAAACACATGACGGGCCTGTTTTTGACCCGAGTTGGACCTGTTCAGCACATTGTAAACATTAGACGCCATCCAAGCCACCTCCCCAAAGCCAGCTATAAGTTCACAAGTGCACTTACCCCCAAGTCTTGGGCGAGTCAGCCTCCCCAGGCCTTGATCCTCCTGTAGGCACATCAGTTGATTCATGAGGGTTTGCTCTCCACAACTGGCAAACAGCTTCACTGCCGAGGGCAAGCCTGGAGAGAGGAGTCCTGGCTGGCTGGCTGTGGCTCTCTACCGAGGACTGCATACTCGGTGTTCATTAGTGATGTCTGTCTTAACTGTGGGAGGGCAGAGGTGGGACAGCAATTAGTTCTTCTGTCTGCCAACCCAGAATCAACCCCTCTTGTTCCTTGGGAAGATGGGGAGACTGAGGCCCAGAGAAATAGATGAACCCATACCAGGAGGTCAGACATTTGGACAGAAGATCAAGCATTAAAAAAATCTTCACGTTTGCCAATGGATCTATTTCCATCCTCAGAGTTCTCTGGATTTGAATAATGTTAGACTTTTCAAAGCCTTTCTGACTTGTTTTCTTAGAGGGAGCCCCACACACCTGTAAGCGATGCATCAGGCGGGGAGACTGAGGTCAAACAGGTAAAGGGATGCTTCAGCTTACACAGACAGCCAGTGACAAACCAGGACAAACTCAGGCAGACCTGCTCACTAGACCACCAGCCTGTCAAGTTGGCACTTTTACCCATCAATACTGAGACACTGGAACTGCAAGAGGGCATTATACATCTGGGATGGGAGACTGGGAGGAATGCAGAAAGAGGGTTAGCTCTTCAGCTCACTGGGGGGGTTCATACACAGTGATAATTTATTTCTGGTAACCACCAAATGCCCTTGACATCACTTCTGAGACCCAGAGGTTGACCAGCTGCCTGAGAAGACCCCGTTACCACTAGGGCCCTTGGAGCTTACTCCTACAAAGACTGTGTCACCAGCTAAAGTCTCTTATTTCTCTAGGAGGTATCTAATTAAGCTTTTAGTGCATATGGCAAACTGAAGTCACAAAAGGAACCAATTGGCTGGTAATTATTTGCTTTAGGGAAGGATTGATTTTTTCACCCCATAAAAATGGGGTTCTTATAAATAGCAAGAGCCCTTCTTCTAGCATGTAGGTATAATCCCATCCACAAAGGCTCTGAGTACACCAGCCTATTCAGGAGCACAAAGCCCCTCGTAGGTTAGAACTTGACAACTATCCTGCATAAAACACCTGGTGAACCACTCCTGCCTGGTCTAAACACCAAAGAAAGTGTGAAAATGTTAGTCACTCAGTCATGTCTGACTCTTTGTGACCCCATGGACCGTAGCCTGCCAGAGAAGACTGTAGCCCCCTGGAGAAGGGAATGGCAACCCACTCCAGTATTCTTGCCTGAAAATTCCCACGGACAGAAGAGCCTGGCGGGCTACAGTCCATGGGGTCGCAAAGAGTCGGACATGACTGAGCATGCGCACACACACACGTGAATGAATGCCTAACTGTAAACTCAGTGAGGGACTCTAAGGGAAAGGAACTCTGCTCCAGGAGAGCTTTTGATAAAGGCACCCGAGCTAGCCTGAGAGTCAGGGAAGGCTTTGCTAGAAATAACTATTATATTGACATCTAAGGGATAAGTGACAGTTAACTGGGCAGAAAGTGGTCTTGGAAGAGAGGAGAGCATGTGTCAGGGCCCTGGAGTAGGAGGGAACATGGAATGTTTGAGGAGCTAGGAGAGGTGGCCAAAGTGGCTGAGGAGCAGAGAGCGAGGAGCAGCAAGACAACAGACAAGGGCTTGGAGGGCACCCAAAGAGGTTTGGTCTTTCTAAAGAGGTCAGTGGGACACCATCGTTGGGTTTAAAGAGGTGAGTGCAAGGGTGTTTTGCAGAGATGGCTCTGGGTGCTGAATGGAGAAAAGACCAGGAGGGCCAGGTAAAAGGAGGAGGCTGCTAGGATGCTACTGCAGCTGTCCAGGTGAGAGACAAAAGCAGGGGGAGGTGGTGGCAGGAGTGAGGATGGACAGACATGGAGGGATTCAAGAGCTACAGGACGTAAAACCACAAGACATGGGGCCAGACACCCCTCGGGGGGCAAGAGAGAGGCCAGGTCAAGGATGCCCCCTGAGTGTCCAGCTGTGTGAGTGGATGGACAGACACCCCCCTGAGAGGAAGGACCCTGGAGGAGGTAGCAAGATGGGTGTGCTGGGGTAGGAAGGTCAGAGTGAGTCTTCCATTACTTCAAGACAGCCATGTAGAGATAAGTGCAAGCAGGAGAATATACGGGTGTCAAGGGAGGACATGTCCAGTAATGTGGTTCCTTTCCAAGGGCTGATCAGGGACACAGCCCCTCTCACTTCCTCCTCCTGAGCCTTCCTACAAAGGGATTTCATATGGAGATTTCAAAATAGAGCTGATTGCCATGGAAGTCAGACACCTTTTGCACAAGCAAAATTTCAGTCTTTTTTTCCCCTACAGAAACAGTAAGAAAAAAAAATAATAACCTTCAAATCTAGCCAGGGGGATTAAGTGTAGATACTTGGGAGGACTTCCTGGCTCCAAGGGTGTGACACTGGAATGCATTAGTAAGCAGGAGTCTGGGTTCCCCCCCACCGCCCCCGAGGTCCTTGAGATGGGCGTGGATAGCAGCCTCTTGGGGATGCTTGGAATACAGTCCTGCCAAGACGCAGGGGACTGGACCTAATGAACCACCGAAGCTCCCTGGGCCCAAATGATTAAGCACTAGTCACGGGAACCCTGTCCACCTTGTAACCATTCACCAAAAAGTCCCCACAAACAGAACCAGTGCCCAGGGGCTTTACTCTTATTTCTTCATCTCATCCTCACAACAGTGCCCCTGGGCGCAGTACTCTCTGTGAAAGACAGACAGTGAGGCTCAGAGAGGTTAGGTAACCCACCTGAAACCACCCAGAGAGTGAAGCACACTGCTGGGACTGGCACCCTTGACCATCTCCAAAGCCCAGACGTCTCCCTTCTCCTCAACCCCAGCCCCACTCTTATTGGAGAAGAGCCTGGTGTTACAGTGCTCCTAGACATGGCTAACATGGACTACGGACGGGGTAGAAATGATCTACAACAGCATTTCAAAACAAGATGCATTATAAGTATAGAAACATAACAAAAGTCACAATAAATACGTTATACAATGGTACCCAAAGAAGAAAAATTTGCTATTCGTTACCAGAAAAAAATGGGGGAACTGTTCTTCCCTCGGAGAAGGCAATGGCACCCCACTCCAGTACTCTTGCCTGGAGAATCCCATGGACAGAGGAGCCTGGTGGGCTGCAGTCCATGGGGTCGCTGAGGGTCGGACATGACTGAGCGACTTCACTTTCACTTTTCTCTTTCATGCATTGGAGAAGGAAATGGCAACCCACTCCAGTGTTCTTGCCTGGAGAATCCCAGGGACGGGGGAGCCTGGTGGGCTGCCGTCTACGGGGTCGCACAGAGTCGGACACGACTGAAGCGACTTAGCAGCAGCAGCAGTACTTCCCTGGTGGTCCAGTGGTTAAGGATCCGCCTGCCAATGCCGAGGAGACGGGTTCAGTCCCGGTCTGGGAAGATCCCACATGCCGAGGAACAAGTAAGCCCGTGTGCCACAGCTACTGAGGCCCACGCGCCCCAGAGCCTGTGCTCCACAGCAAGAAAAGCCACTGAAATGAGCAGCCGGGGCCCTGCAACAAACAGTAGCCCCCGCCTACTGTAACTAGAGGAAGCTGGTGTGCAGCAACGAAGATCCAGTGCAGCCATATATAAATACATTTTTAAAAAAGATGTCCAAAATTGGGAGAAAAATCTGTAAGAAACAGAACCTTGTAGAAAGAGGCAAAACATGAAGCTTTGTGCACATTTTAAAGGTAGTTAATGCCAAAGGGCCTTTCAGAAATACCCCGGTTACGTGCACCAGCATTATATGAGGGTTGCTATTTCCACAACCTCGCAAGAAAGAAGCTTCTACTGATTTGTAAGAAAAGTGTACGTTCTTCATTTACCTTGCGATACAAATGTATTTCCCTGTCTGTGCTTTGTCTTTACAAGGCTTTAGTTTCCTTTCTGGAAATTTAACTTGAATAACGCAGTTTACAAAGTTGCTTAAATCTATCATTTAAAGTAAAAATCAAAGGAAAGACATGTCTTTGCAGGGTTTTTAATTTTGTTCTCCATGGCTGACAAGCCACCATGTCTGATGAGTGACAGGAGAGGCCGCCCCTGGGGCTCACTCAGAGCGGCAGCCCTCCCGGATTACCAGCATCCACTGGCCTCTGCCTCAGCCACACCTGTTGTCCTGCCTCCAGGGTCCCAGAGCACCTAGACCTTTGCAGGGGAGCCCCCTCCCCCAGCCTCAGGTGGTAGCACTACACCCAAGCCAGAGGGTAGGCACCAGAAGCTGGCTGCACCTTCCTGGGACCTCGTCCCCTCCAGAGGCAGCTCCACACTCGCTCCAGGCCTTTCCCTGAGCTGGTTCATGTCACAAAGACTCACACCTGCAGGGCAGGTTGTCTCCAAAGCATCAGCTGGTCAGAATTAGGCCATGCAACTCACCGTGGGCTCTCAGGCCTGACGGTGTAGAGCTGGGAAGCTGACCCTCTGGGCTTTCCCTCCACCCTGCCGTGGAAGGAGCCAGGCATGCCACACCGTCACAACACAATGTCCTTGCCCATCACCCTTCACTGTGGCCAAGGGCACCAGGGAAGAGCTGAGACACACATGACCATCTGTCCCCAAATGGCAGCAGAGGCTTACAGGCCTCTCTCCACAGCACCCCGTCCTTCCCTTGCGTCACACCAAGACAGCAGGCAGTTGCTGCAGCGGATAAGAAACCCTAAGAAAAGAGCAGGGGGGCCTTCCCTGGCAGTCCAGTGGTTAGGACTCCTTGCTTCCAATGCAGGGGGCGCAGGTTCAATCCTGGTTCGGGGAACTAAGATCCTACATGCTACATGCATGGCCAAAAAATTTAAAAATAAAATAAAAGAGAAAGGAGCAGGGGCCTAGAGAGAGCCCAGACCAGGGCTGGGAGACTCTGGTCACCAGGCTTCTCAGCCAAACCCACATCTGCCCTCTCTCTCAGAAAAGGGGCCTCTGAAGCCCCCTTTTGACTCGGCAGCCTTCTCCCAGCCCCCACTTCCCCATGTTGCCCAGCTATGCAAACACAGGCATGTTTGGGGGAAGAATGGTGCTCATGTTTAATAACCCTCAAATCTGGCTCCACATGTGGCTATTGTTAGGTAGATTTAAACAGCAATTACAGAGGTCCCTCCTTCCTCCTCGGCAACATCTAGGCCCTTAATCCAGCTAAGACTCAGAGAGTTGAGGGTTGAGCTCACCAAGATAAAGGTACCAGCTTCATCAGGGTCTGCTCCGGGCTGGGAGAGCTGGAACACAGACAATGGCACTCCCCAAATCCATTCCTTGCCAGCAAAAGAAAAAAAGACGATGGGGTACAAAGAAGGGACTGCCTGACTGATGTCTCCATGATAATTCAGCTTCCAGAGGATTTACTTAGAAAGTCTGCAAAAATGTTTGGACTGAGAATTCAAAAAAAAAAAAAAAAAAAGCAACATGCCCCTGCAGCAGCTGAAGTTCAGGCCCAGATGGGCAGTGGATCTGCCTGCTTCTAGGACTCTGCAGCCCCTTGCTCCTTTACCTCAACGGCAGACAACCCAAACGCCTCTGCCTGGTAGGCAAGGTTGCCCACTGTCTGACTAAAGTAGAAAAGTTTCCATTGAGGAAACATCGATGGGAGATAGGACTGGGTGTGCTGGAAGAACTGCATGATGTGCCTTGAGGGAGCCGTTTGCATTTACACTGCCTGAGCCTTTGCTCAGGCCAGTTCCCTCACCAGGAGTCCCTCCCCTCCTGTAAAGTCCAGCTTTAAGGTTCCTGGTGCTGCCCTGGACTCCGTCTTCCGTGTTTGCACCCATGCTGTCTGCACAGGCTTGAGGGGCTCCCAGGATATAGCTTGTCCTGTGGGGACCAGATCCCCTATTCCAGTTGCAGAAAGAGGCTCAGGAAGACAGAGGCTGTGACGTCCCTCTGCTGGCCTGGGCCGGCTGCATTAGGCCAACACCCCGCCTTTGAAAATGAAGCCCTTTCTCTCTGTCCCGGTATCAGGGGAGGGAGTGAGGGTCCCAGCCCTGGAAGCCCTCGCACGGGGCTGGGAACCCGTTGCTGGGGAAGAAGCGGGGCAAGTGGTTGCACGGTCACTGCTCACCCTGGAGGCTATGGCTGTCTGGTGAATCAGCACCTCTCCAGCCACTCATCCTTTCAAGTCTAGATCTTCTCATCTAAGTTTTCTGAGTATGATTTGGTTCTGCCCTATCACCAAACAAAAATGAAAACCACTTGGAGTCAACTATCATCTCGGATAAAGGCCTACTTGGGTCTGAAGGGGTAAAGGCTCGCAGCCAGCATGTATGAAGCGCCTCATCCCTGCCAGGCAGGCACTTGCTGGGACTCACACACAACTCCCCTCGGAGTCCAGGAATGATGGCTGTGCGTCACCCAGACCTGGATGTGAATCCCAGCTTCACCAGCCAATGGCTGTGTGACCTTGGGCAAGTTACTTCACCCACTAATCCTTAATTTCCTCATCAGCAAAGTCATAGTAACAGTAATAACAAGTTGAGGGGGTTGTCGTAATGGCTGATTAAATGCACTTAGGCAGCCTTTTTCAAAGTGTGGTCTGGGACCAGCAGCCTGGGAACCGGATGGAAAGGCAGATTCCTGGGCCCACCTTAGTCCTCCTGGCTGGGCTCCTCTGGGGAAGGGGCATCCAGCCACCTGCTTGCACAGACCCTCTGGTGACTGTGATGCACTCAGGGTGCAGCACCGCTGAGCTGTGTGTAGAACATGCTTGAGGACGAGCGCCTGGCAAGCAAGCTGCCATCTGCACGGCAGGGACCACTGTCTGACTCTCTCTCCTGACGGACCTGAGTCTCAGGGAAGGCAAGTCACTGCTCCAAACAGCCAGAACCCAGGCAGCATGACTCTGGAGGCCACAGCCTACCCAAGAAGCCCTAGTGTCTTCCATTTAAAACCCAAGTTCAGATCAGTTCAATTAGGTCATTAAGTTGAGTCCAACTCTTTGCAACCCCATGGACTGCAGCACACCAGGCTTCCCTGTCCTTCACTATCTTCTGGAGCTTGCTCAAACTCAAGTCCGTTGAGTCAGTGATGCCATCCAACATCTCATCCTTCATTGTCCCCTTCTCCTCCCACAAACCCTAAATCAAAATAAGTCCTGCCAGTGTTTTCCACGTGGTAAGCAGAGGTTAGTGTGGGTAACAGCTATAAACACTTAATGTAAAACTTTAAGGAAAGCAAAGAGCCTAAGAATAGAAATGACCCCTCCAGACACATGAGGGTATAGAGCCTCTGCAGCCAGAGCCAAGTCCATTTATGCTCAGGAATAAAGGAGCTGGGATACACAAGCTGAGGGCTCTCCAGGACACAGACGGCAGATCCTCTCAGGCCAGCCGACTTCACGGCACTGCAGATAGACAAGTGAGCCGGGCAGGTCACACCGTCCATCTCTTTAAGTACTTTTCAAACATGAAATGCAAAGTGCAATTAGCAGCCAGTCGAGAAACTTTGCGACTTCCCCCCCAAGACTCAGTTTCCCTGCCTACCTAGAGGGTGGGCAACAAGGGCTATTTCCCCTTTCCACGTCTGCAGCCTTTGTGCTTTCTGTGCCTTGGAACAGACCTCTTCCTCCTCCTCCCAAGGACCAGGCATACTCAGCTCACGCTCCAGAGTCCGGGGCCACCATGCACCTCCTATGAAGAGGGCACTGGCCACGCCAGCTGTGAGAGGCCAGACAAGCCTGGGTCTTAGGCTGCAGGTAGAGTGGGGAATGGTTTCTGGGAAACCATCCTGCAGAGAACACACTGAAGCCACTGCCCCTAGGGCTGCTGTGTTTCTCATCTTACCATGTCACCCCAAGGTAAAGACCCTGTGGGGTCCTCTCTGCTTCCAGGAGACCATTCAAACTCAGTGTCATCCATCCCAGCACTCAGTACAATGGCTGGCAAGCACTAGGCTCCTGAGACATGTAACAAGTGTATGGAATGCTCCTAAAGCAACACTCTCAGTGCACCACGCCCCCTCTCCCCATTAAGCCTCCCCCCACCTTAGCAGAGCCCACTGACCTCTGCTCTCCAGACTGTCACAGGGACTGCGATGCCACTCTGAGTTGTTCTTAGATCACCTTCAACTCTCTGCACTCTAGACACTTCTGTGTCTTTTAATTCCACAAGGAAACCAAGCTCTCCCTGACTTTGGGCCCTTTGCATATGCTAGTCTCCCTTCTGGAATGCTCGTCCCCCTTGTCTTCACTTCTCAGTCTTTAGGCCTCCTTTAGGTTTCCTTTAGGAATCCTTTAGGCAGATTCCTTCTCAGTCTTTAGGCTTCAGCTTAAAAGTCACCTCCTCAGAAAAGCCACCAGAGAAGGCAATGGCAACCCACTCTGGTACTCTTGCCTGGAAAATCCCATGGACGGAGGAGCCTGGTAGGCTGCAGTCCATGGGGTCACTAAGAGTTGGACATGACCGAGCAACTTCACTTTCACTTTTCACTTTCACTCATTGGAGAAGGAAATGGCAACCCACTCCAGTGTTCTTGCCTGGAGAATCTCAGGGACGGGGGAGCCTGGTGGGCTGCCATCTATGGTGTTGCACAGAGTCGGACACGACTGAAGCGACTTAGCAGCAGTAGCAGCAGAAAAGCCACAGTATCTAGACTAGTTTCTCTCCCTTTTATTTCTTTAATTGCACTCTTCACAACGTGATGGTATCTTTTAGTCTCTTGTGTTTTATCTGACTGCATACCCCACTCCAATGAAAGGTCAGCTCCAGATAAGAAGAGACCACCTCTTGCTCACCCCTGTCTTCCCAGTGCCTAGTACACTGTAGATGCAAAATAATATTTTTAGAATGAGTAGGTGAATGAATGAATACCCAGGGAGGAAGGCGAAAAATGATCCTAAATGAAGACGAGAGAGAGCATACTTGGTTGCAGGAGGTGAGGGGTACAGGCTAGGCAGGCCCCAGACTCCTTCGCCCAGCCTGGCTGAGGGTAGACAAGACTGCCACGGTGGGTTTGGACCTGCTCCCAGTGGACAGAGTGGCACTGGAGACTCACCATAGGCTGGCGGTGACATTCTGCCCTTTCACCAGCTACCTCCAAACCAGGGCACCTCAAACAGCCCCTGGGCCATGACCACCATGTGCAGACAAGCGGCTGGGCCCAATGGGAGGAGGCTTTGCCCTTCCCAGCCCACCTGTTCTCAAGGTCTGTTGCGAGTCAGGGCCAGTGGCAGGAGATGGGAAAGGACACCCGGAAAAGGGAAACTGCCATCAGCACTGCACTGACTCCACCAAACAGGTCCCCAGCGGGAGCCTGGCATCCTCATGAGTCCCCTGCTGGAAAGCACTCAGCTCCTGGGTGGGGTGGGGAACACCTATAGAGAACATGAGACCCTGCGTCCAACCCCCGGGACAGACCCCTGCCAGTGTTTCCAGTTTGTCAGTTTCTTGAGGCCCATGAGTGCCAGACTAGGCTGGGTGATCAGCCTAGCGTTTGCCTTTCATGGGCGTCTGAGCTTCTCCTTCCCAGACTTATATTTGAAACATGCCATGATGGATGTTCACGCCAATAGGAAGACTAACAGCTGGCCACCATTTATTTATTCAAAGCACCTCGTGCCGTGAGAGATTTCTACACACCACGTTGCCAACTAGATACCAGGCTGCCACCAAGCACAGGCTTGCTGCCAGTGGCTCCCCACCAAGTCAGAGCCATCGCTTCCCCCATGGGCTTCTCAGGGAGGGGAGGAGGGTGGGGAGGGGTCTCTTCCTGTTCCTGTCCTCACTCACTCTGTGGCCTTAGGCGGGAGTATTTATACAGCGGCTTTGACTGCTCGCAGCCAGCGAGGTCCATTAGTTGGATGTAAATAGCTCTCAGCTCTTCAAAGGCCAGGGCGAGTCATTCTGTGAGGTCTGAGTCAGCCTTGCCAGGGTCTCGCGTTTCAAGCCTTATTCATCTTCTTGATAACTTCCATAAAGGGCCAATGCTGCCTTTCTGCTCTGCCGGTCCTGCCAACAGCACCCCCAGTGGGATTTTCACAAGAAATTGGCATTTGCTGAGCTCCTACTACATACACAACTCTAACCCAGTCACTCCAGAGGACACAAAAAGCAGAAAACACATTCGCTATTTTTTAGGGAGTCAGGCACACATGGACAGGAAATAGTCCAGGTCAAATCCCACTGAAACCTTAAGAAACCCAGGGCAGAGTGGCCTCAGGTATAGCAGAGCGAGCCAGGAAGGCATACAGCCCAGTGCCAAGGACATGGCCCTGCTGTCACGGGACTGGGGTGTGCATTCCAACTCAGCCTCTTTCTAACTGCATGTCCTGGGGCAAGCACCTGAAACTCTCTGAGCCTATGTTTCCTCTTCTGTAAAATGGAAGACTAGCGATAATACGGTTCTTGTGAGAACTAAGTGTAATGGTTATGGAAAGCACTTGGCATGGTGCCTTGCCGTGATAAGCACTCAAGGAGCAATGGCTGTGGTTTACTGGAAGAGATGCTTTCTGGGGGAAGTGAGTTCTGATGCTCTGGTATAAGTAATGGACACAGACCTATCCTCTAGCTTGTCATCCTGCCCTTGTCAGGTGGTGAATGTGACACCTGCAGCCTCTCTGATCTAAAGTCAGAGAAGAGAGAAGGACAGGCTACTGGTCTTTGGACCATGTCTTCCAATCCCAAGAGACATACAGTCTTCTAAGAAAAGAGGAGTCCAAGTGCCATAGCAAATTAGCCCCATGGAGAAAAAAAAACAGCCAAAAAGCACAACAAGGTCAGATAATACCCAGGGAAGCCAAATCTGAGCCACAGCTGTGGTCAGGGGGTGATGGGAGCAGGGAAACAGCACACTTCTTGGAAATACTGCCATGGTCTTGCCTGCAGGGAGAAGCCTGGCGAACAGAAGCACAAGCCTTGTCCTCTGATAGGGAACTGTCACCGGATTCCACCTCAAGCTCTTTCTCACCCTTTGTTTCCCGACACCTTCACAACTACTACAGGGGGCAGGTGAAGCAGGTTGAAATCTCATCTGCAGTTTACAGGGGTAAAACCAAAGATCAGAGAGGTTAAGCAACTTGCCCAAGGTCACACAGCAAGGCAGGGGCAAACCTGGAACTCAAACTCCATCTTCCAACTCTTGATCCAGTCCTCATGACTTTCCTTATCCAAAAATCAGAACTGTTTGAAGAGTTTAAGTATATACTACAACACAAAAATCCTTCAACCAATCATGAGACTCCTTGGAAACAAACATCATTTTACATGTGGCCACTTTCCAGATGTTCCCACGATGGCCAGAGAGTCTCCGGGGTTAAGACAACAAAGTCTCAAGAAGGAAGCAACTTAAGTTTTTGTCAAGGGTTAACGGCAAGATAAACTACACTACGTCCAGGTTGTAGAATGCTATCAGGCACGAGGAAGAGAGGCAGATCCTGAAGTACTGCCCTGGAAAGAACACCAGGGCACTGATGAGTGAGAACCACAAGTTGCTGAATGAGGCATGTGATGTGACCCCAAGGATATTAAAAAAAAAGACAACAATGAAAACAAACCCACTGGACTCATAAATATACATACACAAATACACTGGAAAACACATGGTTAGACCTACACTGGATATCTCCCACGTGCCCCTGCAGATCCACTCTCCACCACGTGCCAGCCTACTCCATGCCCTGGGAGGCTGACTTGAGTGAACAGCATCAGCAGGTGACCTTGCCTTCCAGCCAATGCTGAGCAGCAAAACAAGATCAAAGGAATGGAGGAGAAGGAAACCAGAGTATTTATTCTCCCAGTTTCTACCGACAGTGTCCCCCAAAACTGACCACAACCAAAGGTCCCGGCCCCTTTCAAGCTGCTTGGCTCTCTTCTTCCAGGTTTGGTTCCTTGGGCCTAAAGATGAGAAAGCCTTCCCTGGGGTACTGCGTGATGCTTTGGGCCTTCCCTTCACATGACTTTGCATAGGGTCTCTCTACTAAAACCTCCTCAAATCATCCTAGTTAGAATGTGCCATCTGTTTCCTCCTAAGACAAACCTAAACTGGTGACAGTTAGCTGTGGCAGGGAAAAGAGGAATAAATACCAGAAACTTAGAGATCTATAGTGACTTTAGCCTTTTCAATAATGATTTGTTGTGTTTCCTTTTTATAGTATAAAAAAAAAAAAGTTAAGCAGAAATAAAAATACAGAGAACATCACAGCAAGGTCCCAGGTATCTACGGCTCAGGCTCAACAACCATCAGATAGTGACCGATCATGTCTTAACCATGGTCCCCCAGCCACTCCCCACCTCACACTATTTTAAAGGAAATCTATGAAATTGTATCACCTGTAATGTTGTAAATGAAGGCAATTATATTTCTATGTTGCCTGAGTAACTAAAAATTGATTAAAAACAAAGGAATTCTCAAAGCTGTTACTTTTGTAGATGTGAAGACTCTGTCCTTGTTTATAATTTGTGACACTATCAAGGTTTTTCCTAGAACCATGGCTCAGAGGCTGGTCAGGTGGCCGTGCTGGTCCCTTCAGTGGACTGGGGGCCCAACTAGCTCTGAGTGGCCTTGCCATCCAACCTGTTCTAAATGTGGAGGATCTCATTATTAATACAAAACCACAGGAATACCTCCCATTTTAGCATCAGTTTTTAGGTTGTTTGACCTAGTTTTTTGTTTTTATTCCTGCTTTAACTTTTTATTGAAGTACAACTTTATGTTTATGAGCCTCATTCCATATTGTTGGAAATAGTAGTAGGCTGTTCATTTTAATTGCAATATATAGTATTCCACTGTGTGAATTTATACCATAATTCATTTATCCTTCCTACTCTTGATGGGTATGTTGGTGGTTTCCAGTTTGGAGCTGTTACAAATGGTGTTGTTATGACATTCTAATACATGTCGTTTGAGGTGCACATGTGCACATTTCTGTTGGGTATACACCTAGAATGGAAGGCATATTTTAAGCTTGGTAGACACAGTTACACAAAGTATATATGATTTCCAGGATTCAATATCCTTGTCAACACTTGGGTGTTTTCTGGGTTTGTTTGCTTATTCGACCTCAGTCATTCTGGTAAATATAGTGGTATCTCACTGTGGTTTTAATTTGTGTTTCTTTGATGACTAATGAAGCGAAACACTATTTCATGTGCTTTTTTGGCCATGTGTATATTCTCTTTTATGAAATATCTTTTCAGGCCTTCCTCGCACATTTTTCTAGTGAGCTGTCTTCTTTCTCTTATCAATTTGCAAATGTTACTTATGTATTCTGAATGCATGTTTTCTTCCATCCTACAGACTGACTTTTCACTTTCCTAATGGTGTGTTTTGATAAAGAGAAGTTTGTACGTTTAATGTGGTCTAATTTATCAATTTGTCTGATTGTATGGCTAGCAGTTTTATGTCTTATTCAAGAAATACTTGCCTTGCACTGTCCTCAGTTTTTACAAAGATTCTTTGGTTGGCGGGGGGGGGGGAACACCTACTGGAAATGGAATAAGAAAAGCACTAAGAGACCACTGGTGAAGGCACCAGAACAGTAGCTCCAAGAAACAAAGAATGTACAGTTGCCTTATTACAAAAATAATCTCCTGATTTTTGCAATTCCCTTGTTAGCAGCCACTTGTCAGAACCAAGGCTCTTCTCACTTGCAAAGACTTAACTTAGACTGAACTCATCCCCATCAAGAGAAAAATGTAGAGCTTAGAGTATTTCTTTTGATGCTTAAAAAAAATTACTGGATACTTAGCAATATGCCACAACCAGCAAAGAAGATGAGTGCAGGGATTCTTGAACCATAAGGAATAGTAGGGAAATGCCAACATTAAAACTGAAATGGCTTTCAGAGGATAAGTGTTTGTAAGAAGAATAATTAAGTTTCTATATGGGCCACCCTCTCTCACAAGAGGTACAACTCCTATGCTGTATGAAAAGATTTCTAAAAACTTCCACCATGGAACATTTCTCTCACTGAAAATAATAAATAAAAATATGTGATTAACACAGGTAGTGGTCTTATTGTCACCAAATTTGTTAATCCAAGTAATTTAAAAGCATTTGTTGCAATGACAGATGGTCCTTTAAAAATCTATATTTTCACTTTTTTTCAGTAATAAGTATGGAAGATGATGGTGGCCTCCTAAATCCAAACCTTTCCTCACATCTAAAACCAATAGCAAGAAACACACAAAGAAGCTAAGACTGATGGGGGGTGGGGGTAGGCAGGAAAAAAATCTACACATTACCCATGTCTTCAACATTACAAGGCACTAGATAATACTTCAAATTACAGTTAAGGAAAGAAATAAGCACCAAGTTTCAACACAGCACCTACAACTGCTGCAAGTTTTTGACTATAGAGCACTAAAAAGGGGAGTCTTGGGAAATCCATGAGGAAAAAGGGGAGGGGAGTGTAGGACATAGATAAAGAATGATCCCAGGAAGGAAAAGTCCACCGCTAAAGTCTATTATACCTCAACAAAGCTGGAAAATAAAAAAACACAGTAAACTTAGCAGTTCACAATACTGGCTACAGGGAAACTACTTAAAAGTGAGTCGGGTTAGAGGCGGCAATGACAGAGAATTATGACTTTTAAAAGAAGAAGGAAATTAAAAAGTGTTGCCCCTTAGAGGATTGACAGTAATTGAAAAAAGAAAGAAAGAAAGAAAGAGAGGGGAACCAAGAATCTTGCAGGAAAAAAGAGAGTCAGAAACAAAATATACCAAACCCTTCTCTTCACTCTCAAGGACTCTTGAGAGTCCCTTGGACCGCAAGGAGATCCAACCAGTCAATCCTAAAGGAAATCCATCCCGAATATTCATTGGATGGACTGATGCTGAAGCTGCAACTCCAATACTTCGGCCACCTAATGCGAAGAACTGACTCATTGGAAAAGACCCTGATGCTGGGAAAGATTGAAGGCAGGAGGAGAAGGGGACGACAAAGGATGAGGTGATTGGATGGCATCACCGACATGATGGACATGAGTTTGAGTAAGCTCCGGAGTTGGTGATGGACAGGGAAGCCTTTGCAGTCCATCGGGTGGCAAAGATTCGACAGTGACTGAAAACTCTCTCCACTCCCAGCACTAACCATTCAATAAACTGTACTTCACTGTACTGACATAAGAGGGCACTCTTGAAATAGGAACTCTCTCCTCAAAAATGCCTAGGGATGGGAGGGGAAAAACAAAATTAGAACAAGGCCATAGTAGCTACTATAGGAAGAAAAGATAAAATATAAATCAAACAGTTTAGCTAAAAATTTTCTTACCCTCCCACCAAAATAAAAACCAGCCATGAAACAGAAGAAAGCTATAAAGTAACATTTCAAGGTAATTAAATACAATTTTAAATTTGAAGCTATAAAAAGCTAGATTCACATATAAAACCTCAGAATAAAAGAGGATTCCTCAAATTAGGAAGAAATGCAGCGAAAGTTGATAAAATTCAGGAAAAAAAAATAAAGAAAAATTCAAAACTATCTCAAAAATAAAGAATAAATTACAAGGTACCAAAGAAAGAATAAGTCTAAATAAAACAGTTAATAAGGGCCAATGAAGAAAGATAGTAAAACAAAAAAACACAATGGAAATTAGTTTAAAAAGAAATAAAAAATATCAGAGAGAAAGTAGTTAAAATGAAACATGGGCAAAGAAGGTCCAATATACATATGATTGGAGTCCATGAAGAAGAAAAATAAAATAATGCAACAGAAATGATATTTAGAAATATAATCCAATAAAACTTTCCAGAAATAAAAATCTTAAATCAATATATTGAACAGGCCCCCTGTGTGCTTGGAAAACTAATCTAGAATGATCAATTTTGAGATGTTTCCTAGTAAAATGACTTGATTTTAATGACAAAGAAAAACAGCCTCAACCTCTATGCAAAAGCATCAAATTCTTAATGCAGGTGAGAAATTTAGTTTGGTATAAAACTTCCTTTCAGCCACAAAAACAACCAGGCCAGAGTGAAACAGCATTTTCAACACACAGAGAAGAGAGTACAAGCCACGGATTTTATATTTAGCCTTATCAAACCAAGCTTTACCCAACCGAAAGGTAATGGGGGGCGGGCCTTCAGCAAAGGGATCAATGGTGATCACTTGATATATTTAATTACAGAGCTAAGAATAAAAGGAGGAGACGCTGGGGTCACGGTAACAGAAGAATATATAAACATTATACATTCTGACCAAGCAGGAAGAAAGTAACTTTAAAAATGGGAACAAAGGGGAAAGTAAACTATGACCACTGATTGTTGTTTAGGCAATAGATGGGAGAAAATTATATCATTAAAAACTGACAGCCCACAAGGTAAAAGCTTAAGAACAGGGTAGATTAAGGGCAGTGTAGAAGGTACGAACGCAAAGGCAATGACTTGATCAAAACTAAAAACCCTTCTAAATACCAAAGAAACTTTCAGACAATAATGGAAAAATGCCAAACACAGAGAAAGGGACTTAGTAAACATAACATAATACACACAGTCCTAAGGCAGCACCTCAGCCTGTTAGTTAATGGGGAAACACCAGAGGCATTTCCACTGAAGACAGAAGACACAGATGCCCACCGTCCCGCTACTAACACTGTACTGCAAGTATCAGCCGTGAAATTGGGCAAGAGAAAATAGTAAGAGTCTCGAGAGTTGTAACAGAATAAAGAAAGTGAACTGTACTGCACAGGACATGATAGCATACCCAGAAAACCTAGAGAAGAACTGATAAAACTCAGAATTTCTCAAAACTGCTGATATTATAACTCCTTTACATCCTTAAAAATTATTAAAGACCTCAAAGAGCCTTTATTTACATGGGTTATGTCTACTGATATTTACTGAATTAGACATTAAAACTGAGAAAATTCTAAATATTAATTTAAAAGTAATGCTAATAAACATGTTAACATAAATAGCATTTTTTGAAAATACAAAAACTTCCAGTGAGAATGACATTGTTTTACATTTTTGCACATCTCTTTGTTGTGGAGTTTAACAGAAAACAGCTGGATTTTCATATCTGCTTTTGCATTTAGACTGCTATTATTTCACACATTATGTAGCCTCTGGAAATCTCCACTGTACACTCAAGAGAGAATGAAGTTATTAATAAAAGGGCAAATTATGTCTTATTATTACAAAAAGTATTTGGACCTTGTGAATCCACTAAATGTGTCTCAGGAACCTCAGATGTACTGAGACCATGTAGTGAGAACCACTGAACTAACTTAAACAATAAAATAATTCATCAAGGCAGCAGGATATAAAATAAACAAGAGTCAATAGCCTTCATAAGCACAAATAATAAATAATCAGAAGATATAATGTAAGAGAAACCTCCCATTTAAAACATCAGTAGAAAAGACAGAGTACTTAAGAATAAATCTAACAAGAAATATTCAAAACTCTTATGAAGAAAACTATAACACACTCCTATAAAACACAAAAGCAGACATGACTACTTTTGTGTTTTGGACATGACTGAGCATGCAGGCATAGACAGAATTAAAAGTGTGTGGTACTGGCACATAAAAAGACAGATGAATGGAACGGACTACAAAGTTCAGAAATAAACCAAACTACCTGTGGGAATCTGGTCCCTGATAAAGGTAATATGTCAAGTCACTCAGGCAGAGATATAGTTTGTAATAAAGGGTACTGATACAATAGATACTTGGAAAAAAATTAAATTTGATCCATTTTTCACATTACATGCAAAAATAAATTCCAAACCGACCAGCGATCTAAGTGCGAAAAACTAAATTACTACTAAAAAAAATGAGTGAATCCTTCCATAAGAATTACGAATCAAAATTCAGATGAAATCAACTTTAAAAAATGATACTTTTGACGACTACAAAATATTTTTTAAGTTTTGCATGGCAATAAAACACCACAAGTAAAATCAAGACAAACATCAAACTGGGAGGAAATATTTGCTACGTACATCACTGATAAAGGGCTAACATATCTTTAAAAGGCTCTTAAAAATCATATAGGAAAATAAGCAACGACATAAACAGACAATTCACCAAAAAGAGTTAAGAATGCTTCTAAAACCTATGAAAGATGTTCAAATTCGCGCACAATCAGAGAAATATAGAAGAAGACTTCACTGAGATACTATTTTTCACCTATAAGATTGTCAAAAATTCAAAATCTTGACATATGTTCTGTTGGCAAAGTTGTAAGGAAATAAGTACTCTCACACACTGCTGTTGGGAATGCCTTTTGTACAACTCCTAGGAAGAGGAATCTGGAACAGTAACAAAACTATGTCTCTATCTATCTTGATTCAACAGTTCTACTTCTAAGAAATCACCCCAAAGACACATCTCCCTCAATGAGCATATACACACATAAAGTTCATTCATTGCAGCACAATATTGCAAACTACCTAACTTCTCAAACATAGGAAACTGATTGAAAATAAACTTGTTCACTCAGTCGTGTCCGACTCTTTGCAACCCCGTGGACTGTAGCCTGCCAGGCTCCTCTCTCCATGGGATTCTCCAGGCAAGAATACTGGAGTGGGTTGCCATTTCCTTCTCCAGGGGATCTTCCCAACCCAGGGATCAAACCCGGGTCTCCTGCATTACAGGCAGATGCTTTATCCTCAATGGCACCCCACTCCAGTACTCTTGCCTGGAAAATCCCACGGATGGAGGAGTCTGGTGGGCTGCAGTCTATGGGGTTGCTAAGGGTCGGACACGACTGAGCGACTTCACTTTCACTTTTCACTCTCATGCATTGGAGAAGGCAATGGCAACCCACTCCAGTGTTCTTGCCTAGAGAATCCCAGGGACGGGGGAGCCTGGTGGGGTGCCGTCTATCGGGTCGCACAGAGTCAGACACGACTGAAGCGACTTAGCAGCAGCAGCAGCTTTATCGTCTGAGCCACCAGGGTAGCTCCTTTTATATACATACAATGGAGTAAAAATATGCTGCTGTGAAATAGAATGGGAAAGACTTATTAACGGATATAGAGTGGTTTCTAGAATATATTGCTAAATGAAAAACACTCAACAGTATACAACATTTTGTGTAAGAAAAAAGAAATAGGAAAACATATATGTTTGCTGGTTTTTTGCAAAAAGATACTGGAAGAAAAAAAAACAAAAAAATAAAATTGGTTACATCTGAGGGAATGGGAAGGAGACTGAATGAAAGGACTATGGAAAGGTGTACCACTTCTCTGAGGATACTTTTATTATAGCTTGGACTTTGGGAAGCATATTAATATTGTACATAATCAGAAATAAAATTCTATCAATAAAGATGAGGGGCACAAAAAGCTAAAATTGAAAGCAAATGAACCAAATATACTTCTGATACATCTAATCATGAGATATCATCTGATAAACCTAAATTGAGAACAACACTGAAAAGGAAAGGAAATAAGAGGTAATCCAAGTAATTTTTTTTTTTTAAAGTATGCAAGACCCTCTGGAGGAGATGGCAACCCACTCCAGTATTCTTGCCTGGAAAGTCCCATGGACAGAGGAGCCTGGTGGACTATATATAGTCCATGGGGTTGCAAAAGAGTCAGACCCAACTTAGTGACTAACCACCACCACCAACAAATGTTGACTATATACCCTCAGTCTAAAGGGGAGAAGAACTGCAAACTAACTGTGAACTCTTTTTATCTCTGTCTCTTTTGGATTTTGACTGTGCTTTGCATGACATGCAGAATGGTTCCCCTACCAGGGATCAACCTGGGACTCCTCAGTGAAAACACCAAATCCTAATCATAGGCAACCAGGGAACTCCCGTGTGAACTCTTCTAGTTAGGCTTTTTTTTTTTTTTTTTACAGTTAATATGGGTATAGAAATTTTGAAACTATTTTATGTATATTATAGGGTTGAGGATATCAGTAAATGGGTGGTGGTGTTGGGAGCCAGGGTTCTCACTGTGGAAGAAGGGAGATTCAAATGCGGGATGGTATGAAGGGAGGTAATGAAGAACATGCAGGGATGGGATGGCTTGAGAGCAACATCATGGAACCGTGGGAAGGTTGTATACATATATATGTATGTATATAAAATTTTAAATATGTATACACATATGTAAGTTAGTCACTCAGTCACGTCTGATTCTTTGTGACCCCATGGACTGTAGCCCACCAGGCTCCTCTGTCCATGGAATTCTCTAGGCAAGAATACTGGAGTGGGTTGCTATTTTCCTCTCCAGGACATATATACATATATAACTTAAAATGTGTGTTATTTATTTATTTCAAAGCTAGGATGTGTTAAGTGTGTGTTTTTGTATATATATACACAATTGTACCTATGTTTGAAGGGGTCTGGAAGCAATGACACGCCAGTAGCACTGGGCATACCTATTATATTTAAATCCCATTTTCCATTCAAAGGAACCAGGGTTCCTGAGCACAATGCCTGATTCCAAGATAAGGGCAGTGGCAAGGAAGGTACAAGGCAAGCCTGAAAATATCTTGTATATTGATGGTAGCATGTCAAAAGGACGCAGGAACCAAGCTGGAAGGTGATTTCACTGGCTACATCTGGGACAGTTTCAGGATCCAAATATATAACAATAGTAGAGCTTATACCCCATGGACTAAAATAGGCATCTATGAGACTACGATGAGGAAGCAGCAGGAGAAGCAGGGGAAGGGGGAAGCAAAAAGGGAGGAAGGAAGAAGAGAGGGAGGGTGCGAGGCAGGGATGGTAGGCTCAAAGGAGAATGCCAACTGAGAAACGCGGAGGAAGTATGGGAACTGGAAACTCACCATTTTATGACCAATATAGTAAAGACTGGTTGGGAAAAGAATCACTGAAGGATGCTAGATTCAGGGTGGAGGGGATATGATGAAGAGCAGGCTATTCCCATGTCTTAGTGGCTCCTCACAGACCGCTTATCAGTTACAAGGGGGAAGAGTAACCTCCGCTGACCCTTGAGCATGAATCTGAACTGCACAGGTCTACTGATGCGCACACTTTTTTTCAATAATAAACACTACAGTACTCCACGATCTGTGGTGGGTGGGCTTCAAGGATGGGAAATCGCAGATACAGAGGAACCACACGTACAGAGGGCCGCCCATAAGTTATGTGTATATTTTTGCTGTGCAGACAGTCGGTGCCGCAACTCCCATGTTGCTCAAGGGTCAGCTGAATACAGTGTAGTAACCAGACAACACCTTGTCCAGGAAATCTAAGTGACCGATGCAGGACACCAACATGGACCAGGAAGGCAGCACGTGCCTCCTGCTCTGAAACCTTGAAA
Source organism: Redunca redunca (assembly GCA_006410935.1). NCBI lineage: Eukaryota > Metazoa > Chordata > Mammalia > Artiodactyla > Bovidae > Redunca > Redunca redunca. The sequence goes on from SJYQ01096209.1 coordinate 373,684, forward strand.
GGATGCGGCAGCCCAGCCAGAGCTCTCAAACCTGAATCTAAAGATAAAGAAAGCCTGAAGAATGGTTGCAGACTGAAAGTCATTCAACAGAGGCCTGACAGCTAAATGCAGTCTGTGCTCGTGGACTGGATCCTGTACTGAAAGGAAAAAATCTGGAACAGGGACTGTAGATGCAGGGTGACAATTAACTACTCAGTGGCAAACGTCTTCCAGTTCCGAAAGGAGCTTCTGAAATCTTGATTTGGCAAAGGCTACCACGTACTCTTCCCCACAGCTGCATCACCTTCACTAATAGTAAGCAGGTGTTATGAGGAGGACAGCCACCCAGGACCTGGAGAGGGCAGCCCCAGACCCCCAGCCTTTAATCTGCACAAAGAGTATGGCTAACTTCAAGTATTCCTAGACTTCCATAGTAGATGCCAAAACCCCAGAGCACCTTCTAGACAAGCTTTGGGCATAGTGGAGGCCGAGAAGCAAAGGGTATGGCCTTCTTCTGACCTTCAACCAGAATGGAGGTGGCCCAATAGGCAAAAACCCAAACTTTGCCCCACTGGAATTCAGTGACCTTGTATAGCCCTGGCCACAACCTCAGACTTTGCAAGAAGTCCCCTGATCCTCCTCCCAGTCTGGCCGGCCAACAGAAGCTGTCAGCAGACAGCCCAGTGACTCATTCATTGTGAAGATGGGGAGAGCGGGGGGAAATGGGAAAGGAGTGGTCACTCATGTTTAGATGTACTTTTCTTTCTGGAAATTTATTCTAGATGATTGTGTCTGACATACTCAGAGTGAGAATGGCTTTTGTGCCGAAAACAAAGAGAAATGGGACATTTCATCTTCTCAGAAATGTATTTAGTTGGATCATAGCTGGCATTGGTATGCCCGTGGTTCCATGAGATTGTGTCAGCTGAAGACAGAAGGGACCAAGCAAGGAGTCTGTATTTTCCATGTCTTCAAGTCACTGAAGCAATTTTGGAATGTCACAGTGTTCGCCCCCACAGCCAGGTAAATCTGAATGATTCCAGTGGGGCAAGCAGGGGCGAGGGGGAGCAGAGAGGGGCATGGAAGTTCAGGGAGAGGGCCCGATGGCCATGACGACAGCTCTGTCATCTCCTTTAGCTCTTCCCGAAGTATCTGTTTCTATGTTCTTGAATCTCCTTTGAGGTCAAGATCCAATTTGTATTCAAGCTAATAATTAGGGCTTTGCTTGCAGAGGTTTGCTTGTGGAGTCAGAGCAACACTCAGCTGCCTAGGCCGAGATCCCATGGAGAAGAAAAGCAGGGCTGGATTTTATCTCTAAGATGGGCTGACGCAGAGCCTGGCCTCACCCAGGGATTAAGTGGCTGGTAGCAATGACAGTCAACAGCCAGAACAAACACTAAGTGATGGGTTGACAACGAGCAAACCAGCTGATGCTCTAGAAGTCCATTTTGTCTTCTCCTCCCTCCACAAACACTATGATGAGTTTCCCAAGTGACAATCCCAGAGGATTCCAGCATTTTGCAGAAACCAGTCTCATCAGCCCCAAATTCAAGTGCCACAGTGGCTTCTTCACCTCTCAGCTTTGTGACCCTGGAAAGCATCACCGGCCTCCCAAACTGCTCCATCTCCTAAACGAGAATGTTCCCACTTACAGGACTTCCCCACGTGTTCTTCTCACTGGCCTCTGGAATACGTTATCCCAGGAGAGGGAAAGTCACAACACATGGACCTGGAGCAGCTGGAGAGGAGACTGAGAATGACTCAGGAGTCTTCTTTTTCTCTGTTTCAGAAAAGGCCATTTCGCACCCAGTTATAGGAAAGGCCACACGCTGAGGTGCACCTTCAAGCTACCTGGGATGAGGAAGAGCAACCACCCCTTCTCCCTTCACTTGCCACAACTCTGGGGAAAAGCTCACGACTCCAGATGCATAAAACCGGCAAGACAGGCCACAGTTCAGCCAACTGTCCCCTCTTTCAAGGTGCCCACAAGGGGCATGAGGAAGCGCATCAGCACAGTTAGCAACCACAGGGTGGGCTCACCTGGGGGCCTCGGAAACCCTATCTGCTGAGGCCCAGCTGGGAGGAGAGTCCCTTGCGGAGGCTTCCTGCCCCCAGGGAATTCTCTAGGCTGAGCGGCTTCAAGCTTTAGGAACCTGACCAGGCCACTCACCAGAGAGGTTGCCCCAACTCTCTCAAGGCGTCTAAATGGCCTGATATGAGAATCCTGCGTGGCCTCAGAAAGAAGTCCCCCTGTCAGAATTCCTCTGGAGGACGTGTGAACGGGGGACAGGGCGGCTAGCTGGCTGGTGGCCATTCTAAGCACAAAGGCGGGAGTTAGTGGTGCCAGGTGTGTTTAAAGTTTGCTTACCTTTGGTCCCTCATGCTGGTGTGACAGACAGTATTGTGGGAAGGCGTATTCAGTCGGTAATATGTTTCTGTCAGAGAGGCTGAAAATAAAAGGGAAGGGGTGGGAGGGGGGCCGCTTTTGTGAAGGGAGTAAACATCCAGTGGGCCGGGGTTTTTTCTCCTCTTCATGTGCACAGGGCTGTGAGCACTGGAAGTTTACTGACTTCTCTAACATTCCTCCTTCTCCATAAAAATGCAAGTCCCGGCTAAGGAGGATTTCTCTCCCTGCTCTGTTGGCTAACCTGAGAGACTACAGCCAGCCACTCGGCGGTTACCGAAAGCCCAGGCCTGGCATAATGAGATTTCTGACCATGGGGCACTGCTCCATACAGAACTCCTCCAAAGGCAGTCGGCACCCAGGAGGAAACATGCCAGAGAATTTCTTCTCCACTAAATTATGAGGTGAGCTGAAAAAACACAGCTAAATCACCCCTAGTCCAGGGCTCACATGAACCCCTGGACTAAGAAAATAACTTTTTAGGGCTGGTTTCTCAGCAGCCACTTGGCCAGATACCAGAGTCCCTTCCCTACGATTTCAGACACCAGGAGGGAAGAACACTTTGGCCTTAGATAAGCCAGGAGACCGTCACCTAAAAACAGCCTCCCTTGGCTTTCAGGGTCAATCACCTCCCCCGCAACAGACTAGAGGAAAGGTATGAACATTGCACATAAGTCAGCCCCCATGAAAACAGCTTGACCTCTGTTGGTAAAACCTGGGTGTCCGCAGTCCGGTTACAATGCTGAGCGGCGCTAAGCACAGATGCCCCACTGGACCTCAGACTCTGTGTTTAAGGCCCGTGAGAGCCGCAAGCGGGCGGGGCTGAGAGGGATGCAGTCTTTGTGTATAAAACTACCACGGAATGAAAATACACTGTGTCTCAAACTGGGCTGAGTGCCGGGCGTGGGCCAACAGCAGCTGTGGCTCCTGGCCCCCTCCAGTGGGGCCTGGAGAAGCCACGGCTCCACACCCCCCTCCCTAAAATAGGAATGAGAGTATCCTTGCCACACTGTCCTCTGCCCTTTCGTGTTCCTAAAGCACACGTGACATTCTCAAAGTCAGGCCAAACCCATTCCTAAGACTTGGCCCATCGGTCCCTGGAAAGAGGTTTAGTTCTGCCCCCAGATGGTTCAGAAACGTGACTGCTGTACTGCTTTGCATCAAAATGCCCCAAACATCCACCAAACTAGAGCCCCACTTTGTTAAAGTGCCTTGGAGAGCTATTCACATGAGTGAACTCCAGCCTGTTTGTTGGGGGTTCCTGACTTCCCCAGAACTGCTCGTCTACAATCCTGGGCATGGTTTATTGTGTAGTAAAAGGTCCCCAGCTTCCAGTGAGAAAGCGCCGCAGCCTCCTATATACTGAAGCTCCTACACCTTTCTTTCTGACCTTTGGCTGAAGTTCCCTGTGCTATCCATCCACACTCTGGGGACTTCCCAGGAAGGAAGGAATGAGATGGGCCTGGGCAGACCCCTCTGCCCAGCATAAGAATGCCCAAGTTGGACAGGCTGGCTTGTCCTCCCTGTGTTCCAGTGTCTCAGGGCAGAGCACCAGCGCCACATCAGGGGGTCACAGCCCACACTTCCCACTGTGGCTCTTACAGGGCACACACCAAACCCTTCCCAGACACCATTGCCCTGTGAGGCCCCAGGGACACCCTGGGCCTTCCACTGGCCCCACGGCTGCCTGAGAGAAGCGATGCCAGGACGGGAGGCATCCTGTGCATCACGTTCCCGGGCGGGTTAGCTCAGGGGCCACAGATGGGGGCCCAGGAAACCTCGGAGAACCAGCCGAGGGGGCTTCAGGAGAGACCTGCAGGTCAGCCAGTCTGCGGGCCGTGGCCCAGTTTGTGGGCCCTGGCCAGCACACAGCGGCGGCCGCAGAGGAGTCATTAACAATCCTCCCCGGGTTCGGAAGCCAGGCCTGGCCAGCCCCACCAGCGCGGCTTCTCCCGGCGTCACCACCGCGGGCGGCCAACAGGTGGCAGGAGAGCTTCGGGGAGCGCTCACCTGACGCGGCGGCTCTTCCGCCACCGCAACCAGCAAGGGCCGAGGTCTCCCTCAAAAGCTGCGGAAAGGAAGGGGCCCCGGGGAAGGAAGGGTCCGGGAGGAGAGAGCCGAATGGGCGCGCGGGAGCCGGCCCGCCAGCGGGGGCTCTCCTTCCGCCGGCGCGGAGAAGGCGCTCCAGGCTCCAGCCTACCTTCTCCCGGCTCCGCGGACTTCACCTCCACCGGCGAGGGGATGGGGAACTTCTCTGGGTGCGAACCTCTGTGGGGGAGACCGGGCCCGAGAGTCCCGGCCCCAGGGTGCAGGTTCCCCCAGCCTGGCACGCTGCCGGTGAACCACTGGCCAGCAGGGCCGCCCTGATCCGGGCTAGTCCTCTATCCGCGGGTGGGTTTAGAATTACTTGTAATGAGCGAGAGTGCGGAGCGGGAAGTGGCTGACGGAGGTGAGACAGCCCAGAGAGATGGGGTCCGTGGCTGTCATCGGCACCCCTTCTTGGCTTCTTGTTGTAAGCAGTGACGATAAAATTACGCGTTGTTGTGTTTTTTTTTTTTTTTTTTTAAGAACCGGAACTGTACCAGAGGAATTTTGCCTCTTTTATAAATAACTTGCAACATTTCCTACCACCAAATTCCAAAGCTAACAGAGGGAACCCCTTCAGCAATGCCACAGCACTTTGTTCTGTATGGCCTCACACGTTACAGACAGTGAAAGGAATCCATCAGGTTTAATTGGTTCTGCTCTGGTCAGAACTGAGGTCTCTAGAAGCCTCCCATATACTTTACAATTTTAAGTTTGAGGACCCTAAACTAATGATGTGAAACTAATGTAGTGTAACATAAAGTGCCCTCTCTGCCAGTAGGAAATAATCTCTGCAGTGCTTCTAAAAACCAAACCAAACCAAACAAATAAATCAAATGATTTTACAATGTGGAAAAGCCGTGAGCGCGCTGGGCTGGAGCTCTGTTTGGGGGAAGCAGGCAGGCAGTTGGAGGCTGGGAGCTGCTCAGCCTCTGGCCTCCGCGGCTTTGCTGGGCTCCGGGTGCCTGCAGCTGGGAGCATTGGAGCCTCTTACCCAGCACGCTCAGGAAAACAATCTGGGCCACAAATTCAAAATGACAGTTTTAACAAATACGATTTCAGCTTTTATATTTGGATTTAGGAAGGGGATGATGGCCTTATCCAGGAATCACTATTAAATAATAAGCTTATAACATATTTGCTGATGGCCATATAGACCCTGCTTCAAATTAACTTTAAAATGTGCTGCTGATATGGCTTGTACTTAGAAGGAAAACAAAGCTGGTGACTGGGTAGATTTAGTCTAAGGGCAAACGTACAGAAATGTACACATGGTTGAATGGCGCTTTGGCTACCTGAACGGCCAAAGGAGGCTTTAACATTTAAGTTGGTTCTTTAAAGATTTACAAGAAAACTTTTTTCCCCTGAATTGTTTAGAATATCTTTTTTTTTAAACAATTAAAGCATGCTCAAGCTCTGACAATTTCAGCATCTCGGAAGTTGACATTTTTTAATGCATTTACTTTATTGTGAAATTGCAATTTGTTAATGAAAGAGAATTGGTTGCATCTGTCTGTTTACAGGTTTTTAATATCCACCAGTCATTTGACCAATGTAGAGAGCAAATAAATATTTTCCCCCATGTCATTTTTTTAATTTCCCAGAAACAAGAGTTCCTTTATTATCTGTGACCTACTCAAATGAGAATTATTGTTAAAGAGTTGCAGGTTTTTTTGTACCTGCTGAAGCATTTAGAGCCCAAAGCACCATATTTCTCTGGAACATTTTTGTTGAGCTTAAATACAGTCTTACCTGCCTATCTTATATTACTTAGGGTTGGCTAACATAGGTCGCTTTGGAAAAGATAAACAAGCTACCATCAAAGAAATGAAATAACTAGTAAGGATGCTTTCGGTGGCAGCAGGCAGAGAGTGACTATTGTCCTAGTGCTAGAGAAATATTGGTATATTTTGGAAAATGCAAACAAACAAAGGGACAAATCGGTGAGGATTAACTAAAGACTCAAATAATACGAACAGCTGTCTGTCGCCCTGCATCCATGTTGGGCTTCAAGGGGAAAAGTTCACGCAAAATTGGGTTTGCATTTACTGAAGAAATTAAGGTGATTTGACTCAACACTGACCATGTAGGTCTACAAATCATTTATTACTCACTCATCCACCAGAAGGAAAGCATATATGGGAACCTTTTATACGTGAACTTTTGCGTTTCTGAGAGCAGAGGCACAAAAGAGAAGGCTTCGCTGCTGTTGTTTAGAAATGATTACAGCTAATACCTGACCACGGCTGATTGTCCTGTCGTTCACCACTTTAACATCGGAAGCATGTGATCAGCCCTCCAGATGCCCATTATTAATTACATGCTCTTTGATGTCTGAATGTCGATGGAATCTACAAAGGCATTAACGTAAGAAAATAATGCCTCCTGAAAAATTCCCAAGTCACTGCCTGGTGAATGCTGCAGTTCCCTATTCGATTGCTCACCTTCGGGGGCACCGTGAAAATACCCTCAAACCCCAGATATTTGCCAAATGCTTCGGCAAAAAAAAAAAAAAAAAGAATTTCAAAACTTATCTAAAATTTCTACTCCATGTGGGGAGAAAACAGCACATTTGCTCATTCAAGAAGCACCTATGTAATTACAAGCAACAAATTTCTAAAATGCTTATGATTCAGGAATTTACATGAATAGAACTATAAAGAAACAAAAAGACACAGTGTTGGGGGGGTGGATAGAAAAACAAAGGTTCAGCAGTTCCATTGGACAAGTGAATAAAGGCCACCTCGTTACAAATACCTCCACTTCACTAATGTTTATTTTCTCCCAAGAGACAACTTTATTTTTTAAAGGCTTATCATGAGGGAAATAGCTGACTATAGGTAAATTTTTTTTCTCAGGCGGAACTCAAAAAAGAGATATTGTTATAACATGGTTTCTTCTGTGCAATTTCAAAACAAATAGACTTTTGTTTTTCAAACCATTTATTTGGGGGGATTTATTTGAAGAAAAATTTTCCTTTGCAAAGAAAAATTTATAAAAAGCTACATGTGCAGATTACTTGACCCACTGCCTATCATAACATCTTTACACATCTCAAGGATTTAACATAGTGAAAGGAAAAGAGCAAAGAGAGTTTGATGGGCAACCCAGCGCGGCTTGCATGGATGGTTGCTTTCCTATGCAGAGCTCAGGAATACATCCACCCCAGAAATATTTGTTTATCATGAAAAAATATTTGAGCCACCAAATGTTGAATTCTTTCACATTTTTGGGCATGGTCTTTTTGCCATCTGGAATTAAGTATGTTAGTGAAGCTTGTGTTTTCAAATATTAGATTTTCTATCTTTCTCTGAAACTTTCTCAAGCACAGAACTGAATCATCTCACCTTTCTAAAAATGAGACAACTAAAAATGAGAATTTTTAAAGAAAAAGAAAATCTCTTCCTAAGAGTGGAGCTAGGAAAATAAAAAATAAAATAATCATACTACGTATCTTTCTTGGAGTTCAACTAAATAATCTCTGACAGATCTATAAAAAAAAATAGATCGGGTAATTTGCTATCTGAAATAATGCACAATTAAAAGTAAAGTAAATATTTAAAGCAATCTTCCTGCTCAGAAGAATTGGAAAATTAAACATTTATAGCCAGAAATCTTAGAATCTTGATTCCTCTACTCTTACACTTTGCAGGGGTAGAGATGGAGTTTCCCACTGTGTAAAGATACTCTCTGCAAATAATATCATGACTTCTACGTGCACAAATCCCACAAACATAACGATGTACTAGCTAAACGTAAGCCCTCTCTGAGTTCCCAGTAAATCTAAATATGTACGAAATTAAAATTGAAACAAGGAACAAGTCTAGTGTTAGTCCTTTCAAAATACTAATTTAATAACTCTCCAAGAAATAGAGTGTTTTAGGAAAGGCAACCCAGATGTCAGCATATAAAATCAAGCTATAAAGTGCCCTTCAAATATATTTCAATCATTTTTAAATATTTACATTTAATAAGGACAAGTTTTTACGGCAAGAGAGAGGTAATTACACTTATCATTCATGGAAAAATGTAGTTTTAATGGCTTGTATATTGATTTGCAAAGGTGAAATAGTAACCTAAAATATGTCATTGTCTTTTTTTTTCCTCCTGTTCAGCAATTTGTTGCTTTTGCAAAAACAAAATATGAAATGGTAGGTGTGCCATGTTAGGGCTGAAGTGGAGGGAAAGCCATTGTTAAATATTCACACTCGGACGTTCTCCCCCCTTTTCTCGATGTCTCTTTTCTGCTAAACTGAGACCCCAAGTATTTGTGCTTTGGGGGATAATTAGAAGAATCTTATCGGACTTTTATAGCCCTTCCTAATGAGGCTATTTATTTGGCAAACATTAGCCAGCCAAGGATTAGTAACACCTTGATATGGACCGTATAGAAGCTGCTACCCCGCCACCCCCCCACCACTCGACACAAAAGCCTATCTTATCGGCAGAACAGGCTTGGTGCAGCCAAGTCATGGCTTCTGAAAATTCACCAGGGGTCAGTCTTCATTAGTCACAACTTCTGAGACCAGGGGCAGAGGCAAATTCAGGTTTGGTCACTTTGAGGCCAGCAAACCTGATGAAACTCAGGGTAGTGAGTTGCTGGGAAGATGGGGAGGGGCAGGAACCCAGGAATCATCTGGGTGGGTCTTGGGGGAAACATCACTGACATTCAGCATGCAACTGCCCCTGGGAATGACCCAGGCCTCCAAATCCCAGGGGGGGCCTTCCTCTTTACAAGGAAATAGACCTCAGGTATCTCCGAGAACAAAACAAACTAGACTTTCTCTATTTGCCTGTGCCAGCAGGGAAAGCAAGTCGGAGGGAATTGGTGACCTGTCCTAAAATACCTCACTCCCATCTAAAGCCCTCTTTATTTTTGATGCTTTGACATAATCTCAGAGAAAGACTATTAATTTGATTAAAAGTGATTTTAAAAAGTGATTTAAGATGAATTCATAAATAAAATACTCTCACCTCTGGCAGGGAGGGCAAAGGGCTTTGCATGTCTGGCCTGGGAAGTCCTGACACATTCTGGGACTCTAAGAAGGGCAGACTAGAGAAATAAACAAACCGTTCAGGCCAGCTTTTCAAAATCCGCCAATGTGGAATTCCCAGTCCAAGGCTTCTGACTTCATTTTGGGCAACCAGACTGGAGGGGACAACCTTGAGGTGGGATGACAGGGGTTAGGTTTGCAAATGACCTAAGGTGGATAAATATTTGTAAAACACTTTGAGAATTAACGAGCTACACAAGCACCCCTACTAAAGAAAAGGCCTCCATTCCGTCACTTAGGAACTTTTTCAGGGGAGCTAATATCTGAGGCCCAAGACAAAATGTGGCCTAAAGATGCAGGCCCTCCACGCAGGCTCGTGGCCAGGCTCTGGGTGGCAGAAGATTCCATAAAGAACGCTCTATGGTGAGTCTGTCCCGAGAGAGAGATTGCTGAACTCTTGATTTCTGCCATTTCTGAGTGGCCCCTTCTCCATTGGTGAGCCCACCTGCAGGGCCTCTCTCGGAGGGCTAGGTGATCGACTCCTTTCTGGCTAAAGCTACTGGACCCCCAGAATAACTGCAAGGACTAAAGGGCCACTGTGGGAGGCTGTTACCCCCAACTTCCAAGGCCAGGGTTGACAATATCCAATCCTTGGAAGAGTGGGAGGATGGAGGCTGTCGGCTTGGCCTCACTCTCTTTGTCTAAGACAGGCACCCTAACCACAAAAACAACTCTTGCAATTGGCACCACTTCTGTCACCATAGCAACCAGCGCTTCTAGAAAGGCTAACGCATTGGTTTGGGACTCACAGCCAAATTAAGATTTCCGCAGCTCAGTTTGCTTCTCACTCGTCCCCTACCCCTCCTCTGGGACTGTCAAGAGCAGAGCCCCGAGCGGCTGGATGACTACATAACCACGCAGGCCCACAGCTGCTGGCTTCCGCCCAAGGAGTGGCTGTACACCAAGGCCCCAAATGCTGAGACAGGTGAGCCCCCAAAGGTGTCCACTTAGTTTCCATAGCAACGGAATATTTGTCGGATGGAGGAACCCACGAGGGAACGGGGAAGCAGAAAGGGTAGTTTTCCATTCCTGTTATGGAAGCAGCTGAATCAGTAAGCATTGAGGTCTCACAAAGCCAGACAAGGGTGAGCAAGGGTCAGTGGACTGGAGATGCTAGTGGCGGACACTGGCAGACTAGGGAAGAGAAAAGCATTAAGGGCCCCTCCTACCCAAAATTGCCACACTGACCAGATGATGCTGAAGTGTAGGTGTACTTGAAACCATGGAGCCTTCCCACCTCCCAACATGACACCCACAGCCCCTCAAACACCCACTTAGCTTGATTCAATAGGCCAGTCTCCAAACTCCCCTCAAAAACAATGAGCAAAATTCAGGCCCAACCTCTAGACCATAGATTGGGGGATTGGCAAGTTCATGAAGAGCGGGTTTGGTCTAAACTTTGGCCTCTTGGACACGACTTTGGCCGTGTCAGTCTCATAGGCTGGGTGAGATATCTGTTCCTAACTGTCTGAGTCAGTAACAATTTGCAGTGAGGGCCTATTCTGCAAACTAAAAGAGACTGGAGATGGGCTATTAGCTCAGCTCTTTTCATGTGGAATTACTTCTACTGGCACTAATACGCCGTCATTTGAAAGCCTTAACCCAAACGGACGGGCGTCTGCCCCAAGCCAAAGCTGCCTGGACCGAGGCAGCGCTCTCCATGTGCTAGCTATTACCAGGTTGTTTGGTCCTGTCCCCAGTCGGCATTTGTTGCCGCGCACTGAAAAACTGCTGTCAGGAAATGTTCTTTTCTAAATTACATAATTAGGGTATTGGGGAGCGTAGTGAAGGCAGATTAGGGGGGCATCACTTGTTCTTACTGCAAACTATGATTCAAAGCACATAAGTAAACACTTAGACTAGGTGAATGGTTTAATATTGATTAAACAATGATCTCTGAGACCAAACTCTAGCATGGTAGGTGGAAGGGGCTTGAAGGAGAAACAAAGAGGCTGCTGAGTAGTGTGCAGATTTACAGAGAAGTGTGGACTCTGACCCGACAGATCAAAATCAGGATTTTGGAATGATTACCTAAAATAAAGTCCAAGGGTCCCGCCCCTTCGAGCTGATGGTAGGGCTGGGGGCTAAATGATCAGGGTCGGGGGTCAAGTTCTTCCCTCAGAAAGACCAGCTTCTCACTCACACCCACTTCCAGAAATGGAGACTCAGGCCAAGTGCCGGCTCAAATTGCGTTTCATTTATTGTTTCTAACTACGGGCCACGGACTTCAACTTGATTAGAAAATTGTGCTGACGCTTCCTGTGAAGTGTGTCCCGAGCCCTCCGGAGGAACTGCAGAAGGGAGTTTTCTGCAGGCACCCGCCTCCCCTGAATGGCATTCCCACTGCTGGCAGTGCCCTTGGCTACACATGTGCCCAGATGCCCAGGCAGGTGGAAGGGCCGCCCTCGAGACATCAGCCCCAGGCAGGAGACCTGGTGAAGGAACCCCCGGCGACCAGTGCAGGTCCTCAGACTCCCTGAGGGTGGGGCAGGCAGGCCTCTGCAGGGTTGGGGCTCAGAGAACAGCTCCTCACTCATTTCCGGGGACCTTCCACCCAGTTAGTCACAGGGGCTTTGCCGAGGGGAAGCCCAGAGGCGCCTCTGGGCTCATGTGCAGGCAGATCTCAGCAGCCTGGCATCTCCCTTCCCCTGGCCCATCTTCTGTGTTTGCTCTCCTCCCCTCTCTTCATCCGAATTCAGGGCAGGAGAGTGCCAAGGAGTAGGAGAAGGCTACCAGAGCATAAAAATGCCAATAATAAAATCTAGCCTGTTTTTAAAAGCTTACCCTGCACTAAGCATTGTAAACTCACTATTCATCACACCAAGTGATTACAACAGCCCTCTGTGGTAGGTATTATTATCTACCCCTGTTTTGTAAATGACAAAAAAATATGTGGCATAAGAAGGGCGATTTGCCCAAGATCACACAGTAAGTCTATAAATTTTACTCTATTTAACAAACACAGAGCTCTTTCTTTGTGCCAGCTGCTGTTCCAGATGTGTTATAAATATTAACTGATTATATTTGCGGTGCAACCTTGACGAACACGTACTGTCAATTCCTATTTTAAAGAGAACAAACTGAGGCACAGAGAGGTTAAGTTACTTGCCCCAGGTTGCACAGCCAATATGTGATTAAGCCAAGATCCTACTGTGGGCAACCTGACTCCAAAGCCCAACTTCCTAACCTCTCCAAAGAACTGAGGGCAGGTCCTTAACAAAAGAAGGAAACTTGCCCTTCTGCAACACGCCAAGAGGCTCGGTGAGAAGGAACAGCACTGTCACGTGCTGACGTGGAGAGCATGCTAGCCTGAGAGGCTGGAGGCCTGGTCCAGGACCAGCTCTGCTTTGCACTGATGGGGGAAGCACTGCCCAGCTCCTCTGAGGCCTCACTTACCACCTGCAACTTGAGGTGATGAGAGCCCAGGGACCCTCCGTGGTCTCAATCTCAGCCTCTAGGGGACTAACAGGGTTCAGGTAAGTCTAGGGAGTTGGGGAGGGCTGGGGAGACTGCCGTCCTCCTTCCCAGCCCTCCTCTCCACTCCCACGCCCCCCCCACCACAACGCCTTGAGTCAGGCATGGGGGGATCTCTACTGGGGAATCCATAATCTCCCTGTCCTCCTTCCCATCTGCACAGATGCTTGGGTTTCTAACATACGACCAGCTCCAACAAGTGTTCTCTTCTCTGCCAGTGCTCTGTGGAGCCAATAGACGCAGGATGTAGAAAGGGGCACAAAGTGAAAATCCTGCAAAGATTAGTTTCTTTTCATTTACGTGTTCAAAATATGGCCAAAGAGTACAAATAAACACATCCCTCCCACCCACTGCCGTAAACAGCTCAAGTGCTGTGCATGGAGAACCCATCAGGGCGTCTGGGACGAAGTGCTCTCACTCAGCCACAGCCCCAGCGGGGACCTAAGAGCCCGGCCGGGGACCTGAAAGCCCTGTGGCCTCGCTGTGCTCAGGGCCGGGCCAGCAGCTGGCCCAGGGGTCATCTGAGTTGCCCGTGGCTCAAGGGCTCTGCTGCCACCTCCCATCCTTGAGCAATCGCCGCCAGCTGGGCTGGGCCAGAAGTGTGGGTTCGCTGCCATACACAGCTGATGCTCACTGTTTACAGACTCCATGCATACCATTCACCTATTTGCTGAAACTGATTAGTGACCCCCCTGAATCAAGCCCTGCGGGACTGGCATGAGCACACAGAGACATATGGAGAACAATGAAATTTTTGCATTCCCTCACGTGCAGGGTCCTGGGTGAGGTGGGACGTGGCGACACCCTGCCTGGTTGTTTCAGCTCTTACACTCAGACAAGCCTCCTTTCCACAGTCAACATAGTGCCTCGTTGGCCACATTTCTGTGCTTTTTGTTGGTGATTTTACCATTGAAAATGGCCCCCAGGTGGCATGCGGACTTGCCACCCAGTACACCTAAGGGCAAGAATACTGGGGTACACTTTACAGAGACCATCCCTGTACTAAGTAAGCTTTGTTCAGGCGTGAGTGTGCTACTGAGTTTGGTGGTGGTGGTTTAGTGGCTAAGTCGTGTGCAACTCTTGCGATCCCGTGGACTGTAGCCCATCAGGCTCCTCTGTCCATGGGATTTTCCAGGAATGAATACTGGAGTGGGTTGCCATTTCCTTCTCCAAGGGATCATCCCCACCCAGAGATCAAACTCCAGTCTCCTGCATTGCAGGCAGATTATTTACTGACTGAGCCTAGGTTTCAGAGAAACCCTACTATTGAGTTTAGTGCTCATTGATTAAATATACATATATTACAGAAGGTGTCTTTACACAGAAACTCACATAGGACAAGATTAGGTATCGCTCAGTGATGAGTGTGTTGCGACTGAGGTTTGCAGAAACCAGACTTTGCACCTCCCTTAGAAGCACAGTTCAGCATTTGCTCTTTCTGTGTCATAGTGACTTTCTAGAACACAACCACTCAGAAATAATGAGAACAACTGGAGTTTCCTTCCTACTGAAGGTGCCTGGGCCTATCAGAGGGGGCGAGATTTAGGGAAATGGAGAGCCAACAGCTGATGTCAGCTACTCTTCCTGCAGCACCGCCTCCCCAGACCAGGGCAGGCCTGTTACCTCATAGAACCTTGTCCGTGTCCTTAACAATACTAACAGCAACTGAACATTTACAGGGAGGCAGGCACACGTTACTGACTTCACATTTACCACATAGTACCTCATCTAAGGGTATATAAAGAAGAGAGGGATACAGGATTGTGTCCTGCGAACAGAGGTGACCTCAGGCGCCCTGCCTGAGCTAACTTGCACTCCATAGCAAGTGGTCAGCGCACTCAGCGTCCCCTCCTCAAGGGGACAGCTAGAAAAGCCAAGCTCCAAGGATTCAGAGGCCATTCTCCAACTCTGGGGTACACAGTGCTGAATAAAGGAACCAGGGACTCACAGCCCAGCCTTGAGAGAGTGGCCTGAGAGGGCAGCCAGTGTGTTCCCAAGCTGTGCCCTAAGTCTGCCACCACGACGCCCTAGGCCACTGCAGGGCAGGGCCTCCTCCCTGCTCACATGCTTAACCTCACATCATGCTACTAACTTCCTCAACCTTGTGTGATGGACCAGGCAGCTTGCCCTCTCCAGCCCAGCCTGGCATGGTGGGAGAGCCCAGATGCCCAGACTGAATGTCCCATCTCAGCCACAGCACTCATCCCGGCTGGGATGTGAAAGCCCGAG
The DNA here is from genome assembly GCA_006410935.1 of Redunca redunca. Classification (NCBI taxonomy): domain Eukaryota; kingdom Metazoa; phylum Chordata; class Mammalia; order Artiodactyla; family Bovidae; genus Redunca; species Redunca redunca. The sequence goes on from SJYQ01096209.1 coordinate 388,909, forward strand.
GATGGTGCCACCTGGCACCAATGTGGCCCAGGGCCACTGTCAGCCACCCCACGTGACCCTGAGCAAACACTTCAACCTCTGGTTTTTCCCATCTGTAAAGAAAAAGGAATAACGACCCTCCTGCTTCCAAGTTTTCATACCTAATATCTCATAATTCCAGGAGATAAACAGGCAGGGCTGGTAAGGGGCACAAAGACAGTAATCGTTACTGCTACAGATAAAATTAGGTAAGTAAATAATACTCCCTGGACTGTAAAAGAAACAAAGCGGCTGCAAGGATCATCCCATTCTTTACATTTTTCATTAATGCAGGATAGGTTGGGCCCCTCAAAAGGAAAAACCAGAGTCTCAGAATATTCTTGCCACTGAGCTCCCCATGGAAGGAGGCATACAAGGCATTCAGTGACTAGTCAGGGTGCTGATTACCTCCAGGGTGCTGATTACCTCCAGGGTGCTCACAGTGCTTCTCACAGGCAGCAACAGTGAGAAAGGCTCAGAAACAGCCCCCTAAGAGGTAAGGAGAGGGAACAACAGGCTCCTCTTCAGCTGAGCATCAGAGAAGATATAAAAAGGGCTGAGTGGCAGGATGAGGGCCGGGACAATTCTCTCCTCCTGCTGTGAGGTGGGAGCTGTGACCCTGGAGTCCCAATAGCCCCACCTGCCTCTCGGCTGCCCCTGCCGGAAACTCCATGGGGCCCGAGCCCAGACAGCAGGAGCCCAGGTAAGCCGCCCCAGGTGCAGAAGTGACCTTGGCTGCAGGAAGTCCTGTCTCCTGCCTGCAGCTAATTGCAGTCGCTGCAGAGGAGCCGACCTAATTATACAAAAGTATGTGGCTCCCACATTCCTGGGCCACCACACAATCTCACACATCTCGCAGGAGATGCAGCCCCCGACTCCTGCTCTGGCCCCAGCCCCTCCTGGTTCTGCTGAGCCCACAGAGATGGTCCCCTTTCCTGCAGCTCTCTAGGAGCTCTTTGGGGCTGCCCCAGCAGCAATTCCCTCCACTCTCCCTTGCCTGCCTCTGAGGCACTTAACTCTCATCTTTACCTAATGTAAATATTTAATCCTGCACATCTAGGCTCTGTCCATCACCTGCCTCTAGCCTGTTCTCTGCTCATCCAAATGGCCCCCTGCCAGACCTGGGAGTAAGGGTAGGACTCTGAGGGGCTCCCTCACCCTGCAGAGCCCCACCCCCCGCCCACAGCCTGGCACCCTGCTAACACTTAACCACTGGTCTGGGTGACAAATTGTGCAACTCACAGTGATGGGGGCACTCTGAGCTGCAGTTCTCTCACCTGTCACACGGTGTGCGCACTGCTGGCTTCGCAGAGTTTTTTGGAGGATGAACTCTAACTTGGTGCCAGGTGTATAACAGGTCCTCCATCAATACCTCCTGAATTGTATCAGCTGACTGAAGCAACTTAGCAGCAGCAGCAGCAGCAGCACACCAATGGAGCATTAACAGTAGACCAGGAGCTTGTGCATCTAAGACAGCTCATCCATCCACATGTAAGTATCTCTTCCTCCCTGTACCCATTCTAAGGGATTCCTGTGTCTGCCAGCTGCCCCTGCCTCTTGTATGATGTAGGGTCAGGAGATGGTAGGCAGGGCAGAGGAAGGACGACACTGGAGAAAGGCTTTGTTGGAGGGTAGGCCCATCTACATCACCAAGAGTTGGGGTGTGGGAGCACAGAGGAAAGGAAAGCTGGCTGGGGAAGAAACTGCTGCTGGGCACACTGGCTCAAGTGTGCCTCTGGGACACAGGACAGAGACTCCCACTGTTCAGCTTCCTTCAAAAGACAATAAAGAGACAGCTTTCTAATTAATGGCACCCCACTCCAGTACTCTTGCCTGGAAAATCCCATGGACGGAGGAGCCTGGTAAGCTGCAGTCCATGGGGTTGCTAAGAGTCGGACATGACTGAGTGACTTCACTTTCACTTTTTACTTTCATGCATTGGAGAAGGAAATGGCAACCCACTCCAGTGTTCTTGCCTGGAGAATCCCAGGGACAGGGGAGCCTGGTAGGAGGTCGTCTTTGGGGTCGCACAGAGTTGGACTTAGCAGCAGCAGCAGCCAGATTGTGCAGAGGCCTGGCCAAGTGGGGCCCTGGGGCTATGAGGGTTACATACTCATTATCTTATTAATGCTCACAACATCCCTGAGGCATATTCTCCATCAAGCAGATGAAGAAACCAAGGTTCAGACAGGTTAAGTAACTTGCCTGAGGTTACACAGCAACTGAGAGTGTGAGCCAGGTCCCCCTCCAGATCTGCTGTTTCCTGAACCTGACCTCCGACCCATGTCACACAGCCTCTGCTCTTCTCTCATTAGCCCTTTACTCAGGACAGCAGGAGGGAGGTGCCTACTGAGCAACTCCTGCTCTGATTCTTAGAGAAAAGCTGCCTTACAGACTCACCCCCTCTGAGCAGCCCCCCTTCCCTAAGCAAGGAGAGCTGTGCTCTGCCCAAGAGGGCTAGAGACCTAGCTGGGCTTCTGGGAGGAGGTGATCTCTGTCCACCTGGAATGATGAGCAAGTCTTAAGATGGGGATCTGTCAAAGGAAGCAAAGACGTGAAGTGAGAACACACAGGTTTCCACTGGAGAGAAGGCAGTACCGTGGACCCAGCCATGAAAGAAATAAGCAGGCTGAGATGCCCAGCGTACAGCCAGCAACCTAAGTGCAGGCCCACCTCAAAGGGCCCAAGTGCCCTGGTGAAAAGTCAGGCCATCCTTCCAGAGGCAGCAGGGAGGGACATAAGGGAAGCTGGCCTTCAGGAATCAGGCTGGGGAGGATGAGATGAGCAGAGCTGGGCAGGGGCCTGCCTCCTCCTCGAGCTGAGCTCTGCATATCAAGGGCACCTCTAACTCCCTCTCACCCAGAACCCTCGGGCCCCTGCCCAGGAAGGGACAGTGCAGAGCACAGCTTCTGAATCCAGAGAAAGGTTCTTTTCAGCCTTTCAAGAGACTCATCCCAGAGCAGATCCAGAAGGGATCTCTCAGATTAGGGAGGGGGGCCACGCGGTGCCCCTCACCCCATTTTCCACACCACTATGCAGGGGAGCCCCACACCTGTGCACCTTCCACGGGCCTGGCCTCCCTGAGAAACACTCCAGCACTGCTAGAGGCCACCCATCAGCCCCCGTCTGACATCTACCCACACTCCCGTCCACACTGCAGGCGCTCTCTCCCCTCCTCCCCTGCCGAATCCCGGCTTCTCCTTCAGGCCTCAGCCTGGATGCAATCTCCTTCTCTAATGCTGCCCTCCTCCGTGTTCCCACAGCTCTCGGTGCTTCTGCCCACTGTCTGCGCTTGATAAACACCAGCTGAAGGAACAACCTCACAGACACCATTTCCTGACCTCTGGACATGACCGTCAGCCCCCATGGCACAAGGCCCACCATTTCCTGCTTCCCTGGGGCCTGCCTGGGCCTCACACACACAGTACTGCACACAGCGGGTCCTCACTAAAGACTCAGCATGGGCCTCCACACGCTGCATGCGAGAGTTAAAAGAATAAGATATTCGTTTATTTTCCCCTAATAGGGCAGAAGAGAGATTTAAATATTTGATACCTGGTATCGGAGAGAATAAAGGGAAGCAAACACTTGCTACTGGGAGGAAGGTAAATTAGTCCTAACTTTTTGGAAGGCAACTTAGCAAAAGGTAGCAAAAGCCTGAAAAACAGATACCTCAGATATCTTTTTGAGAAATTAAATTTCTAAGCATTTATTCTTAGGGAAACAGCTGTCTGAGGGAAGCTCATATTAATATAAGGAGGAGCTTCACAGTGTGGTTAGTGATGGCTTATGCCTATACAGCCACATATGAGGCAGTGGTTTTGAAAAATGGAGCACATTTGTACCACAGGCACTCCTCACAAACAATGGTGAGAATGTAAAAGGCTATCATGATATACTGAAATATACACAAAGCAGTACATACCACGGTCGATTGGTAAGTGAGTACAAGTTACAAACATGGACCATACTGTTTTATAAGTGGAGAAAAACGTATACAGAGGGAAAAAAAGAAAAGACGAGAAGACTCCAAAATGTTAACTCTAGTTTCTCTAAATGTAACACTATCCATTATTCAGTGATAGAGCTGCTGATCAGGAGTTAAGATGGGACAAGCCCAATAATATTTTCTGCCCCACAACACATACACACCCGAGATGGCACCAGGCTTGCCTCCCACCCAGACAAGCCAGGTCATCAATGACCAGCCCAAGGCTTGTTTCGATCCTCAATTGAATCTGTTCACTAAGTAACAGAAAACATTATACCCCAATTGTTGTTGGACTTCATTGGTGGCTCAGCGGTAAAGAATCCACCTGCCAATGCAAGAGATGCGGGAGACATGGGTTCGATTGCTGGGTTACAAAGATATCCTGGAGTAGGAAATGACAACCTACTCCAGTATTCTCGCCTGGAAAATCCCATGGACAGAGGAGTTTGGTGGGCTACAGTCCATGGGGTCACAGTCAGACATGACTTAGCGACTAAGCAACAACGGAAAGCATTACATCGCAGTACAGATATCTAGCAGCCACCAGCCTATGCCCCTTACAGGAAGTGCCCAGCAACTTCTTGCAAGAGGGGATGACAGACACCTGCCCTCTGGACGGTGGGTGCTGGTCTCAGTATCCCCCAGAGTCATGTGACAATAAAGATGATATATATGGTGGAACCAGCCAAGGGTGTAACCCAGCCAGCAAAAGCATCAATCTATAATTGCAGCATTAATTCACTTAGGAGCTGATGACTTCATCCGTCACACTGGGGCCCTGTAAGCACCTCCCTTGGGTCTTCCTCATTCTCTGAAAGTAGGGCACAGGAGACATGGGGTGGGTGTTGGCTCAGGCTGCCGGCCCAGCCAAGCCCAGCAACAGGGAGGCAATGGACAGTGATGCAATGCTAACTCCATGCCACGCACAATGGTTGGCACCTCACGCGCTAACAACCCTCAGAGCAGATCAGCAGGGAGATGTGGGAATCCCAGTGTCTTCACCCATAAACTGGGGATGTGAGGCAACGGCATGACTTTCTTAGCATCACACAACTAAGAAAAGTCCGACCAGAGATTTGAACTCTGATACCCCTGTCTCTTCCATGACCCCCACACCTCCAAGAGGGCAAGACTCAGATCGCCAACCACACGACCCACACCCCGCAAGGCTCAAGGTGCCCATGGCAGTGGAATCAAAGCAATATGAAGCACATGAACCCAGGGCCAGTTCCTCCCTCCTCACCTTGCCCTTGCTCGTAAATGGAAGCACCCTGGGCTGCCTCTCAGTGATCTTGCTATCGCGGATCAAGGGGGAAATGATCGAGAAAGTGCTCACCTGGCCCACAGCTGGCCGTGGTCCGGTTGCATCACAGCACACTGGTCCTGTCCAAACTATCACAGAGCAGCTCGGGTGCTGCCGGGAGAGCCTGCGCCCCCTCTATTAGGGTGGGCCTGAGTGGGTGGTGCTAGGCGACGGAGAGAGAAAAGGGGGGGCCCACCGTGCAGGTCTCTGTTGTCGAAACCACGAAGCAAAATATTTTCATTCATGAGTTCATCCAGCCTAAACATGCATCTAATCCCCAGGAACTGGCAGTTCAAAACGGCTCCCAGGCGGAAGAAAGGCAGCGCTCAGTTCAAAGGCGAAAGGAGCCAGGCTTTACTGCTTATCACCCAGTGACCATCAGCAGAGTGCCTGGGCACACCAAGCTCCAGGCCAGCCAGGGAGGACAGCTTCTTAAAGGTGCCAGGGTCCCACCACCTTCAGCCCTCAGTCCACCCACCCTCCTCCTCAACTGGGCCCTGGGACAGAAGGAGAAGGGGCCTTTCTGCTTGGTTGCTGGGTGCAGATTCCCTCTCAAGATGGGTCTGAACGTGACACAGAAGCAGCAGCCGTAGTCTAGAGGAGGGGAGAGGGAACACAAACGGGGCTAGATACACCTTCCGCCCAAGCAGATTGCTGGTTTCTGCCAGGAAGGGTTTTCAGACACCCAGGGACCATGGAGAAAGGCAGGCGGAGAGAGGCCTGGGCTGTGTGCTTTGCACCAGCTGGGAACAGGCAAGGGTCAGCATCCTTGCCTCTTCCCGCAAGGGTGGCTGTGAGTTCCAGGAGGCAGGCTTGGGCTCCTCTGGCCCCAGGAGCTGGCCCTGGGGCCTCCTCTGGCAGGGCTGGCCAGGTCCTCTACCTCGAAGGCAAGTTGGCTATAGTCATGGAGCTCTCCAAAGATGCTTCCTGGACAGAGAGTGTTATACGATCCAGAATTTGTCATCTCTTCTAGGAAACTAGGTTGCCTTGGTGGGGGCAAGGTGGGGGAGCAGAGGGAAGCAATCCACCCTATGGCCCCTGCTTGACCAATACTTTCAAGAAAATTATCTGGTCCAGCAAGCCAAGCCCTTGAAAAACTAATTTTGCATGACACCACACACATTTTTCCCTTGGGGGTCTGCGCGCATGCGTGCTAACTCGCCTCAGTTGAATCCAACTCTTTGGGAGCCCATGGACTATAGCCCATCAGCATCCTCTGTCCATGGAATTCTCAAGGTAAGAATACTGGAGTGGGTTGCCATTTCCTTCTCCAGGAGAGCTTCCCAACCCAGGGATTGAACCCACGTCTCTTAAGTTTCCTGCATTAGCAGGAGGGTTCTTTACCACTAGTGTTAGATAGCATCACTTCCCTGGTGGCTCAGATGGTAAAGAATCTGCCTGCAATGCGGGAGACCTGGATTCAATCCCTGGGTTGGGAAAATCCCCTAGAGGAGGGCATGGAAACCTACTCTGGTATTCTTGCCTGGAGAATCCCTATGGACAGAGGAGCCTGGCAGGCTAAAGTCCACAGGGTCACAAAGAGTTGGACACAACTGAGCAACTAAGTACAGCAATCCCTTCCACTACTGGTTTCAAATTTAGCGTTCAAAAAAGTAAGATCGTGACATTCGGACTCATCACTTCATGGCAAATAGATGGGGAAAATGTGGAAGCAGTGACAGATTTTTCTGGGGCTCCAAAATCACTGCCAGTTGTGACTATACCCATGAAATTAAAAGAAGTTTGTTCCTTGGGAGGAAAACTATGATCAACCTAGTCAGCATATTAAAAAGCAGAGAAATCACTTTATCAACAAAGGTCCATATAGTCAAAGCTGTGATTTTTCCAGTAGTCATGTGTGGATATGAGAGTTGGACCATAAAGAAGGCTGAGCATCAAAGAATTGATGCTTTCAAACTGTGGGGCTGGAGAATACTCTTGAGAATCCCTTGGACAGCAAGGAGATCAAACCAGTCAATCCTAAAGGAAATCAGTCCTGAATACTCACTGGAAGGACTGATGCTGAACCTCCAATACTTCGGCCACCTGATGTGAAGAATCAACTTGTTGGAAAAGACCCTGATGCTGGGAAAGATTGAAGGCAAAAGTAGAAGAGGGTGGCAGAGGATGAGATGGTTAGATAGCATCACTGATTCAATGGACATGAGTTTGAGCAAACTCTAGGAGATAGTGAAGGACAGGGGAGCCTGGAGTGCTGCAGTCCATGGGGTCACAAAGAGTTGGGCACGACATGGTGACTGAACAACAGGAATCCTTTCCAAGCTTCCTGGCAGTGCTACCAGATTTTATGGTGAGAAACTAATAAAGCACCTAGACTGGACATGCAATTTGCAGCTGGAGAGAATTCTGCAGTCCTGTTTCCTACCTTCCAGGCTTGCGATCCTCAGACTGCCGTTTTTTTCCTGGGCCTCCCGTCTTTCCCATGGAGAGACAGGGAGGGTCCCAGAGAACCACAGGTGACTGAGCCCCAGTGTTCACTGCACCCGCATGCCAGACATTTCCTAACCTCTCTGCTAATCCTCCCCCTGCAAGGTAAAGTCCCATTTTACAGGTAAGGAACCTGAAGTTCAGGGGGATGAAGCAACATGCCCCAGATCACATAGGTAATAAATAGAAATGTCAGGACAGAACCCAGAATTCCAAAAGCTAAGTGAGCCTAGAGACAAGATCCAGGCAAGGCCAGAACTTGCTTTCTTGCACCAAGTCCTACCCAATGGCTGTCTGTTCTCATACAACCAGAGAACATCAGGGACCTCCAGGAAAGAGGTCTCTAACACCAGGGACGGTACTGTGAAAGCCAAGCTTGGGTCTGCAGGTGGCCCGCTCACCTCCTGCATCCTCTCCTACCCTGAGCAATCCGGTCTTTTCCACTTTCTTAGTGGAAAATACTCTAAATTTGGAACCAGTAAGAACCCATGGCTCTAGGCCCAGCTCTGATGGTGATCTCAAGGAAGGCATTTCACCCACATCAGGCTCAATTTGCTCTCCTGCCAGATGGAGATGACCATTGTGTCGGCCCTGTCACCTCATGATGTTGCTGAAAACACTGCCACAAAATGGATAAGTCTGTGGCTGGGATGGGGGCTTCAGTTCAGCTGCTGGAGTTTCAGACTATGCCCTCAGATCCCTCTCACCCCTCAGAGCAGGGAGGCAGTGCTCCCAGGTACAGCCCAGGGCTCACCTCCTCTCCCATGAGAGTCCCCCCAAAAGCATGACCCCCCAAAGACTCTTATAATCCTGGTGGTCATTTGCTGACCTTGCTCCAGGATACACTGTCCCAAGCTGGGCATTGAAATCACGGGGTTGGAGTGGGGCCAGTGTGGTACAGTGATTATCAGGGTGCCTTTAACCCAGGCCTGTCTGGTTCTAGGGACCCCACTCTGCTCCATATTAGCTGTGTGACCTTAAGCAAGTTCCTTCATCACCCTGAGATTCTGTTTCCATATATTTTTAAGTGGGAAATCATTGTATCTATCTCATTGGACTCTTGGGAAGACTGAAAAGATGTAAAGTACTTAGGACAAATTCAGTGGGAGGCTGAATACCATCAAATTACGTGACAGCCTCAGACCTAAACAAGGGCAGAGAAAGGTCTAGAGCAGTAATGTCCAACAGAAATATAATACCAGTCTCAAATACAATTTTTAATTTGAGAAGCCCCTCTTAAAGTGAACAGAAGCAGGTGAAATTAATTTTCATAATATATTTTCTTTAACTCAATATACCCCAAATATTATCATTTCAATGTGCAACTGAATATAAAAAATTACTAACGGGATATTTAACTTTTTTATCCTATGTCTTTGAACTCTGGTGTGTATTTTACACTTACAGCAGGTGTCAATTCAGATGCTAGATTTTCCTCAGAAATATTTAATCAGTGTTTAGGTCTCATAAAATTTACAGTTGTAAAAGTAAATTCACATACCCCAGTTATTCCAAACATATTTAAAAGTTTTCTAATAACTTTCTGAGTCCTTGGGTCTGCTTTTATAGTTTTTTCTCTCCTCCCTGCTGGCAGGCTGTATTTGTCTTTAAAATGAAATTCATTAAAATGTTTAAATATTGAAAATTCTGCTCTTCAGCCCCATTAGTCACAAATGAAGTGTTCTAAAGCCCATAGCCAACGGCTCCTGCACTGGTCAGCGCAAGCTTAGGTGCTTCAGGAAAATGCGATCCCAGTTGGAGGACCATTCACTCAGGGACCCCATCAGAGCAGAAATGGGCCCCTTCTACAGGGCTGCGACTGTGGTACCACCTGAGCCAGGTAAATGATGAGGGCTCTGTGCAAACCCTCTACTCTTCCGGAACCTCCTGTTCCTCAGCTTCCTTTCAGAAAATGTGCCCATTTTACAGCTGCCCTAGTCAGCAGAGGTCCCTCAACTCTTCCCAGGGATGTGCCTCTCTTCATAGCCTAAGACTTTGTTGACAACAATTATTGGAACCTCAAGGCAAAAATGATGAAGATGCCTTATCAGTCTGCTAATGAGCCTCCTCTTGGAAGACCTGAGCCAGTTTTTCATTGTTTCTGTGTGCGTCCCAGAAGGCTCTGGAGATGGAGGGAGAAGGACCGAGCGCAGTAAGAGGAGGAACAGCTTGCCACTGGGAGGAGAGGGGGGACTACAAGAAAGAAGATGCCAAGACTCAAAGAGCAGAGCGCCGGAAGTGTGGCCCACCTCCACAGGCTATCACAGCCCAGAGCAGGCATGACAACAGCCTGGAGCGACCACGACACAGCTCATCTCTCACACTCTCGCCTTCTGAGTCAGGGAGCATGAGACCCATGGCAACATGACAGAAGGACTCTCATGAAGGGCAGTAAAAGGGAGCTGGAGCTGTGAGACGCCCAGGAAGCCAGGAGCGGGCCACTTCCCAGCAAGCCAGGGTACGACCATCAAGGACACACTGAGATATGTGTCTACAACTGAAGCAATTTTTAAAAGAAATAAGAACACAGCACACAAAAAAAGGCTACAGAAATCATTTAAATTTGGTGGGTAAAACTACTCTTGTATGCAGCCTGATCTCTGAATCCATTACGCTTTATCTTATTTAAATAACCTTTTTCCAATCATTTTTTTAAATTGAAGTAGAATTGATTTGCAGTGTTGTATTAATTTCTGATATATAGCACAATAATTCAGTTATACCTACATATGTACATTCTTTTTATACATTCTTTTGCATTATGGTTTATCATAGGATATTGAATGTAGTTCTCTGTGCTATTGTTGTGGGTATTTTGGTCACTAAGTCATGTCCAGCTCTTTGCAACCCCATGGACTATAGCCCTCCAGGCTCCTCTGTCCATAGGATTTCCCAGGCAAGAATACTGGGTTGCCATTTCCTTCTCTGAGGGATCTTCCTGACCCAAGAATTGAACCCAAGTCTCCTGCTTCGCAGGCAGATTCCTTACCACTCAGCCACCTGGGGAGCCTGTGCTATTCGATAGGACCTTATTGTTTATCCATTCGGGTCCATTATATACTTGTGAGTTTGAGCAAGCTCCGGGAGTTGGTGATGGACAGGGAAGCCTGGCATGCTGCAGTCCAGGGGATCACAAAGAGTCAGACATGACTGAGCAACTGAACTGAATTGACTTTCCCAGGGGAATATAAGCTCCACGCAGGCAGGAGTTTCTATTTTTCTCTCTGCTGTATTCCCAGCACCTGACACCCAGTACATTGGATGGATGGATGGATGGACTCCAAGCTGCCCCCTAAACTCAACACACTTTCATCATTCAAAAAATACTTGTTTTCCCATGGGTCACTTGCTCTAAGTTTTACTCTGATCACATATTTTTCATACAGAGCAAGTTCTAGTTCAGTTCAAAAAAAAAATTAACCAGTTACGCACAACAGACCCCAATCTGTCACCAAAGAGTATGGTACCTCCCCCAACAAGGAGGAGTGTGAACACAGCAAGTACTCACTGACCACGAACAGAGGTGTATGACTGTCTGTGGCAGGTCGCCTTCGTCACCCAGACCTGGGCAATCAACCTCTGGACGTGGGTGGAAGAGAGAAGCAGCACCAACTCTCCCCTGGGCGCCCCTCACCACCACAAGCCAAGAAGACCCTGCAGCTCACAACTCCCTTTTATCTCAGAAGAGCTGACTCAGGGCTTGGTGGTGCCACGTGACCTGCATGTGGTGGGTCCAGAAAAGGAGCCGCCTGTGCAGCAGCATTTATACCTGTGTTTAATTTCTGCTTTAATAAGACAAGTAAAATGCCTACCTAAAGGCCAGCTGACTGCAGGACGCACATTTCCGGATTAACAGCTCTGTTAGAGATGTTTCCAGCAAGCAAATGACCTCTCTGTGATGTCTATAATTATAGCCACATAACATATAAATCTCAATACACTTTTAATAAGCAGTTAATACTCTGATATAAAATATTTACATCTCAACCAAATTCATCCTGCACGGAGTAGCCCTGGTTGACCGCGTTATTAAATCCGTGGCCATCAATCAGTCACCCGAGCTAAACAGAGAGCTGAGGGAGCTGAAGCGAGCTTCCTTCCCACTCAGCACAGGCTAATGCCTCCCTGGCCTACGAGTTTAAATATCACCAAATGCCTTCTGCCCATTGTTCTCCTGGGGTGCCAGGACCATCATCACGTCAAAGCTATCCCTCCTAGCTCCCCAGCCAGAAGCCTGAGCAACCCCCCAAGCCTCCCTCCACCTGCACCCCACCTTTGGACTGATATATCACGAGGACCTATGACAGGTCCCAGGCAGGCTGCCAGGGCCGCAGATGACAGCACACAGGCCCTGCAGGACTCAACAACACAGCCAGCACCACCTTCTAATCCAGCGCAAACGTCACCTCCCCTGAAATCTATCCTGAGCAGCTAAGTCACAGCAGCCGGGCATCCCTGAAGCCTCTCTCTCGCTCCCCACACCCTATCTAGCTGCACTTCCTCTTGGCCTTCCCTTCACTGTGCATCCAGGCTAACCCCCGAAGCCCTGGACCTCCATGCTGGCCTGAACCTTCACCATCTCCAACCAGGATCTCTGTGACCACCTTTACTCTGACCCCAATTCTGCCAGCCTTGGCACAACAGAGCAGCTAGAATCTCGCTTTACATTTTAAAAGGAGGATTCTGTGTTCACCATCCTGCGATGGCTTTTCATTCCACTCAAAGTGCATCAGGTGGAGTCAGACTCCACACCAGAGCTCCTTTGCAGGTTCTGTGCTGTGACCCCCAGCAGGCCAGAGAGGCCAGAGAACTCATTGTGGGGAAAGGTTGTACGTGCATAAAAATTATAGAGCCTTACAAGTGAAACCGACTCTGCTGAAAGAGTTAATTTTTAAAATTTGTGACACTGTGATATGTATGCATTAAATCACAGGGTCAGTGCCTGCTGTAAAACCAAACTCAGGGTAAGAAGAAATATTTCAAGCTATCTGAATAGTTTTTATGTAGAATAAAAATATCTGTAATTTGTATTGTTGGGAAAGTCACAGATGGGATTTTTGCCTACAATCATAATTGAAATGTATGCTGAATTTCAGTTAAAGGTTAAGGAAAATAAAGGTGTCCTTTTTTTTTTTTTTTTTGGCCATTCATGCTCAAAGATCCCATGAGCTCTATCCATGAGCTCCTTGGGCGTCCAAGGATAGCAGGATACTGCTCTACACATGCATCTCTCAGCTTCTCTCTACTCCTCGGCTCCTCTCTGCTGTGGCCATTCCACTCCGGGCTCCCTGGCCTCCAGCTGCTCCTCAAACACATCAGATACCTTGCCTTAGGGTTTGTCCCATCTACACAGATACCTTCTTCGGCTCCTTCAAGTCTCTGCTCAAATCTTAGCGGTTCATGAGAGGTACTCTGCCCCAAGAGTCGAGTCCTACTCTGCACTTTTTTTCTTTATTATGTAGCACGTTTTATCTTCTAACATGTTCCATTGTTCATACATTTATTATAGCAGTATGTACACTATTCCCTCCTCTCCTTCTCTCTGCCACTCCTTTCCCACTCCCTATGTCTCTTTTTTTTTCTTCTCCTAGAATATAAACTCCTTGAAGACAGAGGTTTTTGTCCATTTTGTTCAGTGATTCATCCCTAATTCCTAGAATAGGGCCTGCAGGTAATAGGAATCCAGATACTTCCTGGATTAAAAAAATGAACAGATGATTGAACAAACGAACAGATAGCATCCTTGTGGTCTCAGTGCATCAGCCAGTGTCCTCTAATCCATCCTTTCTCACATCTGATCCCATCACTCACCTCCTAAGACTTATAGGAGCCTCCACCACAGCTGGAATGGAGGCTGACTTCCTACCAAGACCCCCAAGGCCCTCCTCGTGTGCTGATCCCTACCCACCTCTTCAGCCTCATCTCAGCCTTTCATCCTAAATGCCCCAGTTCTCTGTACCTACCTTGGTTTTTACTGTTTTGCAGTCTTCCACTGGACCCTGTCTCTATGAGACCCCATCTGGCTGGGTTCCCCATTGGGCCCCAGCAGCCAGCTCTAGGCCTGGCACCCAGCAACCGTGTGATGGATGTATAAAAGAGTGGAGGAACCAGGAGTAGAAGCCACCTGGCTGCCATGCAGGCAGCAGGCTCAGTGACACCAGGCACACACCCGGGTGGGGCCAGTCACCCTGACTCCCATCTGAGCACCTCACTGGGGACCCACAGAGGCTGGTTCTCAGTTTGAAGAGATAATCCAGCTAATAATAGGATTATTTCAGGCACTTCCCCTAAACCAGATGCTTGAAACCTCTGCCTGGGCAAACATTTACAGCTGGCCTCTGCCAGGATCCCACCTTCACCAACCCCAGGCCTGTCCCACCATATACAGCTCCATAGCTCTGCCAAGCTCCCTATGGGGCCACAGGCGAGGACTCAGAGAGGAGCAGCCTACAGGAGACCCTGATGTCCCTGGAGCCATGAGTCCCCCCTGCACAGCGCTCCACCCCTGCAATACCACCTGCTCTCACTTGTACCAAAAACGGAGATTAGGCACGCACAGCAGAAAAGGAGACCCCAAGAGGGCAAACACCAGCAGCTCCGAACTGACAAGTGACATGTGGTGGCACCTGGGGAAGCAGCCTCCAGGACCGAGCCAAGCCCACGTGGGGTGATGATGCTACCATGGCATCTCAGATGCCAGCATCCGGAGGCTGTGTCCAACAGGGTACCAGCCTGGCTGACTCTGGCTTCTGCCACCCCAGACACACCCTCTCTCTTACTGGCTCCCTTAAACCATGAAATGACTATATAAGTCCCCAACTCCAGGGGCCAACTGTGGAGGAGTGACAGACAAGGCTTACAGGGTTGGTATCAGCCAATGGCCAGACAGCAGAGGGAGCTGAATTGTTCAAGGCTGGGGCTAGGGTCTGGGAGAAGCAGCCAGACAAAGGCAAGTGGTAGAAAGTGTGATGAGACAGGGCTGCCCAACTCCGAACCCTTCCGTCATGACTGTCCTAACTCTGCCACAGTAAAACCTCAGACAACTTAACCTATCAGAGCTGTGTGGTCTGATATAGTAGCTGCCATTCACATGTATCTATGCAAATGAACATTAATTAAAATAAAATCAAAATTTAGTTCTTTTGGACTTCCCTGGTGGTCCAGTGGTTAAGAATCTGCCTGCCGATGTTGAGGACATGGGTTCAGTCCCTGGTCCGGGAAGATTCCCCATGTTGTGCAGCAGCTAAAGCCTGTGCACCACAGCCACTGAGCCCGTGTGCCACAACTCCTGAAGCCCTTGCTCCCAGAGCCCATGCGTGCATGCTCAGTTGTGTCCGACTCTTTTGCGACCCCATGGATGAGTAGCCAGCCAGGCTCCTCTGTCCATGCAATTGTCCAGGCAAGAATACTAGAGAGGGTTGCCATTTCCTACTCCAGGGGCTCTTCCCAACCCAGGGATCAAATCTACATCTCTTGCTTCTTCTGCATTGGCAGGAGGATTCTTGGGCCACCTGGGAAGCTCATGAACTTAAACATAACTGCTGTGGAAACAAAGCCCAGCACAGTGCCTAGCAGGCAGTAGGTGTTTGGCACCTCTCACCCTTTCCATAAAGTCCAGTCACCCTTGTGAACCGTCACTGCTCACACTGACTCCCTGAAGCCCTCTTGGGCGGTAGCTGCTCAGTCCCCATAGCGTGCTTCCCTCAGGGCTGGGAAACGGGTCCCCATCCTCTCTGTCCTCCGCTGCCACTTCACAGCTGCGGTGCTGTCACCGGGCACGGGCGCCCTCAGAGGACGAGGAGCTTACTCAGCTAGGAAACGATGCTAACAAAACCACTGAAAGGACTAGAAGAATTAGCTGTAGATGGGCCTCCAGCAAAGTCTTCCCAATCCCACTGAGCCTGTCTGCCAATGTGAAGGGAAGCGTGGCTGCCAGGGTAATGGCTTCCCAAGGGTATCCATGTCATAAATCTTGGACCTGGTGAATGTTTCACGTTTCATGGCAAAGGGGAAATTAAGGTAGTAGATGAAACTATGGTTGCAAATGGTCTGTCTTTAAGACAGGGAAATTATCCTGCATTATTTGGATGGGCCCAATACGATCACGAGAGTCCTTAAATGCAGCAGATGGAGGCAGAAAAGCCAGTGTCAGAACGATGTGGTGTTAAAAAGTCATGACCAGCTTTTGCTGGCTTTGAAGACGGAAGGGTCCATGAGCCAAGGAATGGGGGCAGCTTCTGGAAGCTGGAAAAGGCACAAAAATGGATTCTTCCCTAGAGCCTCCAGCAAGGAATGAAGCCCTGATGACAACCTTGATTTGAGTGCGGTGGGATCCATTCCAGACTTCTGACCTCCAGAACTATAAGATAATTAGTTGGTGTTGCGGTCATTTGTTGCAGCATCCATGGGGAACTAAAACGTATTTTGGTACCAGAAGTGGAGAGGGGGTTGTCTCTAACAAATACTTAAAAGAGTAGACGTGACTTTGCAATTCCAGTTGCAGAGACTGGAAGAATTTTGAGGAGCATGACAGAAAGCCTAGTTTGCCTTGTACAGACTATTAGTGGAAATATGGACATTAACAGCTCTACTAGTAAGGACTCAGAAGGGAAGAGGAACATGGTAGGGAAAAACCTCAATCTCCTTAGAGAATACTTAAATTGTTGTGAATAGACTATTAGTAGAAATATGGATGTTAAAGGTGCTGCCAATGAAGGCCCAGAAGGAAATGAGGAAATGTTAGTGGAAAATGGAAGAAAAAAGATCCTTGTTATAGAGTGACAGGAAACTTAGTGGAATCGTGCCCTGCAGTTATGTGGCAAGCAGAACTTGCAAGTGATGAATTTGGATGTTTAGCTGAGGAGAATTCCAAGAAAAGTGGCAAAGGCGTGGCCAGGTTTATTCTTGATTGCTATTTGTGGTAAAGTGCAAAAGGAAAAAGATAAACTGAAGAACTGGTGAAAAGGAACCAGAACTTGGTGATTTGGGAAATTCTCAGCCCATCTGGATTGCAAGACACTAAAATTAAGAGATTCACTGTCAGGAAAACAGGTTCTAGGGTAAAAACTGAGGGTGTGGCTGGACAATCTTTTGCTAGTACCTCAGAAGGATCAAAAGGTCACAGTGTTCAGTCACACAAAAGGCTCTTTGAAAAGATTAAGTGTGTGACTCACAGGTCCCCCTCAGCCATCTCAATGGAAGCCAAAACAGAGATGAGATTGCCCAGCAAAGACCTGGGGAGGAGGAGACCTACAAAGTTTTTGAGAATGTTACACCAGAGGAAATACTGCCAGTTTGCAATGAAGTGGAAAGAGAGGTGACTAAATGAAAAAAGGCTGTATGAACTCCAAAATTGTCCATGCAAGAAGCCGGTTGATCAAACTCCTTAAATGCAAATACATGATACCTATAATGAAAAAGGAAGGATGACTCAGAGGATCGAGACTTGAGCCCAGAGGTTGGAGCCAAGAATCCCAGAAGTGGCCTCGAAATCAAATGGAGTTGGCCTGCTGGATTTCGAAATTGCTTGGGACCAATTACCTTTTTTTCTTTATATTTTCTCCCTTGCTTAACAGAACTTTCTATAACTGTTACCTTATACCTGTTTCACCATTGTGTTTTGGAGCAGAAAACTTGTTTACTGAACTTCACAGGGTCATATGTGAAATGAACTATGCCTCAGGATGGATTATACCCAGAGCTTCATTCATACTTGATTTAATAGGGTATCAAGAAGCTGCCACTGCAACTGCTAACTTCAAAAACACACTTCCACAGCTGCAATCCAAGGATGCAAAGCGAAGTCATTTTCACAAGTGCCTCTTCACACCCCAAAAAACTGGTGACCAGGCACTAGAATTCTGACATAGGAGAGTCAACAGCATCATGTCCGCGCTTGCTGTTGTCAGGCTTGTTGCCAAGGCAGCAAGAAGCTAACCTCCACTTCATCTCTGCCTTCCAAATCTTGATTAAATGCACCTACTTACACCCAGACTTCAGCTGGAAGAGAATCTGAGCCATATAGTTTTCCCCTTATTAACACTTGCATGTAGGAAGGTACACTAGAAAGAGGTTGGTACACAGTCAACCATTATGCTAAGTATCATTTCACTCAGTCATCAAGGCAACCTAAAATAAACACAAATGTTATTCTCAATTTACAAATGAAGAAACTGAAGCTCACAGACATGAACAACTCACATAAGACCATACAGCTAGGAAGGAATATGGATAAAACCCACGATCCTCTAAATTTAAAGTTTATGTTTTTAATCATTACGTGCATGCCAGGGTCAAACTGGTCTTTGAGGGATCCAAAATATAAAGTAGGAGATATCAGAGTTGCATATTCAAAGCAACAGCAAAAACTGGCATTAAAAACAAATATGATAGACCAAGTGAAGGAAGTGTAAGTCGTAAGTAATTACAACTATAAATAGTCCTTAAGAACATGTGACATTTCAGGCACTGTTCTAGGTAGCTGGAATACAGTGGTAACTGTATCCTGCTCCTGTCTGAATGGATTTACAGTCTGGAGGTGAGAGATATGTTAGTCAAATAACCACACAATGAACTCCTTTGTACAACCATTCTGAGAACTAGAAAGGAGAGGGGCACTAGTAGAGGGTACAGCATGGGAGATGGAGAAGTCAGAGAAGGCTGCACTGGAGAAATTACAATTATACCAATAAACTTCTGTTCTCCTAAGCAAAGCTACCGAATTTTAACCAACTTTTCACAGAGGACATCCCAAAAACCCTAATGACACGACATGGGGATGTGAAATACAGTATGGGGACTCTAATACTACTACATTGCATATTTGAAAGTTGCTAAGAGGACAGATCTTAAAAGGCCTCATTGCAAGAAAAAAGTTTTGGTAACTAGCCATGGTGATGGATGTTAACTGGACTTCCTATAGTGTTCATGTTGCAATATATACAAATATCAAATCATTATGTTACATGTCTAAAACTAATATAATACTGTACACCAATCACACCTCATTAACTGACAGGTAAAATTAATAAAGCAAAATAAAAACCCTGAATAAAATATTTTTAATCTTCTCAAAAGGATGGTGAAGAACTACCAGGCCAAAATCTACAAAAAAGGAAAGGATATAGAAAGACAAGCCAAATATTCAAAGCCACTTTTGCCCAGAGATCATTTTCTGATCTAGAAGCAGCAAAGTTGAACTATAACTGTGGTGGCCTCCTAGGAAGAGGGACAAAAGTCAAAGTCTAGTGCTCACTCATGGTAGGGGCGGAGGGTATTCAACTCCCCACGTACAGTAAGCTGAATCTCTAAAGAGCTTCAATCAGAGGATGAAATGGAAATAAACCAGGCCTCTTGGGATCCTGAAGCTTATGTTCCAAATAACCTGAGAGTTCAAAGAATCTCAAGTTTGAATTAACTGGTAGTACCGTCAAACCCCAGCAGAAACAAATGAAAAGCTTCCCTGAAAGAATTGACCCTAAAATATTTTTTTCAATATAAATGATCAGCACATAGTCAAAAATACTCAGCCACATAAGGAAATAAGACACCATGAACCAGACAACTGAAACAGTCAGAAAAGACATTCCATGTAGTAGAATTCTCTCACAATCTATTAAACAATTATGACTACAATGTATTAAAAATATTAAAAAAAAAAAAACAAGATGGAAAATATTTACAAGGAAAAATGCTCAAAAAACTGAGGGATTGACAGGAGTTAACTAGGTGAAAGGGCTTCCCTGGTGGCTCAGAGGGTAAAGCATCTGCTCGCAATGCAGGAGACCTGGGTTCGATCCCCAAGTCAGGAAGATCCTCTGGAGAAGGAAATGGCAACACACTCCAGTACTCTTGCCTGGAAAATTCCATGGAGTTAACTAGGTGGAAAAGGCAGGAGAGAGAGGATTGGAGAGAAGAGGCATTCCCAGTGAAAGAGCCAGTGGACTCCATGCTTTATGGAGCCTAAGGCCTCTGAATGTTAGATCTTATGGGAGGAGAACACGCAGCGGAGCGGGGGGTAGAGAACCAGGATGAGTGAAGGAGAGACCCTGACTCACTTTGGGGTCTCTATCCTGAGAATCATGACAGAGAGTTACCACTGAAGGAGGCTTTGAAAGGTTTCAACAGAAAGTGAAATGGACAAACTTGGGCCTTGGAAGATCCGTCCATTCTCCTCCTCAGCTCTGAGAGGACCTTTCTCCCTTGGCTGTCTGGGCACACACAACAACCCTGAGATCCACACCCAGCAGGCACAAATGCCCTCAGTGACACGGGCACCCCGTGAGGGGCAGTGGCCCGTCTTGTGGGACTGTTGAGTAACTTAAGTCCGAAGATATAGAAAAAAGGGGAAAACGGTAGGTGGACTTGGCAAAGTCAATGGGGGTCTCATCACCTCAGCTACCTAGGCCCCAGCATCCACATCTGTATGAAGAGTCTCCCAGCACCATGGCCTTGGGCCATCTGACCTCCCAGCTGGCAGGAGTCCTGCAGCCTCAGCAGGCAAGGCAGCATGTGTGTGTATGTGAGTGGGTATGAGAGCAAGTGTGTGTATGTGTGTGTGTGCGAATGTGTGTGCCTGTGTGTGTGTGACTGTGTGATTGCATGCGTGTATTGTGTGATTGTGTGTGTGTGTCTGTGTGTGTAACTGTGTATACTGGTGTGTGTGAGTGTGTGAGTGTGTGTGTGTGTGTGTGTGTGTGTGTGTAGGAAAAGGAGATGGGGCACGGGGAAGAAGAAGAACCAAGATTTTCAACCACAGTGCTGAACTGAGCTTAGAAGTGCAGTGTGGCTAAGCTTTCAGGGGAACACTTGCAACACCTCCTCCCAGAATGAGCCACCTGTTGTGGGAGGACAAACATGGCTCCCAGCAGCTCGAGCAGCTCCTCCCTCCCCACGCCAGGTGGGAGGCAAGGTGGATACATCACAAACCCAGCGCCCAGCCACTCCCACCCATACAGCATTTGCCACCCCCAGGCCACCAGGCCTTTGTTCCTGCATGCCAAGAAGCCGCCAGCCTGCCCTCACCCCATGGCTGGCCCCCAGAGGCTCAGGGACATGTCGTGACCACAGCAGGGACCAATACCCACTCGCGCCCCCTGCTCTGAGCCTGCCAGGGGAGCCCCCCAGGGGCAGCAGGCAGACCACTCTCAGCCCAGGCACCCCTGGCAGTGGTGGGGCCTTTGAGGGAAAAGTTCATTTCGTCAATCAGCCTATTGTTGGCCTGCCAAGCGCAGGCTCGTCCTCCCCCGGTGTGTCACTGGGCGCTGTTGACACAGATGTCAACTGTCAAGGGTGCCCTCCGCCGCCCTCCGGGGGCAGCCTGCAGGCCCAGCACAAGGGCCTCTGTCGCAATGCTCCCCACTGGCCCCTTGCAAGAACCAAGATTGCCACACCTTCAGAATTGCCAAAACTTGACTGGATACTTCATCATGCGGATTGGCCGTGGAGGCTGCAGCTGACATGGACAGGTATGGCAGATACTTGACTGGTTGCCAGATGACAAATCCCAACTGAGTGAAACCTGCAGACTTCACAGAATCTGCGGTGCATGCTTCCTCCTGCCCTCCCAACAGAGGGAGGCCAGTGGTAGCTCTCTGGGGCCTGTTTCCAGCAGGGGAAGAAAGGGGCCGCGTCTCCATAATCCTTGCATTTGTGGGCCCAGCCAGGAGGCTGAAACCATAGCACTTGCCTAGCTACCTCCTTCCCTTTCAGACCCATCCCAATCTGTCTCTGGGAAAGACTAAGGAACAATGGGCGCGACGGGAAACCAAGCAGTGGGCTCCCCGGGGCCTCCATCCACTTCCTGCCCTTCACTGGTCCCCGTGGACCTCAGGATAGAGGACAACTGTCCCGTGACCATCCATGGGTGGAAAAAACCAACCAATTGCCAGAGCATGACACCAATTCCTGAAATGCACTTCATGCGGGGTCCAGAGGAAAGCTATTAGAACACCAGGAAAATATATGATCCATGGGAAATTCCACTCCATAGGCCACTGTGATCGTGATGAGTTATGTGTCCTGTTTGTATTCTCCGAACAACCCACATACCTCAGCCAAGGCCATGGGAAAGATACAAGAAGGAAAGGGAGTTGAGATCCATTCCTAGTGAGCTCCCAGTCTCGAGGGGGAAACACACACAGATGCAGCACGGTAGGGTATATCCCCAGAGAATGGGTCAGCGGGGACCTGGGGATGGGAGAACAGGGTGCTGGAGGGGATAAGGCAGGCAAACTCGCCAGGGGACGGAGCTTGTTCCGGTTTCGCCAGGTGCCACCTGGAAAGAGCGATGGCTTAGTGAACTGGAACACAGTGCACAGCGCCACGTGAGGACACGCAGCCTGCACCCAGAGCCCCGTGGAGACCTCGGCGTCAGTCACCATTACCACAACTGCTCAGAGACTGACACCTGCAGGAGAAGGGCTTTCTCCAGGAGTAGTCAGCCAGGTGGGAACTGAAGTCCAAGGCCAGTGCCCCCCACCAAAGGGCACTGCACCACTACGCCCTGGGCTTTTTCTCATGGCACACTGTTCCATGCAGCCAGTGATCCTTCACCAGGATCAGGCAACACTCCATCCCTGAAGCCCCATCCCACGGAGCTGTAGCAAGAGGCTGGGGAGCGGGCAGGGCTGAGGAGCCTAGCCCGGGCCATACAGGTTGACAGTATAGGGTTTCAGGTCTTCTAATTTTGAAAGACCTATGAAAGAAATATTTTGAAATTGCATTCAATTTTGAAATTCCTTCAAGATAAAACCAAATCTGATTTGGATGCATTGACACCTAGAACTCTGGCATGTGCCAACCAGTCCCCTCTGTCTTCATGACCTTGGGGGCTGGCTCCAGGGGCCCTGCTCTACAGCCTGTCAGAAGGAGGGGCTGGCACAGGCCGGGGCCCTGTCCCGGGGGGAACGCTGCCAGCAGGAGGCGGCTCACACTTGGCCACAGACGTGGCTGCTCAGGCCCCAGAGTCCCTGTGTCTAGCACAGTGGCTGGCACACAGCGGCACCCAGTGAATGAATACCTCATGCTCTTGCCATCCTGACACTGTAATCCTAAAAAGCCTTCAGGTGCCTAGAACCAGCTTCACCCATCAAATGAAGTCAGCCCATGCTCTCCTCCTCCCTCCAAGATGCTCTACCAGTTAAACAGAAAGCGTTGCTCAAGAAGGCCTCTGACCTGCCCAGAGTGCCCAGCCTTGACCCATGACTCCAGTATACACGTGTAAAATAAGTCTATAAGAGGCCAAGGCCCAGAGACACTTAAGTGGCTTTCTTTCTCACTGCAAACAGCCATTGACCTGGTAGCTCCCACAGCAAACTGCAGAAAAGACATGTGGAAAGCTACAGACTGTGGCCACTGACCCTCTGACCCTTTTCAGAGGGCACACGCCCCAGCCCACCATACTCAGAATACCAGGCTGACACCAAGAACACTGCCCAGAGGAGGATAGAGATAGTAATCTGCTGTGCAGATGCAGTGAAGAACCTTCTGGAAGGCCAGATGCTTTCTAAGTCAGGATTTCTTCCCTGGGACAGAGGAACCAAAAATAATCAAAGCTGACGGCCTACAGCAGCAAGGTAGGGCGAGATCTTCCAGGGCTGGCGCGGCTGACTTGGGTGTAGCAGCGGCAGGTCCCATGGTAAGATGTCTCAGTCAGCAGCACTCATCTTTACTGTCTACCCTGATGGACATTCAACCATTCACACACTGTGACAGGACACACAGCTCTACCGGTTGTGCAGCTCAGTCATGACCCAGGCTGCATGTCCATTAAGCAGTTCCATCACATTTGAGGAATACCTCCCAACACTGTCCCCTTGTTCAGTGAACTTCTCCTGAGTGCTCGCTGAGCACGGGACCAGAGGAGCTCCCGGTCCAGTGGAGACAGATGCAGGAGGCCCTTCCACTGGAAATAGAGCAACTGGGACACTCCCAGGGTGTGCCTGCCTCTAGCCCTCTGGCCCCCTGAGGCAGATCTGTGAGGCCTCAGCACAGTCAGGAGACCATGGGCTCTGCCCCTGAGTCAGCCACACAAGCAGCTTCACCTCTCTGGGCCTCAGGCACCCCATCTTAGGATGGGGATACAAGGACCTGCCCTGGAGCTCCAAGAGTGAGGAAGGGGAGGCCGTAACAACAGTGATACCTTATTGTAATTGTTCAGTTCCTCCTACAGAGGAAGTGGGGGCAGGGGTGGGAGACAAGGAGCCAGGGTCCCCTCCTTAGGGAGGTTCTCAGATCTAACCTCACATCAGTCACGGTTGCTCTACTCACGCAGGTCTCCCAGCTGGGCCACCACTCCCTCCTCTCACCACCTCTGGCAGCACAGCCTGAGCTGAGAGCCCGTCAACCTTCCCGCCCCAGGTGGAGGCAGGAGAATGACACAACTCAACACCCTGACTAATCCTGCTCAACTTCTATGCAAGCAGAGTCGGGGGAAAGAGGCAGGTCTCCACCGTGAGTCACCCGCAAACACGGTCAATACCCACAAGACCAGGGCTGGTCTGACCTGCAGGCAACCCTGAGGGTTTGAAGGCAGGCGCTCTCTGCACCTGAAAACCTCTCTCCCAACACCTGTCATTGCTTCACTTCTCACCGCTAGAGTGAGTTTCTTTGGATGCTCGAGACTTATGTAGGCTCAAGAATTCACATTTAAGAACTGCTAACTCTTTCAGTATATGTGCTGGTCATTGTTTTGAATACTCTACATGGATTAACTAATTTAATCCACATAACAAATTTGAGTATGATCTTACTGTGCCCATTTTACAGATGAGGAAAGGAGACTTAGAGAGATTAAGAAACATGCCCAAGGTCGCAACAGCTGGAAAGTGGCAGATACAAAAGAATGAATCAGGCAACTTGATTTTAGAGTCCAGTTTCACCCCTTCACCTTGCCTGGGAAAGTGACTTAGAAAGCATTTTTCAAAGAGCCCTAGAGTTGCATGGTGTTACCTGGGGAACCATCAAACCAAGTAAAAGGAACAGAAGGATAAGGTGCTGGTCCCTTATCCCTATTTTAATTAATGCAACTTTCTTCAGCAGAATCTCAATTTTAAAGAGACAATTCAATTTCACTTATAAAAATGGGTCACACCACCAAAGACAATTCTGAGATGTTCTCCTTTACGGAATTCCAGGTTACACATTGGGGGCTTCATTTCCACGGGGGTTTCTGATCTAAGGGATGAGATACAAGGGAAGACAGCAAGAAGAACTTGGAAAACTGCAGAATCCAGCCAAGAACCATCTAATTTGGGGGCCTTAGAATCCAAGGGTCCCTTCTTCCTTCCCTAACCATCTTGGGCCCAGAAAAAAACATGACCACAGGTCCAGAAATGTACATGGCATCAGCAAATTGATCAGGGTACACAACCTCATACATTCACACATATTTTTTCTCCCTTTCTCTGTCCCATCTCCCTCCCCTTCCACACACACTCCATTTTAGCCTGTCCTCAGCAACAAACCCAGATGGATGATCCCTGAGGGGTCTTTGGCGCCCAGTCAGCCACATCATCACATCATCCATCCTGGGGCATCTACATGGGAGCCGTGAGCCTGAGCTCTGACTCAGCCACTGGGTGGCCTGTGGCTCCACACCTGTCCTCTGTGCTGCAGGCGCTCCACCTGTAAAGGAAGGGTTTGCACTGGGCTAGAGCAGTGGCCTTGCAGACCCCAGCCCGCTCCACCTCAGGAGCGGGTTCAGGTACGTGAACTCTCAAGGAAAGATATACCCATCTGAATGCAGAGTTCCAAAGAATAGCAAGGAGAGATAAGAAAGCCTTCCTCAGTGATGAAAGCAAAGAAATAGAGGAAAACAATGGAATGGGAAAGACTAGAGATCTCTTCATGAAAATTAGAGATACCAAGGGAACATTTCATGCAAAGATGGGCTCAATAAAGGACAGAAATGGTATGGACCTAACAGAAGCAGAAGATATTAAGAAGAGGTGGCAAGAATACACAGAAGAACTGTACAAAAAAGATCTTCACGACCAAGACAATCACGATGATCACTTACCTACAGCCAGACATCCTGGAATGTGAAGTCAAGTGGGCCTTAGGAAGCATCACTACAAACAAAGCTAGTGGAGGTGACAGCATTCCAGTTGAGCTAGTTCAAATCCTAAAAGATGATGCTATGAAAGTGCTGCACTCAATATGTCAGCAAATTTCGAAAACTCAGCAGTGGTCACAGGACTGGAAAAGGTCAGTTTTCATTCCAATCCCAAAGAAAGTCAATGCCAAAGAATGCTCAAAATACCACACAATTGCACTCATCTCACACGCTAGTAAAGTAATGCTCAAAGTTCTCCAAGCCAGGATTCAGCAATACGTGACCTGTGAACTTCCAGATGTTCAAGCTGGTTTTAGAAAAGGCAAGGGGAACAAGAGATCAGATTGCCAACATCCACTGGATCATGGAAAAAGCAAGAGAATTCCAGAAAAACATCTATTTCTGCTTCATTGACTATGCCAAAGCCTTTGACTCTGTGGATCACAATAAACTGTGGAAAATTCTTCAAGAGATGGGCATACCAGACCACCTGACCTGCCTCTTGAGAAACCTGTATGCAGGTCAGGAAGCAACAGTCAGACCTGGACATGGAACAACAGACTGGTTCTAAACAGGAAAAGGAGTGTGTCAAGACAGTATATTGTCACGCTGCTTATTTAACTTATATGCAGAGTACATCATGAGAAACACTGGGCTGGAAGAAGCACAAGCTGGAATCAAGATTGCCAGGAGAAATATCAATAACCTCAGATAGGCAGATGACACCACCCTTAAGGCAGAAGGTGAAGAAGAACTAAAGAGCCTCTTGATGAAAGTGAAAGAGGAGAGTAGAAAAAGTTGGCTTAAAGCTCAACATTTCATGGAAAATAAATGGGGAAACAGTGGAAACAGTGTCAGACTTTATTTTGGGGGCTCCAAAATCACTGCAGATGGTGATTGCAGCCATGAAATTAAAAGATGCTTGCTCCTTGGAAGGAAAGTTATGACCAACCTAGACAGCATATTAAAAAGCAGAAACATAACTTTGCCAACAAAGGTCCATCTAGTCAAGGCTATGGTTTTTCCAGTGGTCATGTATGGATGTATGTGAGAGTTGGACTGTAAAGAAAGCTGAGTGCCAAAGAATTGATGCTTTTGAACTGTGGTGTTGGAGAAGACTTTGAGAGTCCCTTGGACTGCAAGAAGATCCAACCAGTCCATCCTAAAGGAGATCAGTCCTGGGTGTTCATTGGAAAGACTGAAGTTGAAGCTGAAACTCCAGTACTTTGGCCACCTGATGCAAAGAGCTGACTCATTTGAAAAGACCCTGATGCTGGGAAAGATTGAGGGCGAGAGGATAAGGGGACGACAGAGGATAAGATGGTTGGATGGCATCATCGACTCAATGGATGTGAGTTTGGGTAAACTCCGGGTGTTGGTGATGGACAGGGAGGCTTGGCATGCTACGGTTCATGGGGTTGCAAAGAGTCAGAAACGACTGAGTGACTGAACTGAATTGAACCCTCTCCCCACTGACTAGCAAGCTCCTGAAGAGCAAGGGTGCCTCTCTGAGTCCCTGGGGAGGAGTATGAGACCTTGAGAGGAACTTCTGCTGGGCCATTGTGTGTGCTGGGGCCATAGATGGCTGCCTGCAATAGCTGACCTGGGAGCACAGAGCCACATGGGGTTTAGCACCAGGTGAGCGGGGGCAGGTACTTAAGATCTGCTCTGAAGTACAACAGATGGACAGCATCATCAGTCTGTGCTTCCTGTCCATCCTCGTGAGCTGCTGTTTCTGTTCCCAAGAGGACCCTCAACTGAAAACAAGTGTGGGTGTTGAGAGGGCCATAGCTGTGCTGAAGCCAAATCTCTCCTCCCTCCCTGGGGACAGTGATGACTGAGAAGATGAGGCAGGATTGAGGGGAGTCTAGGGTAGGGAGTTGAGACCGCCTCTCCCTCCCCAGCCCTGCACTCCTGGAAGCACAGAGAATCCAGGAGACGCACCACTGTTCTCAACCAGGCCTCACCTCCGTTCTCTCTCCCTCTCTTCCTACTCCCCCAGGGAGCCTCCACAAACCACTCAGCCACAATCTCCTGAAGAAGAGCCATGTTCCTTCTTGCTTCCCCACCTCAAACCACCCACCCCAGGAAGCAGGCATCCAAACTCGGGAAAGGAGGTGACATCTGTGGCCGGACAGGGACTGGGCAGGGAGAAGACGTGGGAGCAGCTTGCCCTGTGGCCACCACCCAGCGTTCCTGAGACGCCTCCAGTGTTACGTGACCCATCACTTCCTGCAGGGCTGGGGTATCCTGCCCTCTGCCTCAGGCCCTCACTGATGAGCGAGAGTGTGGTATGAAGGGCATTTGTGCAGTTGTGGCAAGGCAGATGGACTGCACAAGATCCAGGGCACACTGCAATTTGAATCTGAGGAATGCTGGTTGGAGAAGCTACAGCCCTTGGAAGGGAAGCTTCCCATACCAACTACCCTCCAGCCTGCCCAGCAGAGAACTTCAGTCTCACCTAACCAAAGCTATCGCAGGAGGCAGCTCAGAGAGACTGAGGGTCATGGTCAGATCCCCTGTCCCAAGAGTGAAGCAGGGGCAGCCAGAGAGTAGAAGGACCCAAGAAGCCCATGACATCAAGGCTTGTTGTCCCCAGAGAGTCAGCTTTGCCCCCATCTCCCTCAACACCTGCAGCAACCCCACGTTCCCCTCAGATGATGCCCAGGACACACCTCCTGTCCAAGTGAAGGAGCCCCCTGACTCAGCCTGCTCTGCCCCCCAGTAACAACGGTTCAAACCAGGCCCCCAGCACCACCCCCAACCCCCGTATGAGCATCTTTCTCCAACCCCACACCAGCAATTACTCCCAATTACACGATGTGACAAGGCGCTGGGGCTGGAGCACTTAACTCAGGTCCTGCATTATGCAATGTTTTTAATCCTCTTACTTAAGGTGGAAAACTGATATGGTACTCTGAGTTCACCTGAATGACTGGAAAAATAATTCTAAGAAATAAAAACATCGCCATCAATATCACCTTACAGGCTCCCTGAAAGGATTAAAAGGATGCATAGCTTGAATTTTCAAATGCCCTCTGCTGAACTCTCCTTGCAAAGGCTCCCAGGGGGAGAGGGACCATACAGGGATTCCCCAGACGAGAGAGTGGTTCCCCCTTGGCTTTGACGTGAGCTCCATCAGCTAGGATCCTAGGGCCTCCAGCCTCACAGCTGGGACTGTCTGAGTGGCCTTGTCCCCTAGAGCACCCAGGATGCAAAGGCCAGTCTCCCTCCTCCACAAAAGCCACCCAGAGCCAAAGCCCCATCCCTCCCCCATCCCGAAGGCTGGCCCCACCTTACAAGGCTAAGGTCCTCAACTGCGCTATCTTCCAGAATGTCCAGCCTTTCTGGAGACACGTGCAGCACCCACAGGCCACAGAGAACCCCCACAACATGGACAGAAATTCCTAGAGTCACTCAGGTCCTGAGAAGGTAGGGAAGCCCTCAGGCCCCCATGAGAAGGTCCCTAGCACACAATGGGCTCCCCACTTTCTCCACGATGAACTCTGCTCCTCAGCCTTGCCAAGCGGCCACACCACACTGAATTTACCTGTAGCCACTGGACACTCCGGTCACCACCAGCACTAGGTGGGCAGGTGGGCAAGCAGCAGGGCCTGCCCTCTGGTCTGCACACCGCAGCCCAAGTCCTGGCCTTTGGATGGGAGGGAGCAGCCTGACACCCGCAGCTACAATTACAGTGGCTGGGCCCATTAAACCTTGGGAATAAAGAGCCAGCCTGGTAATTACCCCTAATCCCCCTCGAGCCTTTGTCTGCAAGCAGCACTGCCCAAAGCCTAATGGTGTGAGATAAGTGGCCAGGCTCCCCAGCCCTCCCCAGAGCTGCCTCAGGCGGGCCTAAGGTGGGGGCCCTCAGTCAGCTCAAGCCCACCAGGATGCCATTCCTGAGCATCTCCTTTGACAGGACCCTCCACGAAGAGGCAGTTCCCAAGGCCCCCACAGGACGATGAGGTCCCTGGGGCTACAAGATGGCCACAGTCATGGTGGCTGAGACGGAGGGAGCGGATTCCAGATCCTAGAGGGCCTGGAAGTGTTTGGCCAGGAAGTTTGAAGGAGGAAGATAACTGCCACCTGGACCCCACAGCCATTTTCATAGCCATATTCTGGTCGTGTTCAGACGTAATTCCTGCACTCAAGTGAAGTAAAGTGAAAGTCACTCAGTCGTGTCCAACTCTTTGCAACCCCATGGACAGTAGCTTGCCAGGCTCCTCTGTCCATGCAATTCTCGAGGCAAGAATACTGGAGTGGGTTGTTGTTCCCTTCTTTAGAGGCTCTTCCCAACCCAGGGATCGAACCCAGGTCTCCTGTATTGCAGGCAGATTCTTTACCATCGGAGCCACCAGGAAGCCCTCCTGCACTCAAGGAGCCAAGCAAAGGATGTAGATTGTGGTGTGAAGAACTCGCCAATGAATGCCTGGCCCTCGACACCAATGCATGAATGACCTGTCTGCTACAAAGGACTGAGAGGCTTCCACTGGTGTGGGCCAGCCCCTCTGTGCTTTATAACAACTGTGAGAGGTAGCAGGGGCACCTATGACCCTGGACCTCAGCATTCCCTTCCTCCTCTGGATCCTATGTCCCCATCCAGCATTTGCATCCTGAGTGGCAGGGGTCACAAACTCAGGAGCCCCCAGGTGGTACCTCAACAGGAGAAGACAGATCCTACCTGCATTCTCTCTCATTTTCCTGAAAAGATAGTCCTCTCAGCCCTCTTTCTCTCTCTCTAAACAGAGGCATGTGTCCTTACCCATTTAAAGAAGGGAGTTTTGATGCGTTTGAACTGTGGTGTTGGAGAAGACTCTTGAGAGTCCCTTGGACTGCAAGGAGATCCAACCACTCCATTCTGAAGGAGATCAACCCTGGGATTTCTTTGGAAGGAATGATGCTGAAGCTGAAACTCCAGTACTTTGGCCACCTCATGCAAAGAGTTGATTCATTGGAAAAGACTCTGATGCTGGAAGGGATTGGGGGCAGGAGGAGAAGGGGACGACCCAGGATGAGATGGCTGGATGGCATCACAGACACGATGGACGTGAGTCTGAGTGAACTCCGGGAGATGGTGATGGACAGGGAGGCCTGACGTGCTGCGATTCATGGGGTCGCAAAGAGTCGGACACGACTGAGCGACTGAACTGAACTGAACTGATTGCCATATCTTCTTGTTTCTCGAGAAAAGTCTGAAATCCAAATTTTAAGGTCAAAGTCCTCAATTTTTAAATCTCAGCAACTAACAACTTAAAACACTGGATGAGCCAAACAAATGTGTTTACAGCTTGTTCACCTGAATCTATCACATTGTTAATCAGCTATACCTCAATATAAAATAAAAAGATTTTTTTTAATGTGTCTGCAGTGCCCTCCCTCCCGTTTACAAGCTCTGCTCTCCTGTCTACTGGGGGCCCCTCTATCCCACCTCCAATGAAGCTCCCTAACAGCAAGAATCACATCGTATTCTCTGGAGATCTGGCAGCCAGCACAGGGTCTGACGCACAATCAGCGCTCATTAACGACTGGGTGAAGGACTGAGTGACTTAGTGGTGAAGAAACTGAGGGCAGAAAGGTTAAGTCACGTGTACAAGATGACCCAGCTGGTGAGAACCAAGCAAAGATGAGCAGCCAGGCTCAGGCTCCTGGCTAAATTCCTGCCACAACTCCGCATTACGGTCCTCAGGCCCACTCTGCAGTATCCACAGAGTAGCCCATCCTAGATTTCACAGTGCTTTGTTAATCCACAGATGGAATTTAAATTCCACCGTTTCAAGTTAAATTTTGCAAAGCATTCCATGACCACCAACTCGGAAGATCACAGAGAGCTGGGCTGCAGACCCCTTCCAAGCTCCACAACAAGGAATGCATAGTCCATGAGTTGGGTACAAAACCTCTGCAACCCCACAGTGCAGGAAGGATGGGCCCACAAGAGGAGGAAGGAGCTCCCTTCTGAATCTCTGAGACCCTCCTGTCCAGTCTTCTGAATCCTATAACCACCAGGAAATGTACATGGAGTCTTTAGGCGACAGCATCCTGGTCTGCAGCCCTAGAGGCCGGCTACTCAGCTACTCCTGGCTACTGGCCCAGGAGGCCAAAGCACAGGAGCTAAATGTCCAGTTCAACACAGCAGCTTGGATACTTCCTGCGTTAGTTACTGTTACTGTGGTACGTAACCCACACAGCTACAAAAAAGTGTCCACTGGGGCTGCAATCTCATCTCAAGGCTCACATGGGGACTCATATGAGGACTGATAAGGCTCCTAAGAGGACTGATCTCTTCCAGTCTTCTGTGGTTGTTGACATAATTCAGCTCCTTGAAGACTGCTGGCCTGGGGCTTTCTTGCTGGCCTGCAGCCAAGGGCCAGCCTCATTTCCTAGCTGCCTGTGGGTGCAGACTACTCTCAGAGCCCTGCCATGTGGGCCTCCCACAACGCTTCATCAAAGCCAGCGAGGGAGAGAACCATCAAGCAAGGCTGATGTTACAGTCCTATGTAAGATACAGTCATGACATCCCGCCACCTTTGCCACATTCCATTAGTTAGAAGGAAGTCACATCTCCCAATCACACTGAAGGCAGGGGGGTGGAAGAAGACAGGAGTACCAGGAAGAGAGAATAAATGGGGCCACCGTACAGCGTACCCCACATTGCCTAACACAAAGTAAAGTATTTTATTGCCTCAATCCAAAAGGACCTAGAGAAAAGGACAGAACAGAAGAAAGATGTCAAAACTATTTTGGAAGCCAGAAAGCAAATGGCTATGTGATGCAGACAAAGGCTGCAGTATTCCACAGTCTGCTAAGCTCAGGCTGTTCAGGCCAGCCTTCAGAAGTAAGCTACTGTAGACTGAACCTCAGAAGGCAAGAGAGTTAGGGGTGATGGTGTCTCTGAAAGCAGACAGATAGTTAAGAGTCTTTAAAGGGGGCAGTTAGATGTGCCCTCCTTGATCCTTATCACCCATCCAATTATTTCACTTCCAAATGTTCAGAAAATGGTAGCTCTACCCTCTGAATTCAATTACACAAAGCAAAAATTGATGAAAGTGGTAAGGTGCCATCCTCAAACTAGAGATTCTATGAAAATCAATATACTAAACAGTGAAATCCCCCAGTGCCCTTTCTCCTTTGGGCTCCAAGAGTTACATGTGCCAGGCTGGAATATTCCATCCCTTGAAACTAATCAGCCCAGGGAAAATCTCCCCAAACTACCAGTATTTGAGGATCTCCATGCCCAGAGGACTTCCAACCAACATGTTGGTACTTCATTTTAAATATGAGTCAAAGCTCAACATTCAGAAAATGAAGATCATGGCATCCGGTCCCATCACTTCATGGGAAATAGATGGAGAAACAGTGGAAACAGTGGCAGACTTTATTTTTTTGGGCTCCAAAATCACTGCAGATGGTGATTGCAGCCATGAAATTAAAAGACACTTACTCCTTGGAAGAAAAGTTATGACCAACCTAGATAGCATATTCAAAAGCAGAGACATTACTTTGCCAACTAAGGTCTGTCTAGTCAAGGCTATGGTTTTTCCAGTGGTCATGTATGGATGTGAGAGTTGGACTATGAAGAAGGCTGAGCACCAAAGAATTGATGCTTTTGAACTGTGGTGTTGGATTAGACTCTTGAGAGTCCCTTGGACTGCAAGGAGATCCAAACACTCCATTCTGAAGATCAGCCCTGGGATTTCTTTGGATGGCATGATGCTAAAGCTGAAACTCCAATACTTTGGCCACCTCATGAGAAGAGTTGACTCATTGGAAAAGACTCTGATGCTGGAAGGGATTGGGGGCAGGAGGAGAGGGGGACGACCGAGGATGAGATGACTGGATGGCATCACTGACTCGATGGACATGAGTGTGAGTGAACTCCGGGAGTTGGTGATGGACAGGGAGGCCTGGCGCGCTGCGATTCATGGGGTTGCAAAGAGTCGGACATGACTGAGCGACTGAAGTGAACTGAACTGAACTGAAGAATCACCAGCCTCCACCAAAAAAGACAGGAGAACCAAAAGGAAATGAAAGTGACCCAGAAAAAAGATACAATATAAACAGCAAAATAAAACTCCAGAGAAAAATACAACTAATACCTGCAGTGAAATAAGAGAACATAAACCACATAAAAAGTAAAAAAAACTATCAATACAAAGAAGAGCAAAGCAAGAGCTCTAAGAAACTGTAAAAAAGGAAAGCAAGAATAAACAAAACCCAATAAGTATTTGTATGATAAAGTCGAAGACATCATTTAAAAAAGCAGTCCTCAAAGTGTGGTCCTCAGATACCTATGGATTCCTGAAGCCCTTTCATGGGGTCAATGAAACCAAAATTATTTTGCAATATTACTAAGTCATTATTCAGCTTTTCCACTGAGTTGACATTTACACTGATGGTGCCAGAGCAATTGTGGGTAAAACTTCTGGGGTCTCAACAGAAATCAAGGGGGTGGCAGCAACCTGTACAAGTAGTCACTATTCTGCACACTCGAAGTAAAAACTCCACATCGACAAATCTTCTCTCAAAGATTAACAAAGGAAACCTTCCAATTTGAGGAAAGTACCTGGTAAAACTTGTTACTTACAATAAAATCTGAGCTTTCAAGCAAAATTAGAATCTTAGGAAGTTCAGTTCAGTTCAGTCGCTCAGTCGTGTCCGACTCTTTGCGATCCCATGAATCTTAGGAAACTCATCTAATACCATCATCTTGAGAGCATACTTTTCTGTTGAGATCAGTGATATTCACAAATTGAGTTATGTGATATTATATAAAGAAATGTGTCAACATTTCAAAGATCTCTGTAACTCAGTGCAGTTTTGTTCAGTCGCCCAGTTACGTCCGACTCTTTGTGACCCCATGGACTGTAGCACACCAGGCCTCCCTGTCCCTCACCATCTCCTAGAGTTTGCCAAATTCATATTCATTGCATAGGTGATGCCATTCAGCCATCTCATCTTCTGATGCCCTTGTCTCCTTCTGCCCTCAATCTTTCCCAGCATCAGAGACTTTTCTAATGAGTTGTCTTTGCACATCAGATGACAAAAATACTGGAGCTTCAGCTTCAGCAACAGTTCTTCCAGTGGATATTCAGGGTTGAACTCCCTTAAGATTGACTAGTTTGATCTCCTTGCTGTCCAAGGGACTCTCAAGAGTCTTCTCCAACACCACAGTTCGAAGACATCAATTCTTTGTCATTCTGCCTTCTTTCTCAGACCATCTGCCTATATGGTCCAGCTCCCACAACCATACGTGACCACTGGGAAGATAGCCTTGACTTTATGGACCTTTGTCGGCAGAAAAATGTCTCTACTTTTCAACACACTATCCAGGTCTGTCATCATTCTGTTGCCAAGAAGCAATCATCTTCTGATTTCATGGCTGAAGTCACCATCCGCAGTGATTTTGGAGCCCAAGAAGAGGAAATCTGACACTACTTCCATCTTTTCCCCTTCAATTTGCCATTCAGTAATGAGACCAGATGCCATGATCTTAGCTTTCTTAATATTTAGTCTTAAGCTGGCTCTTTCACTCTTCTTCACCCACATCAAGAGGCTTTTTAGTTCCTCTTTGCTTTCTGCCGTTAGAGTGGTTTCATCCGTGTATCTGAGACTGTTGATGTTTCTCCCACCTATCTTGATTCCAACTTGTAACTCATGCAGCCCGGCATTTCTCGTGATGTGCTCACCATATAGGTTAAACAAACAGGGTGACAGCAGACAGCCCTGTCGTACTCCTTTCTCAATCTTGAACCAATCAGTTTTCCATACACGGTTCTAACTGTTGCTTATTGACCCACATACAGGTTTCTCAGGAGACAGGTAAGATGGTCTGGTATTCCTGTCTCTCTAAGCTTTCCACAGTTTGTCATGATCCACACAGTCAAAGGCTTTAGGGTAGCTGATGAAACAGAGACAGATATTTCTCTGAAATTCCCTGGCTTTCTCTATAATCCAGTGAATGTTGGCAATTTGATCTCCAGTTCCTCTTCCTTTTCTAAACCCAGCTTGGACATCCGGAAGTTCTTAGTTTATGTAATGCTAAAGCCTAGCATGCAAGATTTTAAGCATGAACTTACTGGCATGGGAGATGAGTGCACTAGTATTTGCCAAATGATCAATAAATGAGGTTACAAAATCAGGCATAGGTAATCCACGTACAAAGGATTTTTAACATAACAGATCAAAGGATTTTTAACATAACAGAAAAAAAATGTTTACTGATAAGTTTTCAGATTCCACATTGAAACTTACTTTTGAGAACTTATCGTGGTAGAGTTCTATTGTAATATTAAAGAAGATATCCATAATTATCTGAAAGGGCAATTAGGAATATTCTTTTCTTTTCCAAGTACACATCTGAATGAAACCAGACTTGCTTCTATAAAACAATGTCACTCTTTTCACTAATTTTTTGCTTTGAAAAATGCATTGATATTTTCATAAATTATGCTAGTTATGCTAACATGTACTGAGTTTATTAAATGAATTAATAATTTTAAACTTCTTTTTTTTTTTAATTTCTAATATGGTAAAGATAGGTATAGTCTACATAAATAAAAGGTCTTTGTGATTCTCAGTGATCTTTAAGAGTGTAAATAGATCCTGAAACTAAAAAGGAATCTGAGGCCAAAAGGTCTGAGAACAGCTTGCTCTAGAATGTAAAACAATAAAACGGTGGCAATAAGGAGAAACTGTTAATCAGTGGATCAGTTAAGGAGGTTCAATATTTTAAAAAAAAAAAAAAAAAAAAAAAAAGTTCCAGAAGGAGAAAATGGATGGAAACTTTTATCAAATAAATCATATCAGGCAAATCCCTATAGTTAGGGTTTCTAAATTTAAAAGCATCCATCTAGTACCCAAAACAATATATTTTTTAAAATTCACATGAAGTGACAAAAATGTGCACTCAGTACCCTGGTGATAAAGGGACGAATCTTAAAGCTTCTGGGTAGAGGGAAGGGGAGAAGGAAAGAGTAGTGTGGCAAAGCTCACCTTCTAAGGATGGGGACACAGAATGGCACCTGACTTCTCCAGAGTAATGGGAAGTAGAAGACAATGGAACACTATGTACCTCCAAGTTTCCAAGGAAAAGCTAGAATTATATATTCAGCCCAACTACTCATCAAGCATAAAAGTCAAACAAAGATATTCTCAGACATGCAAAGCCTCCAAGCTTCTGCCTCCGCCATGCCCTTTCTCGGGAAGATGTGTGCTTAGTCACTCAGTTGTATCTGACTGTTTGTGACCCCATGGATTGTACCCACCAGGCTCCTCTGTCCATGGAATTTTCCAGGCAAACATACTGGAGCAAGTTGCCATGACCTCCTCCAGGGGTTCTTCCCAACCCAGGAGTCAAACCCAGGTCTCCTGCATTGCAGGTGGATTCTTTACCAGCTGAGCCACCAGGGAAGTCCTCTCAAGAAGATACTGGAAGGTGTATGCTCCTTGAAAGAGAGTAAATGAAAAAAGAAAAAGCATGGGACTCAGGAGGCAAGTGATCCAGCAAGAGTCTGCATGTGAAGGTGAAGGATGGACTCAGATTAGCAGTGGTGCCTACAGAGTCACTATCCAGACTGAAGGAAAGAATGAAACAGAGATTAACAGGGGCATTTGAATATATTCAAAGAATATTTAGAGTTTAATCAGAGAATTAAAGGATAAATGATAATAGAAAGTTAAGCAATGAAATAGTATGTCAGTTACTAGGTACCTAATTTCAAAGAAAACAAAATGACAATCCAGAGAAAAATGATCACAGTACATTGCATGGATGTTTACACCATGGTGGGTATTAACGCCATCATAACCCTTGGACTGCAAGGAGATCCAACCACTCCATTCTAAAGGAGATGAGCCCTGGGATTTCTTTGGAAGGAATGATGCTAAAGCTGAAACTCCAGTACTTTGGCCACCTCATGCGAAGAGTTGACTCATTGGAAAAGACTCTGATGCTGGGAGGGGTTGGGGGCAAGAGGAAAAGGGGATGACAGAGGGTGAGATGGTTGGGTGGCATCACCGACTCAATGGACATGAGTCTGAGTGAACTCTGGGAGATGGTGATGGACAGGGAGGCCTGGCGTGCTGCGATTCATGGGGTTGCAAAGAGTCGGACACGACTGAGCGACTGAACTGAACTGAACCTGGGTGCAGCCATGTTTCATGAAGACAGGGAAAAGGGAAGTTATGTGCACCTATTTGATCAAAGGAGAATGATGCAGGGAAACTTAACCCCCATCTTGTATAACTGAAAGTCAAAAATAACATCTAAAACAAAAAATCAAGAAAAGGACAATATAAGCACATTATCTAGGAATATGGTAACTATCAAAAGAAACAACTAAAAGAATTAAAAACAGTTACCTCCAGAAAGCAGAAACCAGAGGTGGGAGGCAGTGGGCTGCTTTTCATTATAAGCTTATGACTGCTTGGCTATGAATATGTATTCCTTTGATAAAAATAAAAGTTAAATTAAAAAATTACCCCAGCACCAGGAGAGCCAAACTCCCCTCTTCACAGTCTCATTCAATAAACATTCCTTGAATTTTTACTTGCCTCTACCCCGTAATCACAGGCTAGCCAGCTGTGAGCAGCAAGCATGGCATGATCTGGGGAAACGGGAAGTTTGGGTCCCTTTATCCAAAGGTGTTCCCTCACTCTCCTGTGGCTGATACTAAAGCCGCTCCAACAAGCTCTGTCATGTCAGCATCATTCACTGCATCTTAATACAGAGCACAACGTCACCCAGTAGGCTACATTCTCTTCCCCATCTCCCTTTTCCAGGTGAGACAAACTCAAACAGCCTAAGAGTCATGGTCCCACTCCTAGGGCTGGTAAATTGTCAAGGGGGACGTGAATCTAGGTGCTCAGTCTGTGTCTCACAGCCATGCCATACTTCCAAGCTAGCCCTTGCCTCTCTCTCCAAGGGCTTCTGCACCCCACCCTCCAACCTCAAGAGGGTCACCTGCCCTCCTCATGACTGTTTTACAGGTCTGCCTGTCACCCTGATACCCTCAATAATTTGCGCATGTTTGGGGAAAGTGGTGACATCACCACGAGAGGAGAGAAGGCAGGACAGGCATCATCACACTTCATCTGATAAAGAAGAGAACAGACCAGGAGAAGAAGGGACATGCCTCGAGTCACACGACAGGAACCCAGACGGCCTGTCTCACCTTCTGAGTCAGGTGGTCTCTTAGCTACAGGGCAGCAGGCCCCTTCCTTGTGCTCATTCAGGCTTTGGGGTTGGCCTATTTGTAAGGAGGAAGAACCATTCGTGGGTTTCCAAACTCCAGCTTTGGGTTTACAATTCAGTGAAAATGGTGGCAAGTGGATGCAAAACAGACACGAGGGTACCTGGCACGTGGTCACAATGAGAGAGGTCAGAACACAGTGGAGCTTGGCTGGAGGTGTAGGGGTGGCAGGCCTGAGGTCCAGGGGCAGAGATATTCAGGCTCAGATGTCTGCTGGTAGGCCCCAAAGGACAGAGACACACCTGGGTGTCAAAGTGACCCACAGGCTTTAAAGGAAACACTTGGCTTCCCAGAGAAGTCCAGAGCTGTTACTGGGGACCAAAAGTGGAGCCAAGCACAAAGTGGGGAGGGCATAGGGGATGACCCATGGCATCCCCATGGCAACTACTGCATCATCCCTCCTCCAGCTTCCAACAGGGCAGTCCAACTTGGCACAATGAAGTGCCCCACCCCGCCCCTGCAAAGCATTTGTTAGATTGAACTGTACTGAAAACATTCTGCTCAAGTCTTTCCTGATGCTGACAACAGGTCACACACAGGACCAGGCACAGAATGGACCCTGGTAAATACCTGCTGAAATCATCTGTAGACCCACAAAGCCAGTTGCTGCTCTGAATGGCAGCAAGCTGGCTCCACCCACCATATAGGAGGCTCTGGCTTCTTCCTAAAAAACAAAAAAATGATTCCAAGGATATCTATGCGTCTTCTTTCATTCCATCAAAGACATAAATGTTAAGTTCTCAGACACAAGGAAGTTCTCTATAGAATCCATCATCTCCCACCAAAGCCCTCACCCTTCTCTCTGTCTAGACCAGCGCTCCTCAAAGTGTGGTTCCCCAGGTGACAGCAGCAGCACATGGGAGCCTGTTAAAAATGCAAATTTCTAGGACCCACCCCAGGCCTGATGAATCAAACTCTAAAGATGGGTGGGACCCAGGGATCTGCTGTATCAGGCTTTGCCGGTGATTCTGGTGCAAGCTAGTTTGAGAACCACTGCTCGGGATAAAGACTCCCAAGTTAAACCCCCTATACAAAGTGGGCTTCTTCCTCTGAAACAGAAAAAGATAGCTGGTGTCAAAGATCACTCAGGATTAACATCAAACTCCTCCACAATCATTTATTCAGCATCTGTTCTACTTAGAGCTAAGATACCTACATAGATTTGGAAGTATACATAAGTATAGAAGGGAGAAATAAGTTGGCTCATTACAATTATGTGTGTATGGTTATGTCTGTGTGTTTTCCCCACGTTCTCCCTAAGACCCCCTCAATGTCCTCAGCGTGGGACTCAGTTAGCTTTCCCTGAATTTTTCCCTCAGTGTCGTTCAGGCCACTCTTGGTGAGCTGGAGTTAAGCCATCCTTCATCAACTTCACACCCAGCCTAGCCTCCAGGACTTACGGTCCAAGACTTGTCTGAAAACCCCAAAGGACATGTGATCCTTCCTTCCTGCTCATTTCTTGCTTCCTTCCTTGCCCTCTTCCTGCTCAACGAGAGTCCTGTTGCACACGTTATGAAATGTACACATTTCAGCACATTTCTCCTGCCCTATGATCATCCAAGCACCTCTTTGGTTCTGGCTCCTCCCTTG
Organism: Redunca redunca; assembly: GCA_006410935.1. Lineage (NCBI taxonomy): Eukaryota > Metazoa > Chordata > Mammalia > Artiodactyla > Bovidae > Redunca > Redunca redunca. Next base: position 429,564 of record SJYQ01096209.1, read on the forward strand.
TTTTTTCCCGGACTAACCTCACCCCTTCAGCTTTAAGATGCTCACAGCTCAGGGTGCCTCACCATCCAGGGTGCAGCCCTATGTTTCCTTGTTGCCATGTCACACATGAATCAGGGCCCACAGGAATTTAAGGACAAGTCCTCCCAGCCTGTGTCTTCCAGCAGGGTCTCCCTAGGAGCATGCCACAGGCAAGCCCAGCTGGAGACCTGGGCCTGCAACATGGACCCCTCTGAAAGCCTCATGAAAGCATTCCAGGATGTAATAAACCCGTCAGGCCCTGGCTAATTTATATCTGAGTGGATGATTTCCCATTTTTCAGAATGTAAATGTTTAGATTGTAGCATTCCCCTGCCTCGGCATCCGGGGTCCTGGCACGTAAGTGGTGGAATCAGCCCACTTTTCCACAGGGATCCTTAGATGGAAGAGCTACAGTGCCCGCATCCTCCGGCCAGGAAGAGCTTCCTGCTCTCGATCCACACACATGTGCAAACCCCACCCCAGAGGCAGGCCACCAGCCTCGGCTTAGCATTGAGAAGTAGCACTCTCACTTTTACAGGCAACGGGAGGAGAAACGGAGCTTTCAAAGGCAGGACCTCAAAGCTGAGGGGGCGACTCAGATTAGCTAAGTATTCCAAGACAGCGCTCCTTTTATACTTCTTTCCAAAATGGTCTTCATTTACTCTGGTCTCAGATACATTTTATTAGATCTTTTCAGTGTATAAACAGGCAAGAGAAGTAGATTAGTAGAAATAAATATAACACAACAATCCAAGGAAACAGTCCAGTTTGGCTGACCGAGCTCCAAGCCTCCCAACTGCCCGCTCCGTCCAGGGCTGCGTGCACTAACCCGTGAGACCCTGCCAGCCAAACACTCTGGGTGGTCCATCAGCAAGGGCAGCCCCCAGCAAAGAGAAACCCCATAAAGAAAGCCAGGAGCCTAGTGAACCTAGGTTCTGGACACAGAACCACCAGCTCCCCAAGACTGAAGGAGACTCCAGGCAAGAGGCCCCATGACACACTATTGGCAGCCAAGGGCTTTAACAAGTTCAACCAAACACACCCATCATCCTGGGGCCATGTTCCATAGATGGGCATCAATTAAGTGTGAGCGCAACAAGCCACCAGCAGTTCCCTCCCTGGCAAAATAAAGCTAAGAATGTCACCCTTGCCACCTGCAAAGAATGACATGAGAAGTCCTACAATGCTGCAGGGGAAGGTCTGAGAGTCCTCAAAGGGAGTCTACTTCACCTACCCGAGAAGGCAGCAGAATGCTGCACCTCAGAGTCCCAGCTCTGATGTGAGTCACACAGTTTCAGTTCACAGCCTCCTGGCTGTGCGTCCTTGGGGCGGTCACTTCACCTCTCTGAGCCTCAGCTTCTTCTCCAGTAAGATGGAGATGATACAGTATCGATCTCTGAGGCTGTTACTGATCGATATGAATTGAGTGTTTACTGGCCTAAACCAAGGGGGAGCCAGGGGAGACCACTGGATAGTGGATTGTGGACCTGGCTAAATTTTCAGCCCACTCCCTTGAGTGCACACTGGCTGGCTGGTGGCAGACAGTACTCAGGAGGCACTTGTGAAAGGGAGTCCCAACAGGAAAGACCTACAGAGAATGGCTGCAGGAAAGGGAGCCACGAGCCAGACCTGCTCCCTTGCACAAATGGGTTCTGATCCACCCAGAGGGCCAGGACCCAGTCGTGACTCTCAGCTCAAGACACCACCACCCGCTCGGAGGAGCAGCAGTGGCATAATCATCACCTGGGCCCGAGCCTGTCCTCAGGATCCACGGTAAACAGGAGCCAAGCTCATCTGGGCTCCCCACTTTGCTGTCACAGTGCCTGAGATTCACTGAGTCCCCCAAGGACAGGCTTTCAGGCACATGCTCAAAAGGAAGCCCAAATTCCATCCCAGCTTTGCCCCAGGTCTAAAGCTCAGGGGCAGCGCACAGTTCCACATCACCTCTGCAAGAAAGCAAACCCCCCCTTCTCCTTCAGCCCCAGAGGCTGGTCAAGGTGCCAAGGGGCCTCCTCCTCCCGTCCCAGGGCTCCGCACACCAAGCCTGCTCAGCCCATTTCCCTCCTGGTCCGGGCGACCATGCTGTGAGGATTAGTAAGGACCCCTGCACCCTGCCCAATCATTTGCAGACAGTCTGTGCTTCCTCGCTTGGCTCACCCATGTGACTGCCCCAGCACTTCCTGGCCGATCCTGGCCACGCAGCACAAGCCTTCCCTGATCCACCATCCTCCAGCCTGGCTGGAGGTTTTATTCCATTAATTTTCATCCTGATAATTGGAAGCAGCTCTCCTCGCTGCTCCTGTAGGATTTAATGAGCTACATAACATCACGTTTCCCACAGAGGCAGCTTAAACCTGCATTTCACCCCAGGGATGCTGCCACTCCACCCTGCCCCATGGACACCAACCTGTCCCAGGCGGGCCCCAGGCCATGCCCAGAGCCAGCATCTCCTCCTCCCTAGGGTCTAGTCTACTCAAAGCAGGGCCAGCGGCTCTAGCCCTGACAGGAGTCTCTGCCAAGCCCCTTGGTAGAAAGCAGGGCAGAATCCTTTTTGGACCCACGTCCACATTATAGGCACATAAAGGCCTTTATTACCCATAAAGCAAAATTCCTGCAAAGCCTTTCCATCTCGACGTGCCACATGCAATAAAGTGACTGCTGCTCACACACAGCCCTCACGCGTGCCAGTCTCTACCCTCACACGCGGCAACCAGGGCACACTCATACCCACCTGACCTGTACATGCGAAGGGGTCCAAACCCCAGCGCTGGCACCAACCAGCTGAGGGATCTGGTCTGTCACTTCATCTCATTGAGGCTCATTGCCTCCCTCTGGAACATAGAAGAGCAACAACACCCAGTTCCCCTGACTCCTAGGAAATCCAGGGTGCATTTTATCCATGCATTCACCACTGATCAATAGCCAGTCCCCTACCCTGTGCTGGGCCTGCTCTGGGCTCAGGAGACACAACAGTAAACAGAATCACCCACACCCTCAGAGTGCTTCCGTTCTAGCAGCAAGTAACAAATGAACTTAAATGTCAAGTGATGCAGAATGCCATGAACACAGTGAGACAGGGCACCGTGGGAGGGCTAGGGGCTAATTCAGACTTCGAGGTTTAGGGAGAGACCAGTTCACACATGTGACCACCATACAGCTAGAAACTATCAATTACAACAGTATACTAGGCTAATGTATTAAGAATTATATCCTACCATTGGCTCTAGGGTATGATGCCTGTTACCCTGCCACACCGCTCAGCTGGGCTCACTGAACTCTCAGGTCCCTGAGAAAGTCAAAAGGTTAGGCAGCCTCAGAGGAGCAGCCAGGATCTCTGCGGCTTCGCTGCCGCCACCTCATTATGGGGCTCAACCCAGTGACAAGTATACCTCTCCCATCCTTACCCCTGCCACCCAAATCCTCCTGCCCCTCCTCACACTAGGTACTGCCCTGGTGGCTCAGATGGTAAAGAATCTGCCTGCAAATGCAGGGGAACCTGGTTCAATCCCTGGGTCGGGAAGATCCCCTGGAGAAGGGAATGGCTACCCACTCCAGTGTTCTTGCCTAGAGAATTCTGTGGACACAGGAGCCTGGTGGGCTCCAGTCCATGGGGTCGCAAAGCCTGGACACAACGGAACAACTAACACACACACACTCCTGCACGTCCCCTGAGGACCCTGATGAGGCCCAGGACCTCATCTGTCCTGCGTAGGGACCAGCACCCAGCAGGTGCTCTGAAAGGGTAAGAACTAAAGCTCAGAGCATTGCACAGCCCCTAGAAGAGACCACCTCACCCACACCACATACAGGCAGGAACCCCATTTTGTCCACGTTAGCTATAATGTTCAGACAGGGCAAGAGACTCCTCCAGCACCTCTCCATTTCCTGCTCCGCTGGGACTGTCACTCACCTCAGTAAGCAGGTCAGACAGCTCTTCCGCACAGCACACCTCGGCAACCAGGATGACGGGCCAGAGCCACTAACCCCAGCCAGCAGCCAAGGCCACAGAGGGGCAGTGAGGTCACCCAGAGGCCACACTGGTATACAGCCTGTCCAGAGGGAGAAGCCTTGACCCATCCGTGGCTCACCTCCTGCAGGGCCAGACAGGTCTGCCAAGCCCAGGGGTGTGTGACTGGCCCTCCACTGCATGCCTGGCCTGAGGCTGAGCCGCTCAGCTAGCATGGGGTCAGAGCAGCTCTGGCCCCACCATCACAGGGGCAAGGGTGACATGCACCTTCTGCAAATATCCGCCCCGCAGGCTCTCGATCACTCACACAGTCCCCTCCACAAGCAGCGGTCGTTGACAGCAAGAGTCTGCTGCAAGCACACTGCGTGCACAAAAGCTCCCAGGTGGAAAGCACGGCCTTGTTAGGGGCCGAGGCGGCCTGGCTGCAGGGGAGGAGAGGCAGAGCTCAGGGAAGGTTCAGGCAGGAGCTGGAGATCCCGGGACAGAGGCTCAATGATACTGACGAGGGCTGAGCCGGGTGAGGTGGGTCAGGACACATGTATCCAGCAGTAGCCCCGATGAACAGTCAGGGGCACCACAGTGAGAGGTAGGCACCCTTTCCTGAAGCCACAGGCAAGAGAACTGAGCCCCCGGGGCCCAGAACAGCAGCCTCCCCGCACAGCCGAAAGAACGTGGATCATGGAGACACTGAGCCACAGGCTCCCCATTATACACCAACAGCCTGCCCCCTGGGGATGCCTCCTCCTTCAACTGCCCTAGGGACCACTCAGAAGCCCAGAGGCAGGCATAAGGCCATCCAACTGCCAAGGGGCTGTCCACTGGCCGGGGTGGGGGGAGCCCTGAGCCTTTTGAGGAGACCAGGGTGGTGTTCCCCTCAGGAAACTCCACCAGGACACAGGAGAGTGGAGTCTCCACAGGGCGTGGAGTCAGGGATGGTTCAGCCCCACCCAGGTCGCCCGACCTGCTGTGGAACGAGGGTTTTCACACACAGCGCGGCCCGGGCTCGCTTCCTCTCCCGTCTCAGCACTCCGGGCAGTTTGACGAGGCCACTCAACCCCACCTTTCAGTGAGATCACAAGGTGGGCTCCCGCCAGGGCCGGGACCCTCAGACCACACCTGTGCCACCTGGGAACTCCTGGGGCCGCAACCCTTCAGCTTAGCACCTTGGCAGCCACCTGAGCCCACAGCTGCTCCAGACCCCAGACTGCAGGGCCAGTAAAGTCTGACAGGGAGCTGGAAGATCTAATGCTTCCACTTCTTTTCTGGAACAGTGAGGGGTCACGTTATCTCTGCTCACACACCTCCAAAGATGGGAAGGGGCCTCAGGGTGGCCGGGCCCCTAGAGGACGCTCTGATGGGAAGTCCCTCCTCCTAGTGAGTCAACACCTGTCCATTACTTCTGTGGCCCAGCCTTGGTCCTCCTGCTGAGGACACGCCATCAGACCGCCTCCCCTTCTAGCCAAGGGCCGTCAGCTACCTGAAGGCACCATGACCCTCATCAACAGTCACTGATGGGGTGGCGGCCGCATGCCAGGCGGCAAGTGAGGAGACAGACGTGAGATAAGAGCCCTGCCCTGCCATCTGCTGGGGGCAGGAGGCCAGTGAGGAGGTGACATGGTCAGGGAGATGGGCACTCTCACAGAAGCGAGCTGAGAACCGTGAGCGCAGAGGAGCAGTGCGGGGGTCCGGGTTGGGGTGGGGAGGTGGATACCAGCTCTTAGTGGTCAAAGAGAGCTTCACAGAGGATGCCATGCTGGGTGTGGACCTCCAGTCACCACGTGGAAAGAACATCCCAGAGAAGAGCAGGTGCCCAGCAAGGCCCAGGCCTGCTGGGTTCTGAGATGCACAAAGGCCAGTCTAGGACAGGCCTGGGAGCCACTTCCCTACTAGCACCCCCAACCGGGTCACCTGCTCCAAGCTCCTGGCCCTCTCTCCAGGGCTCCTGGCTTCTCCCAGCCTCCTGGGCAGCACAGAGTCCTCTGGGGTAGAGCGCTCGCCAAGCTGGCCCTGGTGGTGCCCAGCACTCATTCACTCACGTGCTCTCTCACACCCATACACACATAGTTTCTCACACCTTCTGGACCCATCACAGGGCTCGACTCTGCAGCCTGGGAGACCTGTCCAGCCACTCACACGCCTCCCTCTGCTCCCTGGACCAGAGCCAAGAGAACTGTGACGGGGGGCAGCCCTGAGTCACCATCCCAACCGCTCCTCCTCTGCTCTTTGCATGGAGCTGGCCGGGAGCACAGAGAAGATGGGGCACCACAGTCTCTCCTCCTGGAGAGTTTGCCACCAGAGCTCTCAAAGGACACCACCCCATCCCCTCTCCACCAGAGCTCATTCACTCAAAGAATAACTTGTCAACCCCCTGCTCTGCTGTCATCACCAAACAAGTATATTTACAAGTCTCCACCTTAGGTCACCGCACCCCTCGGACCTCCCAATCCAGGGACTCATCGAGTCCATATGGGCCTGCCATCCTGGACCAGCCCCGCCGTACACCCTGGCTACACAGATATAAACCTGAGGGTTGGGGTCCTGGCCTTCACGAAGCTGACTTTCTAGAGGGGAGACATAATAAACCTGTAAACAGATATAAAACTCGCTGGTGGCTCAGACAGTAAAGAATCCGCCTGCAATGCGGGTGACTCGGGTTCGATCCCTGGGTCAGGAATATCCCCCGCAGAAGGGCATGGCAACCCACTCTAGTATTCTTGCCTGGAGAATTCCATGGACAGAGGAGTCCATGGGGTCACAAAGAGTCGGACACGACTGAGCACTAAGCGCAGCACATGAAGATAAACAGGGTTGCGTGATAAAGTGGGAGTGGTTCTTAGTGAGCAAAGAGGTGCTGTGAAGAGCCATTTGCTACCTTTCTAAGCTCTTAGGTTTTGATTCTTAGGCTAGGCATGGGGAATTTTCCCCCACTTAGACCATCAGGATGGGCTAGGTGTTGCTGCAGTAACAAACAGCCTCAAGCCTACACAACACACCCACTGCAGGTCGGCTGGAGTTTCTGCCCTGCCGTCTTCATTCTGGGGCCCAAGCAGACAGATTAGTTATTCTCTGGATTTCTGTGCCAGAGGGAAAGAGAAAGACGAATTACATGCTGGGTCATGTAATTACATTACATGGCCACACTGAACATCAGGGGAGAGTGAAACCCAGTCCTACCCCATGGCCAGGAGGAGAAACAAAGATGTGGGAGGCAGGACCTATGACTGCTAGGGTGGACATTTGTTTGCTGGATGGAATCCTGGGGTCAGTGGTGAAGCAAGCCTGTGATCTCTAAGAGCATCATCACTGATGGACAGGTAGTGATGGCAGAGGAAGTGGGTCCTGCACCAGGCCTCTCTTCTCTCTGTGCACCGCGACGGGCCTTTCCTTGGACCAGGTCTCCTGCAAGATGTACGTCCATCCTGGGTATACAACCCCGCACAGGTATGACTCCCATCCTCCTCCCCCGCCTTGCCCAGAGCAGTCTTCCAATGCATCACGTAAATCCCTTCATGAGGCACAAGGTGGTCTGGAGCCTGGGATTAGAAAGCAGTCATATTTCCCCATCTTTCCACAGACTCCAGAGTGGCCCCCTTGGCTCTTTTCTCCCACTGCATGGGCCACCAAGGACAGGACCTCCAATTCTGATGCAACCGTGGCTCCTCTGGGTGAGGCCAAGAAACTCCCCAAACCATAAAGATGTCCAAACATTGGCCCAGCTTCCTCCAAACAGACATAAACTGCCTTGCCGACATCCGGGCCCACCACACCCCTCCCGCTGGGGTCTCAGGAACCATCTGGCACTTCCACCCTCAGGCAGCCCACAGCTCCACGGTGGTGGGAGTGGGGACAGGAAAGGGACTCAGCCACACCCTACCCCCGCTCCTCCAGGGCTCCGAGGGTCGTGGTGCCTTTGATGATGCCTGCCTTCACCCTTGGCTGAGCAGCGACAGCCTGCAAGCTGGATTCAGTGCCAAGCCACCCCAAATCCAGTTATTTTTAGTCTGTTTGTTTATCCCATTTCAAGCTAACTCTGTGTCACCACTTGTTATCATAACAGAGAGCACCTGGATGTGTCTCGGAAAGGCAACAAATAAGCGCTGGAGAGTGCCAGGGATTGCCAGGAACACCAACCGTGTTTCTAGCCTGATGCCTAATGCCTCGGCTGCAACAAAGCAGATCTCTTTCTTCCCTCCACATGAAAAGCCTAATCCAGGTAAGCCAGCCAACAATGGCTGCCTGGCCTCCCAAGACCTTCCTTCCGCCTCATCACCCCAGAGCCTGGTGACGGGCCTCACACTTTGTGACGTCAGCCTGGCACAGGACTGAGGGCAGGTCCTGGCCAGACACCAGGCCCCCGGATTGTCCCTGACTTCTCTCCCCTCTGCGTGCCAGCCTTGAGCCCACCTGTCCACCCAGTANTTGACCACTTCCAATTTGCCTTGATTCATGGACCTGACATTCCAGGTTCCTATGCAATATTGCTCTTTACAGCATCGGATCTTGCTTCTATCACCGGTCACATCCACAGCTGAGTATTGTTTTTGCTTTGGCTCCATTCCTTCATTCTTTCTGGAGTTATTTCTCTACTGACCTCCAGTAGCATATTGGGCACCTAATGACCTGGGGAGTTCCTCTTTTGGTATCCAATCATTTTGCCTTTTCCTACTGTTCATGGGGTTCTCAAGGCAAGAATACTGAAGTGGCTTGCCATTCCCTTCAGGCATGGCTTGGTTTCATTGAGTTAGACAAGGCTGTGGTCCTAGTGTGATTAGATTGACTAGTTTCCTGTGAGTATGGTTTCAGTGTGTCTGCCCTCTGATGCCTCCTTGCAACACTTACCATCTTACGTGGGTTTCTCTTACCTTGGGCGTGGGGTATCTCTTCACGCCTGCTCCAGCAAAGCACAGTCACTGTTCCTTACCTTGGACGAGAGGTATTCACAGATAATTAGAGTATTCTTTTAGCAACAGAGCGCCCTGGGGCTCTTTCTTCCCAGGGCCTGGTTTTCCAGTTGGTATGTCATTTCCATAGATACTAGGCATAGAGCTCAAAGTCCACAGTCTAGCCCGAGTAGGAGTCCTGCTTTCAAGGTGGAGCCTGTTCTCTTTCCCCCTTCACAGTAAGTCTAGTTAACATCCATTACCCCACATAGTGACAGGTTCTTTCTGTGTGTGTGAACTTTGATGTCTATTCTCTTAGCAACTTTCAAACGTACAGTACGGTATTGTTAGCCGTAGTCGCCGTAGTCACCATGCGGTACATGACAGCCCCAGAATTTATTTATGTTGTTGCTGGGAGTTTGTACCTTTAAACCCGGTTTACCCTTTCACGCCCCGCCCTTAGCAACCACTGGTCTGCTCTCTGTGTTTATGAGTTCCATTCTGTGGTTTGGTTGGTTGGTTGGTGTTGTTTGGATTACACATGTAAATGAGATCCTCTGGTGTTTGTCTTTGTCTTTCTGACTTATTTCACTTACCATAATGCCCTCAAGGTTGGGGTTTTGTTTTTGAAACAAAATTAGAGCATTTTGGCTCTCTTACATGTAAAAGAAGAACTTAGGTACTTGTTGCAGTATTAATTTACTATTTATCATTTCCGTCTTTACTTTCCCTTGTTTCTTATGGTATGATAAACTACACTTTATTCTCTTTTTTTTTTTCCTCTTGTTAATTTGGAAGTTCAGCTTTATGTTTCCATTGCACCAGGGGTAACCATATTCCCATTTTGAACACAAATTCTCACTTGTGATATAAAAGCAAAATGTTACTGTTCCTTTTGTGGACAGTGGTATTTACCTACCCACCTGTAGCGCTCTCCCTGCTGAACTAATCAGAACGCAAATTTCTTTGGGGATGAAGGATTTCTTGCAAACTTGATTTCTCTAATTTAGATTAGCAGTGGCCAGGGACCTGGTTCATTATATATATGTAGAAATCTACTGGGTGGGGCTTAGGAGAACAATAGTGTATATACTCAGCTGGCTTTTATTTTTGCCCTTTGCCCTTCCTTTTCTTCATGCCTAAAATGCATGCATCATGCCTGAAGGTGGAACAGTCACCTTGTGTCAAGATGACAGCAGCCACAAGAGTGGCGGCAGAGCGAGCCAGGAGTCCGGCCTCTGCGGCCGTGTGAGCTGTGCCTGGACTGGCTGCTCCCAGTTTCTGTCACAGGAGCAGCTCAAGGCCCGCTCAGTGCCATTCCACTTTGCGCGGCTGATGCAGTCTGAATGGAGACAGCCCCTCCGAGCAGGGCTCACCTGATTCCTCCCCGCTCCTCCAGTTTTAGGTGGATGAGTGTTCCAGTGCCCTACTCTCCCCGAGTTATGACAGGATTTCTGTTAGTTCTCTCCCTCTCTCCTCATTCTCAACACAAGTTTTGGTGAAATTATTTTTTGTTTTAGTTCTGAACTTATTTTATGTTATTTTTATAAGTATTATTTTATTTCAAAGCCCTAAATTATTTTGAGTCACTTTCCTGCATATAGCAAAAATCATAACCATTTTTGTTCTTCTTCACCTTTGCTAATGTTAAGGTTTATGTTCTGATTTCACTCATTTGGCTAAAGCTCTTTATTGCACATTCTCCTCAGATGAGACGTGTGCTGACAACTTCTGTGAATCCTTGTTTATTGGTTCACACTTCTTTTCTCTTACTAGCTCTGAATGTTACTTGCCACCTAAACTCCACAATCACAGACAAGAAATCTGATGTGTCTGTTCTTTTTTTCTTTGTAATCAATTCTTTCTGTCTAGAAGGTTATAATGTTTTACTTTCTTTTGTTTTATCTTTGGGATTTATATACAGATATTATCTTTTAGAAGTCAATCTTGTTCAAATTCAGTGAACTCTTTTAACCTGAAGAATCAAATCTCTCTTAAAGCCAGGGAATTTTTCTCTTGTACTTAGTTATTGCCCCTCTTCCTTTGTTCTTCTGTCCTGGATCATCCATTATTTGCTTTTCTCCAAGTCATCTTTCCTCCCTCAGGGTTCACATCTCTCTTCATTATTGCTCCATTTTTGAAGAATTTCTATACTTTGATTTTCCATGACAATGATTCAGTTCTTGGCACTGATCATTCTGTTCTTTATTTCATCTAATGCAATGCAGTTTTCAAAAGATTAAAACTCACACCTCTTATTTCCAGAGAGTGTACTTTAAGATGGTGACGAGGTGCCCTAAGTGCTCTGCCTATTCTGTTGTTGTGTTTAATGACATATTTGCTTTTGGCTGTGCTGCGTGTCCATTGCTGCATGTGGGCTTTCTCTAGTTGCAGTGAGCAGGGGCTACTCTCTTTTGTGGTGCGTGGGCTTCTTATTGTGGTCACTTTTCTTGTTAGAGTACAGGCTGTAGGCGTGCACACTTCAGTCATGTGGTGTGTGTGCTCGGTAGCTGCGGTGTGTGCACTCAATAGTTGCAGTTTGTGCACTCAGTAGCTGTGGTGTGCGTGCTCAGTAGCTGTGTTGTGTGTGCTCAGTAGCTATGGTGTGCATGGTCAATAGCTGTGTTGTGTGTGCACTCAGTACCTGCAGTATGTGTGCTCAGTAGCTGTGGAGTGTGTGTGGTCAGTAGCTGTGTTGTGTGTGCTCAGTAGCTGTGTTTGTGTGTGCTCAGTAACTGCGGTGTGTGCGCTCAGTAGCTGTGTTGTATGTGCTCAGTAGCTGCAGTGTGTGCGCTCAGTACCTGTGGTGTGTGCACTCAGTACCTGCAGTGTATGTGCTCAGTAGCTGTGAAGTGTGTGTGCTCAGTAGCTGTGTTGTGTGCGTTCAGTAACTGCGGTGTGTGTGCTCAGTACCTGTGGTGTGTGTGCTCAGTAGCTGTGGCTCGTGGTGTCTAGAACATGGGCTCAGTACTTGTGGTGCAGAGGCTCAGCTTCTCCACTCCCCGTGGGATCTTTCCAGATCGGAGATTGAACCCCTGTCCCCTGCATTGGCCAGTGGGTTCTTAAACTCTAGGCCGCCGGGGAAGCCCTGCTTTGTTGTTAGTACAGTTAAATGTGTGGCCTGTCCCCGTGAGAAGCTCTTATCCCCGGGAACGGCCGTTTTGTTGGGTAGCACAGGCCATGCCTGTTCCCCCTCCCTCTGGTGATGGATCCATGTTTTTTGTTGCCTTCAGGGCGCAGGCTGACAGGGGTCCTGTGGTGGGAGACACGATGTTATACACTCCTGTGAGCTGAGACTAGACCAGCATGGCTTCTTTCTAAGAAAACCTCTTTCCTTTCCGTTCTCAGCTACAGATTCGAGTCACGCTGAAGAGGTAGAAAGTCAACATTTGTGACCATGTTGTTTCAGGTGCTGGTCTAAGCAATTTGTGAAAATCAAGGATTCCTATTATAATAGGAATAGCTATTCGCAGCTATAGCTCAGTAGCTGTGGTGTGTGCGCTCATTAGTTAAATGTGTGGCCTTTGATTTATACACTGCTATCTCCATTGTATAAAAGAAGTGTTGAGAAACTTGCCCAAGCTTTTACAATTATGAAGCAATGGAGTCAGGACTTAAATCCAGGTGGTCTTTGCCCACAGCAAGAGGACATGCTATTCTGCCCACAGGAGCATCCCTCGTGTGTGTATCTATAATAGCTGTTCCAGGACCAAGCCGACCAGGAGTTCCTACAGGAGGACCAAGACTCTCCAAAGGCCAAAGTCTCACCAGTAATTCCAGGGCTCAGATTCTTGCCTCAGGCCTCTCCGCTACCGGTCTTCAGACTCTGTTGGCCAAAGGAGGACCCATCCTGTACCCACTTTAGAATCCAGGCAAGTCGAAGGCTTTGCACCTGACAAGCAGTTTTAGGCTCAGAGGAAGGAGTGTTTGGAAGCTGGAGCGGAGTCTGAGCGCACTGAGGTGGAGACATTGTGCTCATCTAGCGCCGCCCTCTGCATGTAACTTGCTTTCGAGTGGTACCTGTTTTCATTGACCATTGCATTCTCAATATCCAGTAAATTATAGGGCTCATGGTAATAAATGTTTATTGAATGAAATTGTAATAGGACTTAGCCATCTGAAAACCATCACCCTAAAGTAATGTGTAAACCTAAGACTCCATCTTCAAAACTTTAACCCTCAAACCAGTTCTACTATTAATTTTTTGAAAACCCATCTCTAGGGTGGCTATCTTCCTAGAAGAAGAAATGGGAATTCATCTTTTGGTTATGAGTTTGCAACAATAAAAAGACGAGGCTTTACTTTCTTATGAAGCGAATGAATGAATAAATACCTAGTGTGTGGAATAGCTCTGGAAAATTGTGTGTGTGTGTGTGTGTGTGGGTGTGGTGGTGGTGGTGGTGGTGATTAGGAGGAAAGGAAGGGGAAGATCAAGCTGATGAATAGTTATTATGGCAACCAAGCTCATCAGAGAGGAAGGAGGAAATGGCTGCTTAGCAACTAGAAGTTTCAAGAGGAAAATTCTAAATTCCAGTTGTAGAAACTGTGGAAGGTAAGGAAATGTGTATCTAAAGGGAAGTCCTTTGAGATGATTGTTTTGGTGAATAATTTGCTACTTCTTTTCCTCTTCACCCATTGAAAATTGAGCCCTAATCTCAAAGCATGAGTGATAAGTGGCCAGAATGAATGGAATGGCCAAATTTGGGGGTGAATTTGTCCATTGCAAACAGAAGTGGCCAGGGATCAAAAAGGAAATTCTTTGCTCTTCATTTCTCTAGTCATTTTATCTTTTTAATTATTCCATTAGTGCATGAATATATTCTTATTATAAAAGATTTTATAAATACAGAGATTAAGAGCAAACCCTGGAATGATCTCTGTAGTATGCTTCAGAACTTCATTGCTGAGTTGGTGCCACTGCCCTGTGTCTAATATTCACTCTCCTACCCTTCCCCATGTATTTACACATATGCTTCTTAATGTTTAACACAGAGTGGTCACATCTTAGTACTTGAACTTGAAAAAATATGGTTGGAAAGTTTTTGTGTGATAGGTAAATACACATATATATGTATAACTCATTCTTTTTACACATCATAAATCAAATAACACAACTTCCCTCTTTGTAGACATTTCTGTACTTCAGTTTTACACTAATACATAAAGTTATGAATAGTCTTGAATATATCATTGCACACTTGAGAAAATATTTCTTAAGATGGTATTACTGGAAGCAGAATTGCTAGCCCAAAGGAATATAAGACTTCAAATCCATACTTCCTAATTGCCTTCCCAAAACACTTCTATCTACTGTATATAAATCTACCAGGTTTTCTATACATCTTTCCCAAACTTGATGTTTGTGCTATCTGATACATGAAAATGCACACGCAGAGTTGCCAGTGAGAATGCCTGTCCTCTGTGTTTACTGGCCATTTTATTTCCCTTTGTAAGAACTGCCATCTAGCCTCCTTTACTCATTTTAGTGTGGAGTTGTTTGCCTTTTCCTAAATTATTTACAGCAGTCTTTATACATTCTGGTTATTAATACCTTGTCTGCTAAATATGTTGCAGTAATTTATCTCTTCTACTTGTTTATGTTTCTTTCTCCAGTTATACAAAATCTTTTGAGTTTTTTGGGAGAAATCTGTGACATACACTTGGTAGTTTCTGGGCTGGAGGTCTCACTTGAGAAGACCTTTGCTACCCGAAGGCTTTAAAAGTATTCTCTATTTTCCTCTAACACATTTGTATTTTTGCTTAATGTTTGGTACTTTAAGCCATATGGAATTTTAGTAAATAATATGAGACATGGATAGTGTCTTGCTTCACTTTTTCCATATGAGAGCTACTTTCCTGCAATTTAATAAACACGTGATTTTTCCTACTGACTAAACGGCCAAGTAAATAATAAGTTAAAGTCGTGCATATACTTGAGTCTGCTTAGGTACCCCATTCAGCCTTGTCTCCCTGTTCCTAAGCTCTCTAAGCCCAATTAGCATAGGCCCTTCACTATGTATTCATATATATTTAGAAGTCCTGTCTCCTTGATATTCTTTTTCAGATATGTTTAGCTCTTTTAGATCATCTTCAGAGGAAGATAGATAGTCTTTTGATTAAATCAAAATTTACTCTGATTAAGTTAATTAGATATTTGCTATCTTGGTTTTGTCTTAAACCCAAGGGCCAAAAGCAAAATAATCCGTGACAAGGACTCCTACATTTCAGAATGAAGGATATTTTCTAAGTATTTTATATTTTTAATAAGACCTATTTTTCTTACTGGAGAGTGCTCATAAAAAGAAATGCTAGCTTTATTGCTGGGCTTCTCATGTTGATACCTCCTATTTCTTTCTCTTCATGTGTTCATTACACTGAGTGTTGCTATAGAAGATACCTTTTTCTCGTGTCTGTAGTCACAGTGCTTCTCACATTTTGCCATGTAACTGTGGTATTTTCTGTAAATTTCATATAAGCATCCCTTAGATTGAGGATATTTCTCTTTAGCTTATGCTTGCTGAGTTTTTGAGTCACTAAAGAGCATTAAATATAATCAAATATACATTTTCCTTAGACTGCTAATAGTGATGTGTATACTTATTTTCTGATAACCAGAAATAATATTTAAGCAAAGAAACCCTGAGATCAGACTGCTTCACATAGAGTGGGGAAGAAAGGGTTAAGTATTAATTCAGATACGTGAAAGAAAAAAGTTTCTCATCAATAGAAGGCTGAAACCAATGTAAGAGTATCTTACATTGTATAATATTGTGTAATATTATATTGGCTATAGACCCAGTGGTCAATAGAGTAACACCCCATTTCCTAAATTTCTTAATGTAGTCTTTATTGTGTGTGTATACCCAGAGAAGCAAATTTTCTAATTTTTCCAAATGCCAACACAGAGATAACTTCTACTTGATTATGGTATTCTTTAAATTCTGCTGTTTTTTAATTGGAGGATAATTGCTTTACAATGTTGTGTTGTTTTCTGCTGTACAACAACACAAATCAGCCATAATTTTATGTATATTCCCTCCCTCTTGAGCTTCCCTCCCCACTCCCATCTGCTGGGTTTAGAATGTTAATACAGTTGATCCTTGAACAGCATAGGTTTGAACTGCATGGCTCCACTTACACATGGATTTTTAAATAGTAAATATTATGGTACTACATGATCTGAGGTTGGTTGAATCCAAGGGTGTGAAACCTTGGATTCAGAGGAACTGCCCGTGTATATACATGGGAGGGCCAGCTCTAAGCTACACATGGATTTTCTACTGTGCAAAAAGATGGCACCCTTAACCCCCACACTGTTCAAGAGTCAGCTGTATTTACTTTCAGGTTATAGTGGTCATGCTCATGAGAAGAAAATGGGTTATATTTCTCTCTTCATACACTTGTAGTTATTTTTTCATAGTAGAGTTTTGCTGTCGTCAAAGAATTACATACCAAACTTCTTTTTAAAATCTATGTTCTGGGACAGTTTATATATAATGTGGAAAATATCTGCTATTTGAAGTTCTATAGAATCTGTCTGTGAAATTACCTGGACCTAAAGTCTTTTAAAGAGAAGATTTTAATTGCCTTGACCATTTCTTTGCTAATAAAACTTCTATTCCTATGTTTATACTTCTTGAATTATTGATGGTANGAATTATTAATGGTAATATATACTTTTCTATGAAGTGATACACTTCACATAGTTTTCTAAATATAAGAATATAATATTTTATTATAATTATCTTGTTTAATGTAATCTTATATTCCTTTCCCATCTATGGTTTTGTTTACCTGTGTCTGTTCAACTTTTTTTTTTCTAATTGCCAGAAGTTCCGTTTAATGGGATTTTCTAAGAACAAACTTTTGACTTTACTTATTGTGCTTGAAGTTCATTTTATATAATCAATGTCTGATTTTGTGTCCATTAATTCAAGTTGGTTTTGTACAATTTTGTCGATATTTTCTGGCCCCTTCAGTTTATGTGTCTGGCAGGAGGAGTAATCGGATACCTGCTGTCTTGGTCTTGTCTGAAACCCAAAGGCCAACATAATAGGCTACAAGGACCCTTACATTTCAAAACAGCGATCTAGTTCGGCTGTGTGCAGGGACAGAAGGGAGAGCGAGAAGCCGTCTGACCGTTGGTCCTACTCACAGCTTGAGGGCGTGGAGGCGTCGAGGCGGGGAACCGGGCGCGCAGGCGCCGTGAGGTGAGCAGCCGGTGCTGCTGGCGGCGTCTTTCCTCGCTGCCTTCCCTCCGCAGTGTGCGGGGAGGTTTCCCCCGACCCCAAGACTCGCTGGACTGACTCAGAGGACCGCTCCCTTACGGTTCCATATCCCCTCCTTCCTCCTTTGCCTCCGTGTCTGAGGGGCCCAGAGGGAGCGCGCGGCCAGAGCTGTCCGCCTGGCGAGGCGCGGGGGACCCTCCCCGACAGCCTGTGCCCCGGGCCAGACGGTCCCAGAGGGTCCCGGGCCTGAACAGGCGAGAGAAGCCCTAGAGACGGACCCCACGGGCAGAGTCTTGGTGGCCAAGCCAGACAGAGCTCTGCTCTCATCCAGAGAGCCACAGCTTGATGTTTCTAGGAGAGAAATTTCTAGAAAGCCTACTGAATACTCACGAAGTCAGGCGTGAAGAGTTGGCAAACCCAGAGAGCGTATCACTACACCACAGCCATCCTCACCCTCCGTGTTGTTAGACTCTTCTCATCCGCCTCTGACTGCCCCGCCCCAGCCTGCAGGGCCCTGAGGTGGCAGCTGGACATGCGGGCCTGATGCCGAGGGGCCCCCGGAGCGGACGGCGCCCCACTCGGTGCCCACTGCCACCGGCAGGGTCCCGAATGAGGTGGACTGAGCTGGGAAAGGGAAGTGAAGTATCACATCGAATGCCAGTGTAGATGGTGCCACTAAAACAGGCCTCTTAGCTAATAAGCTTGCTGTAGCCATGCATTCCGGGAACACACTCACTTAGAAGGACAATGCAGATAGCGGAGTGCAGTTTATTACACCAGGGGCCCAAGGCAGAGTCTCCCTTTAGCCAAGGACTCCAACCAGCATTTGTGAAAATCTTTTATACCCCATGTGTACTTGTCTGAACCCACCATCCCAAATTCCTTGAAAGTGAAAGTGAAGTCGCTCAGTCATGTCCGACTCTTTGTGACCCGTGGACCATAGCCCACCAAGTTCCTCTGTCCATGGGATTCTCCAGGCAAGAATACTGGAGTGGGTTGCCATTTCCTAGACTTACATAAATAAAGGAAGGGTAAATACAATCACAATAACCCCATCATTCATGTGTTGTGTTCAAACAGTTAATAATCAATAAGCCTGAGGTTACATTCTTTTACAGAAAAAATTAATGACCTGTCCAGAGGCAGGGGTGATCAGTGTATGTTTTCTCTGAGGCGATGAGTAACCTGGATGTGATCTTCAAGATTCCCCTGTCCAGAGGGGGTCTTGTCCTTCTGTTGTAGTTTCCAAAGGCCCTAAGCACAGAGTCCAGAGTCCATTGGAGAGGCAGTCGAGCATGATCAGCATGAACAGGCCTGAGAGGGAGTCCAGGCCCTATGAATTCCTGCTTCAAGCTCATAACCATTACTAGAAGTGACTGGAGGATTTTTTAAATTCCCATTTAAGAGCAGTCAGAAAAGCTATGACTGTTTCTCAGTATTTTATCCAAGGAGAAGGGAAGAATGAGACTGTAGAATGGATTTTAAAAGATAGCGAAAAGAATTTAAAAATGAATTTTCTTTATGTTTGCACCCTATCAATTTTTGATAGTTCAGCATACCAGTTACTTATTAACTTAATAATAAGTTAATTTATTTTCAAACTTTGTTTACTAACATTTAAAATGATGACCATTTCTCTGAGTATGTTGACCATATTCCACAGATTATTGTAATTAGTGCTTCATTTTCATTCATTATAAAGGATATAAATTATAATTTATAATTTGAATTTTATCTGAGGGGTGTTTAAAAAATTTCCACATGCGTGACTTCTTTTGCTATTTTTTGTTATTAATCTCTAATCTGACTGCAATTTGATAAGAAAATTTGCCCTCTGTGATTTCTTTTATGAATACTGGAGATCTTTCTTTGTGACTTAACACACAAATTTTTATTTAAGGGCTTCAGTCCAGCATCAAGGAAGCAGTTTCCATGCCCATAAAATCTCCCTTATTCAATTTTTTGTTCAGATTCTCTCAATTCAGTAACCTCAGGACTCAAATTCATACCAGTACATGTTGGTTAGGTCCTGTAGCCCCTCAGAGTTTAGTTCCTTTCCTTGCATAGCATGCCCAGCACTTTGCTGTTTTTCATGATGTTGTGACTTGACCCTACTTATTGGGTCAAGAGGAACGGTTGGGGGACAGACGCTGAATGAGATGTACACTGTCTTGCAAAGGTGTAGCCTCACTCTCGTCTCCATCAATGGAGGTGCAGCAGCCTTTAACAGGAGGGGTGGCCACCCAACAGTGTCAGGGCAATCTGGGGTTTCCAGTCTCTTCCATCACAAGACTTGCAGTCCCATTCCTTCCGCCAAAGGCCCTACCTTGGTATGCCAGGCTTTCCAGGATTGAGAATTCACTTTTTTATGCAAATAGATATCTTCATAATCAAGTCCTGATTGACAGCTCTTTCTGCTATCCTGCTGCAGAGGCATGAGTCTCTGCAACAGCTATCAAGGAGGCCCACTCGCTGTTTCACTTTCCTTTAAACTGGAGACTAATCATCATTGGACTTTTCTTTTCCCAGTGGCTAGCTGCACTCAATAAAATCCATCTTATATCATTGTTATAATTATTTCTCCCAAACCTTTCAAAGATTTGAGACACTGCACCCATCAAGGCTTTTCCTTCTACCATAAGCCCACCTCAGTTCATCACTGGTGAATTTTTAACAGCTGTAGTCTGTGATAGCTGGTTTCCTAAGATGATCCTGATTTTACAGAATGTAAATATCTTTGGAAGGAATGATGCCAAAGCTGAAACTCCAGTACTTTGGTCACCTCATGCGAAGAGTTGACTCATTGGAAAAAACTTTGATGCTGGGAGGGATTGGGGGCAGGAGGAGAAGGGGACGACAGAGGATGAGATGGCTGGATGGCATCACGGACTCGATGGACGTGAGTCTGAGTGAACTCCGGGAGATGGTGATGGCCAGGGAGGCCTGGAGTGCTGCGATTCATGGGGTTGCAAAGAGTCGGACACGACTGAGCGACTGAACTGAACTGAACTGAAATGTCGTATATCTTATTTTCTCTCCCCTTGGATCTGGCCAGAGCTGTGATTATACTCTTGACCTGGATTTTAGTTAACTGGAAGTTTTCAAATCCGCTCTTTTGGAACACTTGTTCTTGGAATGTTCCCTCTTAGAACCCATTTGCCATTCTGTGAAAATTCCACTTGCAGGCATTCTGGTCACAGTCCCAGGTGATCTTGCAGTTGAAGCTGGCATCAGCCCATTTGAATGAGCCTGGGTGACTTCCTAGTTGATTGCAACTTCAGTTGACCTCTTCGAAGCTGAAGAACTGCCCAGTTGAGCACACAGTCATGAGAAATAATGAAATAGTTATTTTAAGCCACTAAGCTTTTGGGTTCAGTTCAATTCAGTTCAATTGCTTAGTCATATTCGACTCTTTGCGACTCCATGAATCACAGCACACCAGGCCTCCCTGACCATCACCAATTCCTGGAGTTCACTCAGACTCACGTCCATTGAGTCAGTGATATCAGAGTCTTTTCCAATGAGTCAACTCTTCGCATGAGGGGGCCAAAGTACTGGAGTTTCAGCTTTAGCATCATTCCTTCCAAAGAAATCCCAGGGCTGATCTTCAGAATGGACTGGCTGGATTTCCTTGCAGTCCAAGGGACTCTCAAGAGTCTTCTCCAACACCACAGTTCAAAAGCATCAATTCTTTGGTGCTCAGCCTTCTTCACAGTCCAACTCTCACATCCATACATGGCCACTGGAAAAACCATAGCCTTGACTAGACGGACCTTGGTTGGCAAGGTAATGTCTCTGCTTTTGAATATACTATCTAGGTTGGTCATAACTTTTCTTCCAAGGAGTAAGCATCTTTTAATTTCATGGCTGCAGTCACCATCTGCAGTGATTTTGGAGCCCCCCCAAAATAAAGTCTGACACTGTTTCCACTGTTTCCCCATCTATTTCCCATGGAGTGATGGGACCGGAGGGTTACTTGTTATGAAATAGTTTATAATTATGATATGGTGTCATGGTGTGCCAGGAGCTGCTTCAAAGAAGCAGAAATAATCACTGCCATTAGTGAGATCTTCATTGTTAGCCAGCTGGTGAGTGATTTGGCTCCAAAATTCCATTCTTAAAGTCTGCTTCATTGGACCGCTTGTCTCCAGCTGTCTGAAATCAGGTCCCCTTAGAAACATTTAATGAGATAGAAATGACAAGCGATGTGCATGCAGTTTATTTGATGGTAATCAGAATAATGCCTGCAAGGGAATAAGAAGGGAAGGACTGGCAGAAGGAGAGGCTGAACTGTAATGCATTTGTCCCACTAGGACTCTGAAGGTGGGATGGGCCTTCAGCGTTTCCCTGGACTGAGGCAGGAAGTCTAAGATGAGTAAATGAGGGTAAGCCGCCCCCAGGGAGGAGGCTAACTTGAGTGAGGCATCCTTGGAATGTATACTGCAACATCCACTATAGTGTCACTTAAAATATTTTATAATAGTGTTTTGTTTAACCCCTCTGCCTTTTGTCTATGAAACTTGCTTTGTCCTATTCCTTCTGTTCATCATGTTGTTTGAAAGCTCTAAACATTTCTTAGTCTCTTCTCATTGCTATCCTTACATTTTTGAATATGAGTCTAATCTTAAAACTTTTCTATCAATATCTATATTTAATCATAATATCTCTACTTTGCCTGGAAGGGATGGGATTTGTAATCTACTTCTGAGTGTTTCTTGACCCTCGCCTCTCTCCTCTGCTGCCTCTGTAGAATAATACGTTACACTAATCTATATTATTATATTTTGTACTAATAAGTTTTAAACTAGGAAAAAAGCTATAGTTTTTTCCTCAGCACTATTGTATTCTATATCACTCACTTTATTGCGCATGTTAAAGGTTTTATTGCAGTTAAGCCTATAGTGATTATTTCTGAGAGAATCGAAAGGGTGATACATTTTCCTAGTCCCTTAATATTTGAAAATCTCTGTTATTTTGATTCATTTGAAATGTTAGTTGCTTGGGCATAACATATAGGTTCAAAATCAGTTATTTTCCTTTGAACTTTGAAGTGATTGCTTCATTGTCTTCCAGCATCCAGTGCTGCTGATGAGAAGTGTGATGAAATTCTGGCTGTTGTTTCTTTGTAGGTAACCTGGATCGAAACTTCAGTGTTCTTAAATGACAACAAGCTATGTCTTGATGTGGGCCATTTGCCTTTACTTTTTTCTTCCCGAATTCCAAATAAATAAAATCATACAATACTTACTCTTTTTGAGTCTGACTTCTTTTATGTGGCTTTTTTTTTTTTTTTTTGAGGCTCATCCATGTTTCTGTGTATGTTAGTTTTATTCCTTATAGGTATAGGTAAACTTTACCTATATGCAGGTACTAAAGTACTACCTGTATGCAGGTCAGGAAGCAACAGTTAGAACTGGACATGGAACAACAGACTGGTTCCAAAGAGGAAAAGGAGTATGTCAAGGCTGTATGTTGTCACCCTGCTTATTTAACTTATATGCAGAGTACATCATGAGAAACGCTGGGCTGGAGGAAGCACAAGCTGGAATCAAGATTGCCAGGAGAAATATCAGTAACCTCAGATATGCAGATGACACCACCCTGATGGCAGAAGGTGAAAGGAACTAAAAAGCCTCTTGATGAAAGTGAAAGAGGAGAGTGAAAAAGGTGGCTTAAAGCTCAATATTCAGAAAACGAAGATCATGGTACCTGGTCCCATCACTTCATGGGAAATAGATGGGGAAACAGTGGAAACAGTGTCAGACTTTATTTTTCTGGGCTCCAAAATCACTGCAGATGGTGACTGCAGCCATGAAATTAAAAGACGCTTACTCCTTGGAAAGAAAGTTATGACCAACCTAGATAGCATATTCAAAAGCAGAGACATTACTTTGCCAACAAAGGTCCGTCTAGTCAATGCTATGGTTTTTCCTGTGGTCATGTATGGATGTGAGAGTTGGACTGTGAAGAAGGCTGAGCACTGAAGAATTGATGCTTTTGAACTGTGGTGTTGGAGAAGACTCTTGAGAGTCCCTTGGACTGCAAGGAGATCCAGCCAGTCCATTCTAGAGGAGATCAGCCCTGGGTGTTCTTTGGAAGGAATGATGCTAAAGCTGAAACTCCAGTACTTTGGCCACCTCATGTGAAGAGCTGACTCATTGGAAAAGACTGTGATGCTGGGAGGGATTGGGGGCAGGAGGGGAAGGGGACGATAGAGAATGAGATGACTGGATGGCATCACCGATCCAATGGACTTGAGTGAACTCTGGGAGTTGGTGATGGACAGGGAGACCTGGCATGCTGCAGTTCATGGAGTCGCAAAGTCAGACGTGACTGAGCGACTGAACTGAACTGAAGTTTATTTTTTCTTTTCTAGTTGTTTGTTGCCACTATATAAGAATACAATTTTTGAATTTAATTTGGCACATTGTATTTAGTGACTGTAAACTCATTAATTCTGAGGATTCATTTATAGGTTCTTTCGGATTTTCAGCACAAGCAATTCATCTGTAAGTAATGACAGATTCTTTTTAATACTCTTTCAGTATTTTTTAAATCTTGCCTTATTACATGGGTTAAGGCATCCTGTACAATACTGAGTAAAAGTAGTGGTGCTTGCTTTCACAATTTCTAATATCAGAATAAAATTTCTCAGCAGGTCACCATTAAGTATGATTTTTGCTGCAGATTCTATCCTAGTTTTAAAATGCCATTCTGCTTTTTATGATTAATGAGCTTCTATATTTTTTCTGCATCTATTGAGATGGCTGTATGATTTTTCTGTATCTCATTCTCTTTTGAGGCCAAGATAAACTGGTTTATAACAAAGACAGTATAGGGAAAAAATTTTAAGGCCAATGTTGTTCATGAGCCATTTTTTTAAATTAAGCAACACATAAAGATTATACTATATCAAGGCCCATTTGGGTTTATTCTAAAATAAACCTCCTTTTCACCCATATTAGCAAATAGAAGAAAAGTCTCCAAAACATACGAACAGTTCACACAGCTCAATAACGAAAAAACAAACAACCTAATAAAATAATGGGTGGTGTATCTAAACAAACATTTCTCCAAAGAAGACATGCAAATGACCAAAAAGCATATAAAAAGATGCTCAGTGTCACTAACTATTAGATGCAAATCAAAACTACATGAGGTATCACCTCACACCAGTCAGAATGGCCATCATCAGAAATCTGCAGACAGTAAGTGCTGGAGAGAGCGTGTGGAAAGGGAATCCTTCTGCACTGTTGGTGGGAATGTAAATTGATACAGCCACATGGAGAACGTATGGAGCCCTGCAAATAGGCTCATCGATGCCATTTTCCTAGATTCTATATATATGCATTAATAAACAGTATTTGTTTTGCTTTTTCTGACTGACTTCACTCTGTAAGAGGCTCTAGGTTCATTCAACTCTGTTCAACTGACTCAAACTCATTCCCGTTAATGGCTGAGTAATGTTTTATCATGTATATGTACCATAACTTCTTTATCCATTCATCTGCTGATGGACATCTCGGTTGCTTCTGTGTCCTGGCTATTGTAAACGGTGCTGCAGTGAACACTGGGATACATGTGGCTTTTTGAATTTTGGTTTTCTCAGGGTATATGCCCATTGTGAAGTGAAAGTTTCTTAGTCACGTCCAGTTCTTTGTGACCCCATGGACTATGCAGTCCATGGAGTTCTCCAGGCTGGAATACTGGAGTGGGTAGCTGTTCCCTTCTCCAGGGGATCTTCCCCACCCAGGAATTGAACCCAGGTCTACCACATTGCAGGCAGATTCTTTACTGTCTGACCACCAGAGAAGCCCTTACATATACACATCTCACGGATTATTCCCCATTTTTTTTTTGGCCACACTGCACAGCACATGGCATCTTAGTTCCCTAGCCAGGGATCAAACCCACGCCCCTGCCTTGGAAGTTCAGAGTCTGAGCTACTGGACCACCTGAGTAGCCCGTTACTCAGTCATAAAACAGAACAAGTCAATGCCGTTTGCAGCAATGTGGATGGACCTAGAGGTTGCCATATTGAGTGAAGTAAATCAGAGAAGGACAGTATCATATGCTATCACTTACATATGGGATCTGGAAAATATGGTACAAATGAGCTTGTCTACAAAGCAGAAATAGAGTCACAGATGTAGAAAGCAATCTTATGTTTACCAGGGGGAAAAGAGAGATTCATAAATTGAAAGATAAGGTTTGACATATGCACAACACTACATATAAAATATGTAACTACTAACAAGGACCTACTATATAGCGCAGGGAGCTGTCCTCAGTCCTCTGTACTGACCTATATGGGAAATAATCTAGAAAAGAGCTGATATGTACATGTGACTGGCTTTGTTATACAGCAGAACGTATCACAACATTGTATTGGGTTGGCCAAAAAGTTTGTTCAGGTTTTTCAGCACATCTTGCAAAACACCCAGACAAACTTTTTGGTTAACCCAATAAATCAACCATAATTCAGTAAAATTTTCTTAAAGTAAACTTTAGTCCATGTGTTCCTGGGTCTTGAGGATGTGACTTTTTTGGAGCTTTTACCTTTCCACCCTTTGTAGTTCTATTTACAGGACATATTCCTGCCTCTCTCTTTAGAGTCAAAGAATTTTCTTGTTCCCTTTCCCCACCTGCTGTGGACTTATGCCCATAGGCACTGTTTGTTGTGGACACAGTAGCTGTTCTCCTTCTCCAGGTCTGCACAATCAGGCACGCTTTTTCAGGACTTTCAACCATCTTCTGTTGTGTGCGGAGTAGAGTTTGTGGAGACAAGCCTGCAAGAAGGTGTGACTTCTCCCCATATATGTGGCTCCCAGGCTCAAATCCTTTTGTTAGCCCACACTCACTAACCCCCAATTTGCTAGTCTTCACATCTAATTCTTACTGGTGTGTGGCTGTGTTTGCTGCAGGTAAGCAACTGCCGTCTTTCCTTGTAGACGCTTGTCTCAGATTTTAGCCTACTTAGTTGTCTGTCCTCTGAAGGGTTCAAAAAAAGTCTTGACCTTGCATTTTGGCTTTTCACTGATGTATTAAGGGTTCGAGCAATGTTTTTTGTAGTGCTCTATATCCTGAGCAAAAACCAGAAGTCTTTTAATTTTTAGTTTTTAAAAAATGATTTTTAAGAATTCTTCATATATTCTAGTACATATTCTTTTTTAGATATTTACTTTTATTTGATTGATGATTGGCTTACAATATTGGTTTGATTTCTGTCACACACCAACACGAATTAACCGTAGGTATACGTATGTCTCCTCCCTCTTGACTCTCTTCCCCACCTCCCGCCCATTCCCGCCCCCTAGGTTATTACAGAGCCCTAGTTTGAGGTCCCCGAGTCACTAGTTACATATTCTTTGTCACATGTTTCTATGGAAAATATTTATTCCCAGTTTGTGGCTTGTGTTTTTACTTTCTTAACAGTGTTTCTTGCTGTGCTACTGCTAAGTCACTTCAGTCGTGTCCGACTCTGTGTGACCCCATAGACGGAAGCCCACCAGGCTCCCCCGCCCCTGGGATTCTCCAGGCAAGAACACTGGAGTGGGTTGCCATTTCCTTCTCCAATGGATGAAAGTGAAAAGGGAAAGTGCAGTCACTCAGTCGTGTCCGACCCTCAGCGACCCCATGGACTGCAGCCTTCCAGGATCCTCCGTCCATGGGGTTTTTCCAGGCAAGAGTACTGGAGTGGGGTGCCATTGCCCTCTCTGTTCTTGCTGTACTTAAGTGCTAAAATTTTATGAGTTCCAATTTTTAATATTTTCTTATGTTTAGAGCTCACTTGTCCCAAGATATTTTTATCTTGTAAGTTCCTGAAGATAGTATTTTCTTTTAAAAGTGCTACTGTAGTTTTAGGTTTAAAGTTTATGATCCATCTTAAATTAATTTTTATTTGTGGAACAGGGAAAATATTGAGGTTGTTTGCTCTATGTATTTATTCAGTTGTTCTAGTACTATTTGTTGAAAAGACTTTCTTTGCCCGTTAAATTGCCTTGACGGTTTTTCAAAGATTAATTGACCACATATATATGATTTTACTTCTAAACTTTATTCTTTTATTCTTTCTTTCCTTACACCAATTCCAATTTGTTCTTATTTCTGTAGCTTTATTGTACCTTTTGAAATCGGAGAGAATGAGACCTTCAGTTTTGCTCTTAGATTGGTTTCATATTCCAGATATTTTGTATTTCTTTACACATTGTAGCCTCTTCATGGATCCCTGCCTTGTCATGTGAAGGGGCTTGTGTGACTTAATGAAGCTAAGAGCCGAGCCATGTAGGGCCATCCAAGATGGACAGGCCATAGTAGAGAGTCCTGGCAAACATGGCCCACCGGAGGAGGGAGTGGCAAACCACTCCAGCATACTTGCCGTGAGAACCCCATGAACAGCATAAAGAGGCAGAAAGATATGACGGCACTGAGGAAGGGGCCCCCAGGGAGGACGGTGTTTGATGTGCTCCTGGGGAAGAGCAGAGGACAGCTACTGATAGCTCTAGAAAGAAGGGAGCGGCTGGGCCAAAACGGAAGTGACGTTCAGCTGTGGCTGTGTCTGGTGATGAAAGTAGAATCTGATGCTGTAAACAACACTATTGCTTAGGAACCAGCAAGTTAGGTCCATGAGGTAAATTGGACATGGTCAAGCAGGAGATGGCAAGAGTAAACATCGACATTTTAGGAGTCAGTGAACTAAAATGGATGGGAATGGGTGAATTTAATTCAGACGACCATTAGATCTACTACTGTGGGCAGGAATCCCATAGAAGAAATGGAGAAGCCCTCTTAATCAGCAAAAGAATCCAAAATGCCGTACTTGGGTGCAACTTTAAAAATGACAGAATGATCTCAGTTTGTTTCTAAGGCAAACTGTTCAACATTACAGTAATCCAAGCCTATGCCCCAACACCAGTGCTGAAGAAGCTGAAGTTGATCAGTTCTATGAAGACCTAGAAAACCTCCTAGAATTAACACCAAAAAAAAGATGTCCTATTCGTCATTGGGGATTGGAATGCAAAAGTAGGAAGTCAAGAGATACTTGGAGTAACAGGCAAGTTTGGCCCAGGACTACAGAATGAAGCAGTGCAAAGGCTAACAGAATTCTGCCAAAAGAACACACCGGGCATAGCAAACACCCTTCTCCAACACCAGAAGAGATGACTTTATACGTGGGCATCACCAAAGGGTAACACCAAAATCAGATTGATTACATTCTTTTTAGCCAAAGATGAAGAAGCTGTATACAGTCAGCAAAAGAAAGACTGGGAACTGACTGTGGCTCAGAAAATCAGCTCTTCATAGCAAAATTCAGGCTTAAACTAAAGATGTTCCAAGCTGGATTTAGAAAAGGCAGAGGAACCAGAGGTCCAACTACCAACATTTGCTGTATCATAGAGAAAGCAAGGGAATTCCAGCAAAACAGCTACCTCTGTTTCATTGGCTAGGTTAAAGCCTTTGATTGTGTGGATCATAACAAACTATGGAAAACTCTTAAAGAAGTGGAAATACCAGACTGTCTTACCTGCCTCCTGAGAAACCTGTATGTGGGTCAAGAAGCAACAGTTAGAACCCTGTATGGAACAACAGACTAGTTCAGGATTGAGAAAGGAGTAGGGTAAGATGGTTTATGTCACCCTGTTTATTTAACTTACACTCAGAGAGCACATCATGTGAAATGCTGGGCTGGATGAGTTACAAGCTAGAATCAAGATTGCCAGCAGAAATATCAACAACCTCAGATATGCAAATGATACCACTCTAACGGCAGAAAGTGAAGAGGAACTAAAGAGCCTCTTGATGAGGGTGAAAGGGGAGAGTTAAAAAGCCAGCTTAAAACTCAAGAAACCAAAATCATGGCATCTGGTCCCATCTCTTCATGGCAAATAGAAAGGGAAACAGTGGAAGCAGTGACAGACTTCCTCTTCTTGGGCTCTAAAATCACTGTGGATGGTGACTGCAGCCATGAAATTAGAAGACGATTGCTTCTTGGCAGGAAAGCTATGACAAACCTAGACAATGTGTTAAAAAGCAAAACTATCACTCTTCTGACAAAGGTCTATAGAGTCAAGGCTATGTTTTTCCCTGTAGCCATGTAGATGTGAGAGTTGGACCATAAAGAAGGCTGAGCACTGAAGAATTGATGTTGGTGCTAGAGAAGACTCTTGAGTCCCCTGGACTGCAAGGAGATCCAACCAGTCCATCCTAAAGGAAATCAACCCTGAATATTCACTGGAAGGACTGATGCTGAGGATCCAATATTTTGGCCACCTGATATGAAGAACTGACTCCCCAGAAAAGACCCTGATGCTGGGAAAGATTGATGGTGGAAAGAGAAGAGGATGAGATGGTTGGACAGCATCACCTATTCAATGGACATGAACTTGGGCAAACTCTGAGAGATGGTGAGGGACAGGGAAGCCTAGTGTGCTGCAGTCCATGGGGTCGCTAAGAGTCAGACACGACTGAGCGACTTCCCTTTCACTTTTCACTTTCATGCATTGGAGAAGGAAATGGCACCCCACTCCAGTGTTCTTGCCTGGAGAATCCCAGGGACGGGGGAGCCTGGTGAGCTGCCGTCTATGGGGTCGCACAGAGTCGGACACGACTGAAGCGACTTAGCAGCAGCAGCAGCATTAGTCTACATCTCAATTAGGAGAAAGTTTATTTGTTAGCAAACATTGAAACTTCCAATAAGTGACCATAGTATATCTTTCATTTATTTGGGTCTTATTTAACTTCTCTTAGCTATATTTGTTAGTTTTCACTGTAAAAAATTTGAATATCTTCTGTTAAAGTCATGCTTAATATTTTACTGTTTTTTATTGTAAGTGAAGTATTTTATTGCATTTCCAGTTTCCTGCTCATATGTAGAAGTACAGTTGACTATTTTGACCTTGTAACCTGTGACCTTGTCAAATTAATTTATTAATTTTTGGAGTCTAGTCAGTATTTACTATGGAAAAATCAAGTCATTTATAAACGGCAACAGTTTAATGTCTTCCTTTTCAGTATTTATGGACTTTTAATTTTACCTAAGTCAAAGAATTGGCAATGCT
>SJYQ01096209.1:460496-546192 GCA_006410935.1 Redunca redunca
CGTAAGTTGATGTTGTTTACCTAATTTGAGGAAATTTCAACCATTATTTTTTCAAATAAATTTTCTACATCACTTTTTCTTCTTTTCTCTTGGAACTTCAGTTACACGTAAGATACTTTGATTTGTCCAAAAATTTACTCAGAATGGCTTATATTTTTTAAAAAATAATTTTCCTTTTTGTTCTCTAGATCGGATAATTTATTTACTCAGAATGGCTTATATTTTTTAAAAAATAATTTTCCTTTTTGTTCTCTAGATCGGATAATTTCTGTAGCTATGTTATGTTTAGTTCTCTGTGGATATATAACAAATTACTCCACATTTATTGACTTATAGCAGCAATAATCATTAAGCTCTCACAATTTCTATGAATTCAGAATTCTGAATTATCTGAAATTCTGAAACTGTGGTTTCAGCTGAGTCTCTCATGACATTACACTCAGATGTTGGCAGGAGATGCAGTCATCTGAAAGCTTGACTGGGGCTGACGAATCTACTTCAGTTGTGGCCTCGTGGCTGGCAAGCTAATGCTCCTCCCCATCACATCTCCATGGGTGTGACACACTTCTCAAGTGTCCTTATGTCATGACTTCCATCAAATAAGCACCCCAGGAGATCATGGCAGAATCTGCAATGCTTTTATGACCTTAGAAATCACACACCTTCACTTCCGCCATATTCTGTTTATTATGAAATAGACATATTCTAGAAGTCAACCCTAATTTAGTGTGGTAGGTAAGCTCAGAAAGGCATGAATTCTAGGAAAAGAAAATCAGGGGATGATCGTGGAGGTTGGATACCATATTCTCTTTTCAAGTTCACTCGCCCTTTTTCCTCCAGTCTGCATACTTTTGAAGCAGATTGAGTGATCCTCCCCCCCACCCCCCCNNNNCCGGCCAAGGTTCAGGTAGTTTGCTTGTTCAGTTGTTAAATTTCTAATTGTTTATTTTGAATCATTTTCATATCTCTGGTAGGAATAACCATCCCTACACTACGTATGACTATATTTTCCTTTAATTATTTGAACATACTTAAAACGTGCTGTGCTAAGTCACTCAGTCGTGTCTGACTCTTTGAGACCCCGTGGACTGTAGCCTGTCAGGCTCCTCTGTCCGTGGGATTCTCCAGGTAGGAACACTGGAGTGGGTTGCCATTTCCTCCTCCTGGGGATCTTCCCGACCCGGGGACTGAACCCGTGTCTCTTACGTCTCTTGCACTGGCAGGCAGGTTTTTTACCGCTAGCTAAGGAACCTGGGACGATACTTATAATAACTGTTTTAAATAATTCATGTATGAATATCAACCTGTGAGCCATCTTGGGGTTTGTTCCTATTGACAGATTTTTCTTTTGACTGTGGTTTACGTTTTCCTACCCTTCATGTATCTAGCCTACGTGTATGTTTACGTGTGTATACTGGATTGCTAGTGATTCCTTTGAGAGATTCTGGATTCCATTATCTTTTCCCTGAAGAGATTTTTTGTTTTTTCTTCTAACCTACAGTTACATTTGGTAGAACTCATACTTCAGACCATGTCTCCCCAGTGGTGAAGAAGAATTGAAGTGTTTTTCTCAGTGTTCGGCCTTCTAGTTACTGCCTTGTCCTTTTTGCTGGGCTCTTTAGACTCTCCAACACATATACATAGCTCAGAGACCAGCCTGGTATTTGAGCTCAGTTTACATGTCGATCTTTGGATTCTTCCACTTGTCTCTTCTTTCTGGAACTCCCTCCTCAATTTTTAGTCTCAGCCAGGCCTGATTTCTGTTTTCTGACACCATAAGCTGCTAAAAGCTGCGCTGCCTTCAGCACCCTCAGAGGAAGAGCTGAACAAATGTTTGACTTACTCAGAAGAGTTCCTTTCTTTCATGGGTTTCATCACTTCCAATTTTCTGATTTTGGTGGTCCATTCTGCACATTTAAATAACTGCTTTATACTTAGTTCAGAGATAATAAGTGTCATATGCAGGAAGGTTAGCCATACCAGCTACTCTGCCATACCAGAATGGCACCCTGTGCATTTATGTTTGAGTGAGACGCAGGATAGCTCATTAGTAGCTTTAGATTCCTGATCCTGTTCAGCGATGGGTTTCACTGTAAGGTGTGGACAGAAATCAAGTTCCTTTGTTGCAGGGGGTGGTATCCTAACTGTTAATATTCACAGGTCCCCTCTCCTTGAGTTCTTTAGTTTTCTCATTGAGGAATCCTCCAATTTCAGTACAGCTGGGACTGTGATAGATGCAAGCCTGATTTTCAGCATCCTGGGAGCCTGTTAGGCTTGGAATTCTCACTGCTTTTTGTGTAGAGTTTCACAAATCCCTCTGTTTTCAGTACATTCATAGCTATATCTTGTCATCTAAGACATACTTCATTTTTTGTTCAACATTTCTAAAGATTTAATCTCTCTTTTCAAAGGGAACTGTAGGAACTGTGGGTTTTGGCTGTGAATAGCAGAAGAAGAAATGTTGGGACTAAGTGCTTCTTATTAAAAAAACATTGAACCAATATCTTATTCTCCACTCTACTTTTAGAAAGATCTAGTACTCTGATTGCTCCTCCCAGCTGGGAGGGGCAACCCCATGTCCAAAGAGCAGTGGCTGCACGGGTGCAGGAGGGCCTAGAGGAGCCATCCCACGCTGAAGGCCAGGAAGGGCGGTGGTGAGGAGACACCCCTCGTCCAAGGTAAGGAGCTTTGGTAGAGCACCTGTGAAGAGACACCCCACGCCCAAGGTAAGAGAAACCCAAGTAAGATGGTAGGTGTTGCAAGAGGGCATCAGAGGGCAGACACACTGAAACCATGCTCACAGAAAACTAGTCAATCTAATCACACTAGGACCACAGCCTTGTCTAATTCAGTGAAACCAAGCCATGCCTGCAGGATAATCCAAGACAGGCGGATCATGATGGAGAGGTCTAACAGAATGTGGTCCACTAGAGAAGGGAATGGCAAACCACTTCAGTATTCTTGCCTTGAGAACCCCATGAACAGTATGAAAAGGCAAAATGATAGGATACTGAAAGAGGAACTCCCCAGGTCAGTAGGTGCCCAATATGCTACTGGAGATCAGTGGAGAAATAACTCCAGAAAGAATGAAGGGATGGAGCCAAAGCAAAAACAATACCCAGCTGTGGATGTGACTGGTGATAGAAGCAAGGTCCGATGCTGTAAAGAGCAATATTGCATAGGAACCTGGAATGTCAGGTCCATGAATCAAGGCAAATTGGAAGTGGTCAAACAAGAGATGGCAAGAGTGAACGTCGACATTCTAGGAATCAGCGAACTAAAATGGACTGGAATGGGTGAATTTAACTCAGATGACCATTATATCTACTACTGCGGGCAGGAATCCCTCAGAAGAAATGGAGTAGCCATCATGGTCAACAAAAGAGTCTGAAATGCAGTACTTGGATGCAATCTCAAAAATGACAGAATGATCTCTGTTCGTTTCCAAGGCAAACCATTCAATATCACAGTAATCCAAGTCTATGCCCCAACCAGTAACGCTGAAGAAGCTGAAGTTGAACGGTTCTATGAAGACCTACAAGACCTTTTAGAACTAACACCCAAAAAAGATGTCCTTTTCATTATAGGGGACTGGAATGCAAAAGTAGGAAGTCAAGAAACACCTGGAGTAACAGGCAAATTTGGCCTTGGAATGCGGAATGAAGCAGGGCAAAGACTAATAGAGTTTTGCCAAGAAAATGCACTGGTCATAGCAAACACCCTCTTCCAACAACACAAGAGAAGACTCTACACATGGACATCACCAGATGGTCAACACCGAAATCAGATTGATTATATTCTTTGCAGCCAAAGATGGAGAAGCTCTATACAGTCAACAAAAACAAGACCAGGAGCTGACTGTGGCTCAGATCATGAACTCCTTATTACCAAATTCAGACTTAAATTGAAGAAAGTAGGGAAAACCGCTAGACCATTCAGGTATGACCTAAATCAAATCCCTTATGATTATACAGTGGAAGTGAGAAATAGATTTAAGGGCCTAGATCTGATAGATAGAGTGCCTGATGAACTATGGAATGAGGTTCGTGACATTGTACAGGAGACAGGGATCAAGACCATCCCCATGGAAAAGAAATGCAAAAAAGCAAAATGGCTGTCTGGGGAGGCCTTACAAATAGCTGTGAAAAGAAGAGAAGCAAAAAGCAAAGGAGAAAAGGAAAGATATACCCATCTGAATGCAGAGTTCCAAAGAATAGCAAGAAGAGATAAGAACTTCAATGATCAGTGCAAAGAAATAGAGGAAAACAACAGAATGGGAAAGACTAGAGATCTCTTCACGAAAATTAGAGATACCAAGGGAACACTTCATGCAAAGATGGGCTCGATAAAGGACAGAAATGGGATGGACCTAACAGAAGCAGAAGATATTAAGAAGAGATGGCAAGAATACACAGAAGAACTGTACAAAAAAGATCTTCACGACCCAGATAATCATGATGTGTGATCACTCATCTACAGCCAGACATCCTGGAGATTGAAGTCAAGTGGGCCTTAGAAAGCATCACTACGAACAAAGCTAGTGGAGGTGATGGAATTCCAGTTGAGCTATTTCAAATCCCGAAAGATGATGCTGTGAAAGTGCTGCATTCAATATGCCAGCAAATTTGGAAAACTTGATTTCGGTGTTGACCATCTGGTGATGTTCATGTGTAAAGTCTTCTCTTGTGTGGGTGGAAGAGGGTGTTTGCTATGACCAGTGCATTTTCTTGGCAAAACTCTATTAGTCTTTGCCCTGCTTCACTCTGCATTCCAAGGCCAAATTTGCCTGTTACTCCAAGTGTTTCTTGACTTCCTACTTTTGCATTCCAGTCCCCTATAATGAAAAGGACATCTTTTTTGGGTGTTAGTTCTAAAAGGTCTTGTAGGTCTTCATATAACCATTCAACTTCCAGTGGCCACAGGACTGGAAAAGGTCAGTTTTCATTCCAATCCCAAAGAAAGGCAATGCCAAAGGATGCTCAAACTATTGCACAATTGCACTCATCTCACATGCTAGTAAAGTGATGCTCAAAATCCTCAAGCCAGGCTTCAACAATATGTGAACTGTGAACTTCCTGATGTTCAAGCTGGTTTTAGAAAAGGCAGAGGAACCAGAGATGAAACTGCCAACACCCGCTGGATCATGGAAAACGCAAGAGAGTTCCAGAAAAACACCTCTTTCTGCTTTATTGACTATGCCAAAGCCTTTGATTGTGTGGATCACAATAAACTGTGGAAAATTCTGAGAGAGATGGGAATACCAGATCGCCTGACTTGCCTCTTGAGTAATCTGTATACAGGTCAGGAAGCAACAGTTAGAACTGGACATGGAACAACAGACTGGTTCCAAATAGGAAAAGGAGTACATCAAGGCTGTACATTGTCACCCTGCATATTTAACTTATATGCAGAGTACATCATGAGAAATGCTGGACTGGAAGAAGCACAAGCTGGAATCAAGATTGCCGGGAGAAATATCAATAACCTCAGATATGCAGATGACACCACCCTTATGGCACAAAGTGAAGAGGAACTCAAAAGCCTCTTGATGAAAGTGAAAGAAGAGAGTGAAAAAGTTGGCTTAAAGCTCAACATTCAGAAAACGAAGATCATGGCATCCGGTCCCATCACTTCATGGGAAATAGATGGGGAAACAGTGGAAACAGTGTCAGACTTTATTTTTCTGGGTTCCAAAATCCCTGCACATGGTGACTGCAGCCATGAAATTAGAAGACGCTTACTCCTTGGAAGAAAAGTTATGAGCAACCTAGACAGTATATTCAAAAGCAGAGACATTAGTTTTCCAAATAAAGTTCTGTCTAGTCAAGGCCATGGTTTTTCCTGTGGTCATGTATGGATGTGAGAGTTGGACTGTGAAGAAGGCTGAGCGCCGAAGAATTGATGCGTTTGAACTGTGGTGTTGGAGAAGACTCTTGAGAGTCCCTTGGACTGCAAGGAGGTCCAACCAGTCCATTCTGAAGGAGATCAGCCCTGGGATTTCTTTGGAGGGAATAATGCTAAAGCTGAAGCTCCAGTACTTTGGCCACCTCATGCGGGGAGTTGACTCATTGGAAAAGACTGATGCTGGGAGGGATTGGGGGCAGGAGGAGAATTGACGACAGAAGATGAGATGGCTGGATGGCATCACGGACTCGATGGACGCGAGTCTGAGTGAACTTTGGGAGTTGGTGATGGACAGGGAGGCCTGGCGTGCTGCGATTCATGGGGTCGCAAAGGGTCGGACACGACTGAGCAACTGAACTGACTGACTGACTGCCTGAGTACTCTGATTCCAGAGCATTTCTGGAACTCTGAGGCAAGAATTATATTTCTTCATATTGGCTTCTCCCAATTATAAATCTGGGGTTCAGGTATATCCAGTCTTCTGAGTCAGTGACCATTTGTTCATTTGTTTTAAGATTTTAAGTTCTAATTGGTATTACTTCTCCTCTTCTTTCTGTGGATGTACGGATTTGTTCCTTTTCTGTCATTTTAGATGGTATTTAATGAGTGATGATAAACCACATAGATTCTATTCCTATTCCACCAAATTGCCATCTCTAATTTTTAAATAAACATAAACTGCATTTATGAAACCAAATACCCTCTTTTTAAACTTCAGCTACTAACACTTTTACAAAAATCAGTTGTGAAAAGCCGAGGTGTCAAATAACTAAACCAATGTTGAAAGCAAATGTCAACTCTGCTGTCACCTTTCTACCATGAAATACTGTTTCCCTGGCCGCTGTTGCTTAAAACAGCAGGGGGAGGCTTACTGGCTTGTCTAGTGTAACGTGCTTGCTCTCAGCTTATGCTGCAAAAGAATTGCTCACAACAGACAGGCATGTGCGTGCGGTGCCACTCAGGCCCGGCCCCGGGAAGGGTAAGTGAAGGCCCGGCCCCCGGGGAAGGGTAAGTGAAGGCCCGGCCCGTGGGGAAGGGTAAATGAAGGCCCGGCCCCCGGGAAGGGTACGTGAAGGCCCGCCCCTGGGGAAGGGTAAGTGAAGGCCCGCCCCCGGGAAGGGTAAGTGAAGGCCCGGCCCCCGGGGAAGGGTAAGTGAAGGCCCG
Source organism: Redunca redunca (assembly GCA_006410935.1). Classification (NCBI taxonomy): domain Eukaryota; kingdom Metazoa; phylum Chordata; class Mammalia; order Artiodactyla; family Bovidae; genus Redunca; species Redunca redunca. Next base: position 467,565 of record SJYQ01096209.1, read on the forward strand.
GCCCCAGGGAAGGGTAAGTGAAGGCCCGGCCCCGGGGAAGGGTAAGTGAAGGCCCGGCCCCCGGGGAAGGGTAAGTGAAGGCCTGGCCCGTGGGGAATGGTAAGTGAAGGCCGGGCCCCAGGGAAGGGTAAGTGAAGGCCGGGCCCCAGGGAAGGGTAAGTGAAGGCCCGGCCCCCTGGGAAGGGTAAGTGAAGGCCGGGCCCCAGGGAAAAGGGTAAGTGAAGGCCGGGCCCCAGGGAAGGGTAAGTGAAGGCCCGGCCCCCTGGGAAGGGTAAGTGAAGGCCGGGCCCCAGGGAAGGGTAAAGGAAGGCCTGGCCTCCAGAACGGATAAATGAAACACACGCCTTAGCTGCTGCTTCGTGCCCACCCTTCCACCGGTCAGAGCAAACCGAAGGAAACTTACTTAGTAAGAACCAGAATTTACTTTCAAGAGCTTCATCAGATTGCTTTGTTTGTGAACTTCCATTTTCTCACATGAAGATTATGGAATTCGTTCTCTGAAGTTACAAGTTATGTGAGCATTTGTATTTTACTGAATATAATCTGGTATTGAATTTGTGTGAATCTACATGTCCTTGCTGTTCTTTAGGCCATTTGTAAACTGATCATATGCTGATCTTCATAAAATTATCTGTGAAGAATAGTTTCTGAATTTACTTTTAATTTTCAATCAAATGATGAGTCACATTCCTGTCATTAATTAGTTAGATTTTGGGGCTTTTGCTTTATTATTTTCGTTTTGGTAGTCCACCAGTATAGCACAAAAGCTCTTAAGAGGGATAAATTAATCAGTAATAGATGAAACTATTGGACCATGTTTACTGGTATAATCAGGAATGGAGACCCTGAAAAGAGTTTAGTACATGTTGCGGGAAAGAAAAAAAAAAAGACTAATACGTGTGATGTGAGTGAAAAAGTTGGCTTAAAGCTCAACATTCAGAAAATGAAGATCATGGCATCTGGTCCCATCACTTCATGGGAAATAGATGGGGAAACAGTGGAAACAGTGTCAGACTTTATTTTGGGGGGCTCCAAAATCACTGCAGATGGTGATTGCAGCCATGAAATTAAAAGACACTTACTCCTTGGAAGAAAAGTCATGACCAACCTAGATAGTATATTCAAAAGCAGAGACATTACTTTGCCAACAAAGGTCACTCTAGTCAAGGCTATGGTTTCTCCTGTGGTCATGTATGGATGGGAGAGTTGGACTGTGAAGAAGGCTGAGCGCCGAAGAATTGATGCGTTTGAACTGTGGTGTTGGAAAAGACTCGAGAGTCCCTTGGACTGCAAGGAGATCCAACCAGTCCATTCTGAAGGAGATCAGCCCTGGGATTTCTTTGGAAGGAATGATGCTAAAGCTGAAGCTCCAGTACTTTGGACACCTCATGCGAAGAGTTGACTCAGTGGAAAAGACTCTGATGCTGGGAGGGATTGGGGCAGGAGGAGAAGGGGACGACCGAGGATGAGATGGCTGGATGGCATCACGGACTCGATGGACATGAGTCTGAGTGAACTCGGGAGTTGGTGATGGACAGGGAGGCCTGGCGTGCTGCGATTCATGGGGCCGCAAAGAGTCGGAGACGACTGAGTGACTGAACTGAACTGAACTGAAGATTAAATAAAGGGCTCAAAGTTATTTAGCCAGAAAGATGTGATGTAATGTCTTTACATATACAAAGATTCATTACATAATATAATGACTAGTTATTGTTCATCTCTGCTGAAATCTAAAAAGAAAAATGTTCAAGGGAAGAAATATTCAATGTAAATTTAACCAATATTTAGAACGATAGCCTGAAGGTTGATGGACAGGCATTAGAAGACTTGTGATGGGACAGCTCTCCTGGGAAGAGGAAAGAGCTTTAAATACAGCAGTCTTCTCTGTCATGGATGATGCCAAGTCCCGCGTTCAGGCAGGGAGCTGGCCTAGTTGGCTTCCAGAGGCCCCCTTACAAACCTGGGATTCTCTGATCCTTTCTGTCGCTAGCCTTCAGAAGCTGGAGTCAGCCAGGCACAGCAGACAGCCGCCCTGTCAGGGGCTCCAGCAGTGCCGAGGAGGCAGCGCCCGACGCAGCAAGGCAGCAGCTGTCCCCGCCGGAGACTGTCCAGAGGGAGTCAGGCCAGCGCGCCCCTTCCTCCGCCTTCCCGGCTCTGTGCGCGGCGGCTCCGGAGGCCCGGCGGCCGTGGGCCGGACACCCAGCCACCGACACGCCCTCTGACGGGGCAGGCGGGACGGCTGGTGGGCTGGCGCCTTGTGGAGGGCCTCGCCCCGGGCGCGCTCGGGCGGCACCACCACCGCCGGGTCCCCGTGACGCCGCCGTGCAGGGCGCCCGGCCCAGGCGCCCCCGGGCGCGCCGGGCGCTGTCCGCTCTGAGCGGCTCCCGGCTCCCGGCTCCCGCGGGAGGGCGCGGGCGGGGATGCTCCGGCCGGGGCCTCACCCAGTCTCCCGCATCCCGAGCCGCCCCGCGGGCTCCGCGCAGGGGAGGGAAAGAGGGAGGGTGGGGAGGCTCGGGGCGGGAGGAGGGGGCGCGGGGCGGCGCCACTCCCGGCCCCAGCCTCCGCCCCTCCCGCGGGCGGCTCCGCGCCCCTGCACCCTCTCCCGGGCCCTCGCGGCCCCGCACGCTCCCGGGCGCGGACGGGAGCGCAGCCGCGCGGAGGGGCCGGCGGGGGCGCGCTTGCAGGGCGCAGCTCGCGCCGGCGCTCGCGGGCGGGGACGCGCGGGGGCTCCTCGCTCCGGCAAACGGCGGCGGCGCCAGCGGAGTCCCGCCGCGAAGATGCTCAAAGTCACGACGCCCTCGTGCTCCGCCTCGTCCTGCTCCTCGGTCACCGCCACCGTGGCCCCGGGACCCGGGAGCCTGGTGCCGGATTACTGGGTCGACGGCTCCAACAGGGATGCTCTGGGCGATTTCTTCGAGGTGGAGTCGGAGCTGGGACGGTACGGCGGGGCGGCTCGGGGGCCTGGGGGCGGCGGGCTGGGGCGCTCGGACCTGGAGGAGCCGGACATCCTGGGCGCCGGCTGGGGCTTCTGCCCGCGGCGCTCTTCGGGCGCTTGCCTTTCGAGGCTCCAGCTCCCCGGAATACCGGGGCTGGCCTCCCGGCCCTTGGGTTCTGCCGGCTCCGGGAGAGAGCCCGGGACCGTTCACGAGCGAGCCGGCGTCCCTGCGCGCGCCCAGGCCGGTGCAGCTGCGGGCGGCAGCCCGGGTCCTCCCCACCGCCGCCGCCTCGCCGGCTGCCGCCTCCGTGGGTGACAGCTCCCACCGCACGTGGGCCCTGCTTGCCCAAGCGGCGTCTCTGATCGCGATTATAGCTTGCCAGAGGGTTCTGTCTGTCTAGTTATTTTTGGGGGATGAGGGGCGGAGGATGCCTCTCCAAATCTTGACAGAAATATTAGATTCGATTCTTCCTCCTTCCCCTCATCAAGCTCTCCAAAGCAAGTGGCACTGGAGATTAAACTTAAACACCAGCTTCCCCGCAGAGTCTGCTCAGGAGTGAAGGGGAATGAATCATTTAAGGGAGTTGAAGGCAGAATAATGAACTAGTGTGGCTTTAAAGGAAAGGCAGTGGTAATTAGTGAGAAGACTTCTGCTGCTCTTTGACGTGCTGGAGTGATTTGTTTAATTATGTATGCAGAAAACCATCTCCCTGGGGTTGCAGAAATGTGCCTCATCCCTGCTTTGAAGATCCAAACAGGTAGTGATCTTGCCATGTGCATGATGCCATATGTTCCTATATTTTTATCCACTGAGAAATATTTTCCCCTTCCGTTTTCCTCCTTTCTTTCTGTTATTCATAGGTAAGGAGACCTCTTTCAATATACATTTTAGAATCAGACCCTTTATTATATGGAATCTAAAGATGTAATTTCAACCAAGTTGAAGCTTCTGTACTTAATATTTCTTTGCAGATCTCTTTTTTCTTTCTTTCTTTTTGCTGGAATAGAGTTAGCAGTCATTTTCTTCTTAGTGTCACTGGAGACTACAGTATGGGATTCTGGATGTTGGTCCTTAGTGGGACTGTGTGAGGGCCACTTCTCCTCTCTGAATTGCCTGATAATGGCTCACTGAGTGCAGAGGTGTGTAAGAATGGCAAAACTTCTGACTGAAATTTAGGAATTGCCACTCTTTGAAAAGGTTTGCAGAATATTAGAACATTGAATAATATGTAAAATCCTGTTTTGATCAAGCTTTTCAATGTTCATCTAAAGATCTGCTATTGCATACATTCCCTAGTAAAGCCGAAAATAAAACATCTCCTTCTGTAAGGTTTGACGTCTACATAGTTGTATGAGGAGCTGCAGTGGAACCCTGTAAACTTCTGATTAAAGTGGTAACCTGCTTAAAATTGGTGAGTTGCAGAAACTGCCACCTCGTAGAGAAAGTGCCTGACGGTGTGTAGGGACTGTCCCACCACCAAATCTGCCTGTTTTCTGAGTAGGGTTTACCTTAGACGTCCCTCATTGGCTCTGACTTAAGTTCAGCATACGTTAGCTGTGTGATTAAGGGTTGCAAGCTTAACTCAGGAAACTTTCTTTTATGTAATGAATGGGAAATTGGGAAAATACCAGTTGCATACATATACGGAATGGTAGACTTCATAGGGAAAACCTAAGGAATTTGGAGTTTGTTATGTTTTTCAAAAAAACTTGTTGTATTTTGCAGTAATTCTGGAGCACAAATATAAATCAGTTATATATGCTCAGACTGTCACTCTGCCATCGAGTCATTTGATTGCTATAAAAATCACAGAATTAAAATATTTTGAGAAGAGGTTAAAAATGGTTCTTTCTGTCCTCTTTCTCAGTATTCAAGTATATTAGGCAAGTTCTCTGTAGATGGCAGTATTGGTGAGGTGCATACGTACTCCATTTGGTTGAGACTTTGAGAAATACCGTCACTTCATGATCAGAACGTTTATTTCTTTGCATGCTTGCTTGTCTTTTTTGGTGCAGCATGACTGGTTTTAGTTCCCTGAGTGGGGATTGAACCAGCAGTGGAAGAGCAGAGTCCTAACCACTGGACCACCAGGGAATTCCAAAACTTATTTTTTTTTTCAACAAAATAAACCTAAAACAAAACACAACTATGTTACAAATATAATTGCTAAGAATCTCTAAAGCCAGAGAATTCAACAGAATTATACTTGTAGGTATTGACTGAGTGACAAAAGTGTGCTTCCTTACCCGCCTAGTGATAAAGTTGAGGCTCAGTCAGTTGGTTTCAAGCCTCTCCTTTCTTTCCTCTCGGTCTTAAGCCAAGTCTGCCTGTCAGCGGTGATGCTAAAGCCCAGACATTTAGTCCCTAGTAACACGGCTGTCATTCAGAGTAAGAGAACACCGTCCCTGGTGCTGTGGCTAGCTGCAGGGCGCACACTGTTCCCTGCAGACTAGCAGACTGACCAGGAGAGTAACCCACTGCAGCTGCCTGTTGTAGGCTAGTGACTCCCGATTCCAAGAATACTGGGCATCTGGCCATCAGGGCATCATCATACTTGGAGGATGCATTTGGGGATTTCGGGGAACAAAATTCCCGTGGCTGTAACCACCTGGATTCCCCATGTGGTGCTCACGGCACCGACCCACATATAAACAGACCGGGGGAATGTCATAGCTTGCTTTTTTCAGATTGCGAGTAAGTCAGGAACGGAAAGGTGTTGAAAGGAATTATTTAAGAGTTTCAGGTAAGCTAATTTATTTTTCTAAAAACCACATTTGAAAATACTGCTGTGTTTATAAAATTTGTGTGAAAGTTCACGAGAACCAAGGTCACAACAAATTCAGTTCTACTTAAAAAGATGAATTGGCCTGATCCCATTCAGAGCTCTGTATCCTAGAGAGTGGTTGGTCCTTTGCCCCGTGATTTGAGAAACTGGTGTTTTAAAGGTTTTTCCAAGGGAGAAGTGAGCTTCCCTGTGGCCAAGATCCTGTCTGGTGGTTTGGCAAACAGAGGGACAGAATTTGGCCTGGGCTGCTCTGTGGTTTGGGCTTCAGTTATTTCTCAGCTTTTGTTCCTGTCTTTAGTATGAGATTGAAAGGATATTTGTCACAAGATCAGTTGTGTGTCCCCCCACCACCCTTCGGCACACACAAGCTCAGGGAAGCAAATGAAAGATAATTAGGACAAAAGAATAAGAGTGTGAAAATCACATAATTAAAGTATTTTAGGAAAAGGTTGAAAAATCTACTTCTGTTCTTCTCATTTTGAGTAGAAATTGATTTTTTTGGAATCAAAACTTTTAAAAAATGTTCATGCCACTTCACTACAGTTTTTTCAGGCTAATGACTTTCAGTACCTGCTCTATCCCTCCCCTGAGTTGGTTCACAATTTTAAAAAAACTTACATAGCAACCCCATATAACTATAATTATATAGGGTCCCTTGCTATGTGTATCCTTGCTCAGGAACCAAATAGATTTAGATAATGAGTCATATGTATGTGTAAAATGGGGGGAAGTTTGATAAAATAATGTTTATTCTTATTACCAACAATGTGTTCTGATAGCTCCTATTCTATGCTGTTTGATTCTGTCCTAGTTTCTTAAAAATATTGACTGAACCCATGTGATCCACATCCCACCAGCAGTTGTGACTCAGTCTTGAAAGGAGTGTTCTAGGCCTAACTCTGTGTGTGCTGGACTGAAACACAAGACAGTCCTTTTGAGAGGAGCCGTGCAGACAGTAGGTGACACCGAGTCCTGTCTGATGGCACAGCTCTGAGAAGAAAAATTCCCCTGTCTTTATTTCCAGCATGATTGGGTCTCCCTTTTCAGACACTTTTGGAAAAACTCTGATTCTCTATAAGACAACAGTGGGGTATCTCCTGGACTGACTGAGCGTCTCAGGAGGCTGGACCGGGAGCATCTTCACTGTGAAGCAGAGGCATCCAGAGGCCTGAGCAGGGCTGCACTCCACTCAGGAACACCTAACTTTGTCCCCGGGTGATGGTCAGCAAATGCTTCCTGTAAGGGAACGGCAGAGGCTGCTTCTTCTAAGAGAACGGCTGCAGCCTGTGCTCCTGGCTGAGAAGGACTCAGACGCCCTCTGCCATGCCCTTCTGTTTGTCTGCGCCCTCCCGCCACTCTCCACCGGCGCTCCAGAGTTCTCCATCTTCCCTGACACTGGTCTGTAGGCCCCACAGCTGCCCGCTGGCCTCCTGCCACACTCACTGCTCTGGGTTTCTTGAGCTCTTGGGGGATGCTGAGGTTTTTATTTTTTAATCTCACTAAGAATTTAAAGTATACCTGTTCAGGCCCTCTCTTGTTCCTGGTGCACCTGATTCTTTTCTCAGGCAGTTGACTCAGGAGCGAGGTGGGGTTGCAAGGGGGAGAATAGCAACTGGGGCTGCACACACTCTTTGCACCAACACTGAGGGTCTGTAGATCTGGCTGATTCACTGCTGGGCATTCATTGCCTACCTCAGTGCTCAGTACCTGGCAGGTGCTCGATAAACGATTCTGAAGAGAGTGGACGAATGGTAACAAAATGGGCCAGCACTGTGGGTCCTGCTATGATCGTCTCAGTTCTGGGAACCCTAAGGAAAGGATAATCTACCTGCTTATCTTCTCCCTAGAACATGCAACCGTGATCCTAATCTCACTCAGCATTTGGTTTTCTTTCTTGGTAGTGAGAGTATCGATAACTGCCACCTCTATAACTTTTTCCTGTTCAAAACAATGCTGCTTTGCTGTTGGCACAGTGCTTTGTGGCTCTGAAATGAAAAGGATTCAGTTTCACTTTACCATCATTTTACCACAGGCATGTCAGAATTAAGAGTTAAACCAGCTTGAATTCAAAGGCATGAAATACCTCCAAGGTATGCCAGCTACAAAAGTTAATAAATAGTAAATGCTAAATTTAGAAATACTGTCATTGTAAAGAACCTTTAAGTGAAGGGAAGATAATGATAGCATCATTACTTTAAGAATACAGTATTTTTCCTTGTTTAAATACTGTTGCAAGGGTAAAAATTACTTTTAATTTGGAAAAAAAAGAAAACAGCATTAAAAGACCCAGGTGCTGTCTGCTTCTAAGTTGCTCTGGTGAACTCTACTTGGAAAAAAAAAAAAGAGAGAAAGAACGAAAACACTAACCACAAAATAGCTTCAAAGACCTTTCTTGTAAACACTTACCCTCAGACACATCTGTGTGGATTATGTATTTGCAATAATCGTTTTGAAAATAAAGTACTGAGTGGTAGCCAAGTGAACTGTTTGTTTCAGCTACTAACAGTTATATTGTTTTATGTTAATGATTTTATCTTTGCTAGATTAAAAAGTAGTTCTCTTTAGACTCCCTTTCAGGAAAGCTAATGTATCTAATAAAAAATATTGAATTAAAAAAATTTCAAGGTCAGGTTTATTCTGCAAAATATAGTATTTGAGTCAATGAAGCATATAATTCAAGTTAAAGAACTTTACATGAAGGTGTCAAGGTTTTACTGAAATTGTATTAATCTTTACCTCAATTATTTTAAAAAATCTATTTGATAATGCAGGATCATCTGAAACTGTCATAACTTCCATGGTTTAATTAGGAAGCTTGATCTAAATATTGATGGCATAATATTAGCGTATAAAGGATATGCCCCAGCGCAGTCTGTTTTTAGAATTCTCATTGCTGATGGAGGGCAGCGGCTGTGTGGGCAATGTGAAATAATGAAAGGTTTGGGTGGGAGATTTCCTCAGCAATCTTATCTGTGACAAAGATCAAATAAGGACAGTGTGCTGCACAGAGGACGATTTATTACTGTGGGCAGAGGGTAGGACGTGTACAGCTCGCTCTTTTTCTCAGAGTGGTTTCTCAGCCTTGGCACCATAGAGGTTTAGGGCCAGATAACTCTGTGTTGTGGGGCTTCCTGTACCTTGGGAGATGTTTAGCAGTATCCCTGGCCTTTGCCCATTAGTTGCAGGTAGCACCCCGACCCTACTCCACCAGTTGTGACTACCCAACATGTCTGTGTGTGTGTTTGTGTGTGTGTATGCTCAGTCATGTCTCACTCTTTGTGACCCCATAGAGCGTAGCCCACCAGACAGGGAAGAATAGTGGAGTGGGTTGCCATTTTCTCCTCCAAAAAAATGTCTGTAGACATTGTCAAATGTCACCTCCTCTTCTTTTGAGAACCCCTCTCTCAGAAGCTGGAAGCTCATCTTTTGCGTGATTTTCTTTTAGTGATGTAGATAGTTAACAAGGAGTCATTTGGCTTTATTGATTACTTGCTACAATCAAATGTTTCTTCCATTTTTGTGTAATACCGTTGATTTCTGTTGTATATGCATAACCCTTGTGCTATAATTTGGTTAATATTTTTGTTTAAATCACCTCATTTTCGTTAACCTAAATTTACTTACTGAGATTACTTATTTTCATTAAATTGAAAACTCGTATCCATGCCGTAAATAGAAGCGATAAGAACAAAGTATTTTTACTAAATTGTAGCAGAAGTGCTTGCCTCCAGAAGGCTCCAAGCCTAGAATTGTTTTTCTCTTTGTTAAAAAGGGAGATTATCAAAGATTAGAGAGTTTAAACCATAGTAGCACAAATTGAGGTTTTCTTCTTGATGTAATCAGAAAGATTGAAAATAATTGAAAAGAGAATGATGTTGTCATCTTTTGACTTATTATTATTGAATTCCATATCTTTGTGCCACTTGAAGTCTTCTCTGTTACAAATCTGATCTTTTGAATATTATGAACTGGACACTTTATGGTGTGGGGACAGGGTGTGGACAGGGAAGTGGTTAGAGTATGAATAGTGAAGTGAAGTCATTCAGTCGTGTCCAACTCTTTAAGACCCCATGGACACCAGGCTCCGTCCATGGGATTTTGTAGGCAAGAGTACTGGAGTGGGTTGCCATTTCCTTCTCCAGGGAACTTCCCAACCCAGGGATTGAACCCAGGTCTCCCACATTGTAGACAGACACTTTACTGTCTGAGCCACCAGGGAAGTCCAGAGTATAAATGAATGTGATAAATAAAACTCTGCTTGGCATCCACATGCGTAGTTTACTGATAAGGCACCAACAGTTAATATGAGATAAACAAGTAAGACTAATACAAGATGGAGGGGCTTCCCAGGTGGTGCTAGTGGTAAAGGATCTATCTGCCCGTGCAGGAGATGTAAGAGTCGTGTGTTCGATCTCCAGGTCAGGAAGATCCCTTGAAGGAGGGCACAGTAACTCACTCCAGTATTCTTACTTGGAGAATCCCATGGACAGAAGAGCCTCTGGAGCATGCGCGCAGGCATGCATGCACGCCAGGTGGAGGTAATGAGAATTACAGCAGTGGCTCAGGCTGTAAAGCCTCTGACTTCAGAGCAGGAGACCCGGGTTGGATCCCTGGGTCGGGAAGATCCTCTGGAGAAGGAAATGGCAACCCACTCCAGTATTCTTGCCTGGAAAATCCCTTGGACTGGTGGGTTACAGTCCATGGAGTCGCAAAGAGTCAGACACGACTGAGCAACTTCACTTAAAATGAAGTGATAATTTTGACTGGGAAGATTGAGGTGTCTTCTTTGGGAGGGGTGGCTCTTGAAATCTGGAAGGATTTTAACGAGTTAGAACTTTGGTAAAGAGTATCCCAGGTGGAAACTACATTCTAAAAAAAAGGCAAAACTTGGCAGAAAAATGTGGAGTATACAATTTATTTTGCAAATTTTATAAAGTATGAATATTGTAATGAGAAATAAGGTTAGAAGGGTAAGTTGATATCAGAACAAAGAAAGCCTTGTATCAGCTGAAAACCAAAATTATACATAAAACAGAAAGTAACCATTATGAGAGCAAAAGGTGGCTATAGAAGCAGCTGCATCTTAGGGTAAAGATGTGGAACACATTTGCCTCTAATTCTTAATGCAGATCAGTGAGGGGATGGGTAAGAGAGAATTTACCATGTTGGTTTAAAACAAACAAACAAACAAACCTTCCTGCACTCCATGGATAGGATAAGAAAGGGGAGGTGTGGGATTGAGGGGATTAAGATCAGTTGCCTGTACTGGGTAAAGAGCCTGGAAAGGGACAGATGGAACTGCTTTAGGTTTTGAGGGTCACAGTTCTCTCTGGCAACTCTCAACCCTGATAATTAACTGAAATCAGCCACAGACAACACAGAAACCAATGCACATGGCTGTGTTCCAATAAAACTTTGTTCAGTTCAGTCACTCAGTCATGTTCAACTCTTTGTGACCCCATGAACGGCAGCACACCAGGCCTCCCTGTCCATCACCGACTCCCGGAGTTCGCCCAAACCCATGTCCAGTGATGCCATCCAACCATCTCATCCTCTGTCATCCCCTTCTCCTCCTGACCTCAATCTTTCCCAGCATCAGGGTCTTTTCAAAGGAGTCAATTCTTCGCATCAGGTGGCCAAAGTACTGGAGTTTCAGCTTTAACATCATTCCTTCCAGAGAACACCCAGGACTGATCTCCTTTAGGATGGACTGGTTGGATCTCCTTGTAGTCCAAGGGACTCTCAAGAGTCTTCTCCAACACCACAGTTCAAAAGCATCAATTCTTCTGTGCTCAGCTTTCTTCACAGTCCAACTCTCACATTCATACATGACCACTGGAAAACTTTATTAATGACAGTGAAAGTTCAATTTCATATAATTTTCATGTCACTTAATATTCTTCTTTTGATTTTTAAAAACCATTTTAAAATGTAAAAACTGTTCTTCAGTTGCAGACTGTTCAAAAATAAGTGGCTGCTATGTTAGGCCCTTAGCCCGTGGTTTGCTGACCCAAGACCTAGATCAGTCAAGATAAACTTTTACTACTCCTCACATACATGAAAATTTCAGATTAAAATGACATTAAAACTTAATTTATTCAAGTAACTACCTTTAGTTTCCCTTTTACTTGGGACATGTCAACCTGATAGTGTTTTCAGTGGGCACAGTCTTTAAATGCATTCTCATCCTTTTTCTATATCTGTTGAAACTAAATCAGTTGCAGTTCTTACATGTATAGTACGTTGATTAGTTTCATTCATCATTCTTGCTTTTGAAAATGAAGTAACTTTACTTGAAAGGTGTACTTTAAGCTAAATTTCCATACCATAAAATTAAAAAAAAATTCCACATCATGATCAGCATTCACATTCAAAGATTATTGGAGGGTCATTTATTTTGTGTATGATAATTAAATCAATTTCAGTTGATCATTCTTCTCTTTATTTGAAATGATAGATATTACAAAAGTAATATGCTAAATAATCTATTTGGTTCTAATTAATAAAGTTTAGTTCATTTTTCTATTTATTAATATATTATCTGCATGTTGAATGATCCTTCTATAAGCCATGCATATATCACAGGTGGACTAACTAAGGTCCTTTGAGACTGTTTCAAGCATTAAAAAAAAAATTATTTCTTTTTCGTTTGAATAGATTTTAGAACTAAAGTAAAGCAGTCCCTCATATCTTAACTAAAGCAGAGGTCTCCAAAGTGGGATGTTCATACCCAGGGGGTGAATAATATATTGGGATGTTAAAAGAATATAGAAGAGAATCTATTTTTACTTATTTTTCTAATTTTCGTGTTTTATAAATGTTTTGAAAAGAACATCACATATTGGTTCAGCAGCATATGTATTGAATTTATAGGTACATAAGTATACACAGTTTGGGAGAATGTGCTCAAAACATTTTGTTGGATGATTACTGGATCAAAGAATAGTAGTTTTAAGTGGCTACTGAGTAAGTTTTTTACTTAAATACTAACATTTTACTTTATGAATATTATTTTAAAGCAAATATATAGATCAAAGTGAAAACAAGAAATCATATCGCAAGGTGTGACTTTGTGCAGAGAGGGGAAGTAGACTCATATGTGCACTTGTTATGCATTTTAAGACTACCTGATGAAAGGTTTTGATAAGAGCTTAACTGCCATTATAACCAAAAAAAGTCATATAGCAAAATAAAAAAAAAAAGAGAGAGAAAAGGAATACAGTTTGCCCATCAAGCAGACGGTTAAATGAATTTTGGTTTTGACATTTGTTTCTGTGTGTGCGTGCATGTGGTTGTTGAACCCAGAATTCATAAGCAAGAATGTCGGTTTCAAAATAGCTAACTTACTTCATGGTAAATTTTGTCAACTACTGGCTTAGGCTATTGACTGCATTTTCCTAAAGTGTTTGATGGTCAGGGCTTGAAGAGTTGTGGGCAGTTCATGCCAGGATGCTGAGTTTAACTTTGTTAACAAATGCATTGTCATCAGTTAATTACTTTTTAAGTCATGCTTCAGGGTGATATAGTTGAAAAATTCACCAGGTGCAAAAAAAAATTTTTTTAAATAGCTAGACTTGAGACAACATTCTGATTACAATGAGTTGCTAAAAAAGCAATGCATATAATGTGTTCTTCACCATTTTCTTTACTAGTTTGTGGTAGCATTTTTTGTTAAAACCATACTTTCTTTGATTTATGTCATGAAGAGTATTTGACTAATATTACAAGCCAGAACAGAGAAGAGTAGGGGATCGCAAATCTGTTAAGTTCACATGTTTGTTGTGACTATAATGCAGTATTTGAATGATTTTTTTCCCACTTTCAGTCTTCATGGACTGTTTAGTAGGTTCTTTGCTTGCACTTTCTCTTTCATTGTACCGTATTTTGTACTTTTAAGCTTGGTCTGCTTTACTTCTTGTACTGTCTTGAAGGGACAGTTAGTTAGTGACTCTAACTTAGTAAATGACAACTTTCCATGTGGGACTTTCACATACAAAGTTGTTCTTTAGTTGTAACAGCTAGTCAGTCCAAGTGTTACCTTTAACAGGATATAAATGCACTGCTACCTCTTCATTCAAGTGAATCTTATTGCTTCAAAGCTCCCTGTTAGGACAGCCAGTGAGAAAATAAGATATGTTATTAAATGTATCCAAATTCAAACTATATAATTCAGTAAATTAGCCTGGCCTGGAGTGTTCCATCCTTTTAGGCCTCTGAAGTTTTCTTTGTGACTGGAAACATTTTTAGTGGTTCCTGTTGGAGAAGGCAATGGCACCCCACTCCAGTTCTCTTGCCTGGAAACTCCTATGGATGGAGGAGCCTGGTGGGCCTGCAGTCCACAGGGTCGCTAAGAGTTGGGCATGACTGAGCGACTTCACTTTCACTTTTCACTTTCATGCATTGGAGAGGGAAATGGCAACCCACTCCAGTGTTCTTGCCTGGAGAATCCCAGGGATGGGGGAGCCTGGTGGGCTGCCGTCTATGGGATCGCATAGAGTTGGACCCTACTGAAGCGACTTAGCAGCAGCAGCATAGGACTGTGAGTCCTTCCTCTCCCTTTTCCCTCTGTGTGAACACATAAGGTAATAAAAATGTTCAGTGAAGTTAACTTGTGAGTTCTAAGTGTAACCTGTTTCTAGAAGCAGTTTGTTGCTGCTGCTGCTAAGTCCCTTCAGTCGTGTCCGACTCTGTGTGACCCCTAGCAGCCTACCAGGCTCCTCCGTCCATGTGATTTTCCAGGCAAAGAGTACTGGAGTGGGGTGCCATTGCCTTCTCCGCTAGAAGCAGTTTAGCTCGGTTCAGTTCAGTCGCTCAGTCGTGTCTCTTTGCGACCCCATGAACGGCAGCACGCCAGGCCTCCCTGTCCATCACCAACTCCTGGAGTCCACCCAAACCCATGTCCATTGAATCGGTGATGCCATCCAACCATCTCATACTCTGTTGTCCCCTTCTCCTCTTGTCTTCAATCTTTCCCAGCATCGGGGTCTTTTCAAATGAGTCAGCTGTTCACATCAGGTGGCCAAAGCATTGGAGTTTCAGCTTCAGGATCAGTCCTTCCAATGAATATTCAACTGGTTGGATCTCCTTGCAGTCCAAGGGACTCTCAAGAGTCTTCTCCAACACCACAGTTCAAACGCATCAATTCTTTGTCGCTCAGCTTTCCTTATAGTCCAACTTTCACATCCATATACGATCACTGGAAAAACCATAACCTTGACTAGACGGACCTTTGTTGACAAAGTAATGTCTCTGGTTTTTAATATGCTGTCTAGGTTGGTTATAGCTTTTCTTCCAAGGAGTTAGCGTCTTTAATTTCATGGCTGCAATCACAATCTGCAGTTTAAACATGTAATAATAAACAGAACCGGTCATGTGTATGGATGCCATGTTAGCAGAGTGGGAATCTGAGCACATTCTCCGGGTAATTCATGGCACGCGGTGCGGTTCTGTCCGGTCTCGAGGTTCTGAGAAGGTGGCGTGTCCAGGCCGAGCGGGGCGCCCAGGGCGGGTGAGGTTTAGGCTCGGGCCGAGGGGCTGCGGGGGCCCAGTGCCCGCTTGGGCCCCGGGGATGGAGGCGAGACTCTCAGGCGGCCTTAGCCAGAGGACAGCGGGGCAGGCAGGCACTGGGGGCCAGCTAAGGCCGGGGCAGCAGGCAGGGCGTCCTGGACAGCAGAGCCCAGCGGGGTGAGGAGGCCGGGAGCCTGAGGCGGGCGCTGAGGCGGGGTGAGGAGGCCGGGAGCCTGAGGCGGGCGCTGAGCGCAGGTGACGAGGCCCTAGGCGGGCGGTGAGGCGGCTGAGGAGGCCGGGAGCCTGAGGCGGGCGCTGAGCGCGGGGTGAGGAGGCCGGGAGCCTGAGGCGGGCGCTGAGGCGGGTGAGGAGGCCGGGAGCCTGGCGGGCGCTGAGCGCGGGGTGAGGAGGCCGGGAGCCTGAGGCGGGCGCTGAGGCGGGTGAGGAGGCCGGGAGCCTGGCGGGCGCTGAGCGCGGGGTAGGAGGCCGGGAGCCTGAGGCGGGCGGTGAGGCGGGCGCTGAGCGCGGCGGGAGGGCGCGGGCGGGACGCAGTGAGGTTGGCGCTGCGCCGGGCCGTCTCCCTGGCGTGGGCCTGGCCACACTGGGCCTCCGTGTGAGTGCATCCGCCTCAAGGTTGCCATGAGGAAGAAAGGAGGTCACGTGTGTAAAGACACTTAACCGCAGGGTCAGCACTTGAGCTCAGTATCATCCCCAGGTGGAGCAGAAGGTAGGAGGTCGCGACAAGGGTTCCAGTGTGGCCGCTTAGTGAAGCGCCTTAGTCAGCTTGCTTGGCTGCCCAGCAATGTGACCCCAGCTTGTCTGCTTAGTGGCTTATTCCCCACCGCTTCTGATTCCCACCACGGACTGTTTTCACTGGGTGTTGAGATTTTTTTTTTTAATGTGCATTGTTAATTATTTCACTGATGCGACAAGGTGATCATCTCATCACCGGCGCCATTTTTGCGAGCCTGAAGTGCGGAGGGGGAGGTAGCTGGATTCCCGACCCGGTCTTCAGACTGCTGTGCTTCTGTCTTGCCTGCCGTCCTCTGGGGACCCTTCATGGGCCTCAGATCTCCGGGGGTTGTGTGTGAAACCCCTGGCCTGAGATGCCCTCCTTCTAATTGCTTCAGGAGACTGCCCTGCCCCCTCTGGTCTTCCCACTCTCATACCGCCTCATCCGTGTATTGTCTTCCAGGGAAATGCTTTCTGTCTTTACCACTAGAGTGTCTGCTCCTCAGACAGAGGAGCCCTGAATCTTATCCATGTTTCATGCCTACTACTAAGCCCCTTCTCCAGCTTACTAGCTGCCTCCCATTGGAGAAGGCAATGGCAACCCACTCCAGTACTCTTGCCTGGAAAATTCCATGGACGGAGGAGCCTGGTGGGCTGCAGTCCATGGGGTCGCTGAGAGTCAGACATGACTGAGTGACTTCCCTTTCACTTTTTACTTTCATGCATTGGAGAGGGAAATGGCAACCCACTCCAGTGTTCTTGCCTGGAGAATCCCAGGGATGGGGGAGCCTGGTGGGCTGCCGTCTATGGGATCGCACAGAATCGGACACGACTGAAGCGACTTAGCAGCAGCAGCTGCAGCTGCATCCCATACATGCTTGGTGCAAAGCAAGTGAATGAAGAAATATTTGAGGAATTAGATGAACACCTGCAGGAAAACAAATGCACTCTTAAATCTCTCTTCTTTCAAGAAGACCCTACACAGGTCCTTTGCTAAACCAGCACACTGTGATATTACTGATTCAGTGTCTTTGCTCCTCTCTTTAGAGTGTGAGCCTCTGTTGGCCAGACTGTGATCCTGTCTCTTTGTTCACTCCTGTGTCCTCAGACCAATTGCAATGCCTGGTATAGTGAGCACTCATTAAATATTTGTTGAGTGAGTCAGTCATACCAGCAGGGCTTCTGCAATTCAAAGTCCTTCATAACATTCTGGGCTCCAGTCTTTTATCAGGCTGCTCTGTCTTAATGGGCCTCATGGTGGCTCAGTGGTAAGAATCCTTCTGCTTTGCAGGAGATCTGAGTTCAACTCCTGGGTTGGGAAGATCCCCAAGAGACAGAAATGGTGGCAACCCACTCCAGTATTCTTGCCTGGGAAATTCCATGGGCAGAGGAGCCTGGCAGGCTACAGTCTATGGGGTTGTAAAAGAGTAGGAAATGACTTAGCGACTATACAACAACCTCTGAATGACTGGGAATAATGTGACCTTCTGTGATCAGATCATCTACCTCAAAGTTACCTTCTAGCCACAAGCATCTGTGCATCTGTGTTTTCTTTCAGTTGATTATCAGTCAATCTCCAGATGATTGCCTTAGTTCTTTACTGTGTGTTCAGGAGACAGAACAGCTTTTGGAGTAAGTAGGGCTCTAAGCTCCAAAGGCTTTATAAATGTGCTAGAAGATCTTGAATAATTTTTTCTTATTTTGTGCTTTTCAAATGCTTCATCTCTTTTTAGAGACATATACTTATTATTTACTTCTTTTAGTGGAAGTAAAAATGGTGAAAGGGGATCGTTTAAAATTATTTAAATTTAAAAGTAATGAAGGAATAGCTGCTTTGAAAAGGCTTGATTCATGCCCTGTTTGTGGCTGTGTAAGCAAGTATTGATGTCCTGATGTCCTGTATCCACGTCCTGCCTGCCCGAGGGTGGAGGAGGAGTTAAGGAGACGGTCAGGCAGGAGAGCGGGAGCGGTCCGCCATGCATCGGGCTTTATTTGTGGTTCTTACCTAAAAATCATCTCTTGGGATGTCTAATTCTTTATCTACTTCTTTATCAAAAAAGTCACCCTTTGACTTGACTTCTAAGTACGGTCATTAACTTCACAGTCATGACTTTTATGCTCTGTCAAAAGAAGTATTCTCCAATGTTTGTTTGTCCTCATCTTGTGTTTGATGGCAGAGAGAGGGGGCGGTATGGTGGAAGAAAGACTCCAGGCGGGGAAGGAAGGAAGGTCACTGCTTGCCAAGGACTGAGCTGGCTGCACCTCAGCCCACAAGCACCTCCCTATTACTGTTACCTGACTTCTCCTTGTTCCTGTTGTCCCACCAGAGCCCAGGTCCACCTCATTTTCCTTGTATCTTCCTTGTGACAGCCTGATGCTCATGTCCCCACTATGGATCTCGTGCTGAAGTCCTCATCCCCATTGTGATGGTTTTGGCGGAGGGCCCTCATGATCTGATCTGCACTCTTATAAGATGAGAGGTTGGAAAGCATGCTCTCTCACGCTCTGCTACATGAAGACACAACGAGAAGTCAGCTGTCAGCAAGATAAGATGTGAACTCTCACCAGAACCCAACTGTGCTGGCCCCTGATCTTAAACTTCCAGCCTTCAGACCCATGAAGAATAACTCTCTGGTTTAAGTCCCCCAGTCTGTTGAGCTGTGGCAGGTAAGGCAGCTGAGCCTGCCCCTTTTCTCCACTTTGACACCCTTCCGACTTCGGTCACAAACCTGAGAATCGGCGTTCTGTGTCTCAGGAGCCAACCTGAGTTAATGTAGGTTAGTGGGGCAAGTGTAGCTGGAGGAGAGTGATGCGCTTTTTCTTTCTCAGATGCCCAGCGTTGTTCCTCTCCCAGCTGTTCGGGATGGATTTCTGAGGCTGACTTCATGGGAAGGTGATGGTGCTTTGGCTTTATCTAGGAGCTGCCTCGGGCACCACCCCCATGGTATCCACTCTGTGTCTGTGTCCAAACCTGTGGGCTTTCCAGGTGCCCACGCCTGCCAGCTCCTGGCTTGTTGTTTCCTCAGCAGCTGGCACAGGGGTTTTTGTTGTGAACTCAAGGCTCAGCTATTAAAACATAAAACTTGGCTCATCTTGAATATTGTATGTTTCCATCAGGACTTGGACCTGGGATAGCTCATGTAGTCAGTTACACACGTCTCTCAGGACTGAGAACCCAGTGTTCCTCTGAGTTCTGTCCACACTCTCACCTGCTGGTTCCAAGTGCAGTTTCCAGCCTGGAAAAGCCTGTTAATGCTTTTGATTTGTTGAGCACCAGTTTGTTACCATTTACTCAGTCTTTGTTGTTGTTGTTCAGCTGCCAGTTCATGTTCAAATCTTTGTGGCCCCTGGACTACAGCACCCCGTGCTTCCCTGTCCCACATTGTCTCCTGGAGTTTGCCCACATTCATGTTCATCACATTGGTGATGCCATCCAGCCATCTCATCCTCTGTCACCTCCTCCTCCTGCCCTCTATGTTTCCCAGCATCAGGGTCTTTTCCAGTGAGTTGGCTCTTCACATCAGGTGGCCAGAGTATTAGAGCTTCAGCTTCAGCATCAGTCCTTCCAGTGAGTATTTAGGGTTGATTTCCTTTAAGATTGACTGGTCTTACTGAATTTATAAACTTGGTCAGTGTTTCTTCAACACTTGATTCCCTTCTCTGATAGTTGGTGTCAATTTTATATCTTAAGCTGTTAATTTTTAAGAATCAAGTTCACATTACTTTGGCTAGTGAGAAGCTTACATACAATGTAGAGTCATGGAGTAGACCCTGCATGACTTTGTATGAGCTTGAGGTGATCCAAGAAAGATCTTAATATTTGTAAATAACTGCTGTCCTTTTGCATTTCACATATTGAAAATAATGTGTGGTATAACCTTAAGGTTTTCAATATCTGTAGAGAAAAAGATGGTTGAGGGAGATAGTTTAAAATAACTGCTATAGATAGGTCTTTCTGTATAATTTTTAGTTTGCTTTTCTTATAAGAGGAGCATTAAAGTTAGAAAATATTAATCATTTT
The DNA here is from genome assembly GCA_006410935.1 of Redunca redunca. Taxonomy (NCBI): domain Eukaryota; kingdom Metazoa; phylum Chordata; class Mammalia; order Artiodactyla; family Bovidae; genus Redunca; species Redunca redunca. The sequence continues at coordinate 487,546 of SJYQ01096209.1, forward strand.
GTAGCTTTCAGAACTCATTTGCTCCAACTTTAACTTTGTCACATATTCATTCAGTTCAGTTCAGTCGCTCAGTTGTGTCCGACTCTTTGTGACCCCATGGATTGCAGCACACCAGGCCTCCCTGTCCATCACCAACTCCTGGAGTCCACTAAAACCCATGTCCATTGAGTCAGTGATGCCATCCAACCATCTCATCCTCTGTCATCCCCTTCTCCTTCTGCCCTCAATCTTTCCCAGCATCAGGGTCTTTTCAAATGAGTCAACTCTTCGCATCAGGTGGCCAGAGTATTAGAGTTTCAGCTTCCACATCAGTCCTTCCAATGAACACTCAGGACTGATCTCCTTTAGGATAGACTGGTTGGATCTCCTTGCAATCCAAGGGACTCTCAAGAGTCTTCTCCAACACCACAGTTCAAAAGCATTAATTCTTTAGCGTTCAGCTTTCTTCACAGTCCAACTCTCACATCCATACATAACTACTGGAAAAACCATAGCCTTGACTAGATGGACCTTTGTTGACGAAGTAATGTGTCTGCTTTTCAATAAGCTGTCTAGGTTGGTCATAACTTTCCTTCCAAGGAGTAAGCATCTTTTAATTTCATAGCTGCAATCACCATCTGCAGTGACTTTGGAGCCCAGAAAAATGAAGTCAGCCACTGTTTCCACTGTTTTCCCATCTATTTCTCATGAAGTGATGGGACCAGATGCCATGATCTTCGTTTTCTGAATGTTGAGCTTTAAGCCAACTTTTTCACTTTCCCCTTTCACTTTCATCAAGAAAAAAAGCTGGGTCGCACCTTCGAAATTGAGCACAGAAAGGGCACCTGTCTCTCCCAGCTCTCCAAAGCTTTAACAGGAGAAGTGGACCAGAACCTTGGTCTCTGTACTCTGACTCTGTGATGTACTTCCTTTCCTAGTGTCATTTAAGAGTCTAGGGCTTAAATTAAGCCACTCCTATTTCTTCCTCCAATAGCTTTCCTGAATTATTTCAGAATACAATATTTCTTAATCTCTAAGAAACTGTTAATATTGAGATTTTTAAATTGACACTATTTTCAACTTTATATATTGTGCTTTTTTTTTTCTTTTTGAGGAGGATTTAGTCTTAAAAAGTAAAATGCAGCAAAACTATTAAACATTGGATAACGTTTTACACCCCATTTCTTTCACATTTTGGACAGTATTCATTCATGTTGTAAAAAACACTTCTGCCCCTGCAAGTACTGTCATCACGTTTAGGAGCCTTAGCATGCATGTCAGAGTGCACTCTTCCTTTTGGTCTTTTCGGGGGCTGAGATTCTCATTCTTATATAATTCATTAAGAAACCAGCCGATGTGTGTGTCCCATCCACTTTAAAATGGCTACCTGTGTTAAACTACAGTGTTAGTAAGTAGCTTTATTTGTTCTTTCTGACTCCAGGAAAGCTGAATGTTTGAGCAGATGAATTGATTAATAGTTCAGTTCAGCTGCTCAGTTGTGTCCAACTCTGTGACCCCATGAGCAGCAGCATGCCAGGCCTCCCAGAGTTTACTCAAACTCATCTCCATTGAGTTGGTGATGCCATCCAACCGTCTCATCCTCTGTCGTCCCCTTCTCCTTCCACCTCAATCTTTCCCAGCATCGAGGTCTTTTCAAACGAGTCAGCTCTTCACATCAGGTGGCCAAAGTATTAGAGTTTCAGCTTGAATTAATATATTAGTGCAGTATTTAACAGTAGTTGAACTGGAAAAATTACATGGAGTTATTTTTATGGTGCCATCAGATGTCATGAGATCAAGGCTATTTTCTTACAGCTGGGGATGCTATTGATTCTAAAAGTTATTTATAAGAGAAACATACTAGATATTTATTCTTAATTTCAGTTAATATATCCAAGATCTGATTTTCTTTAAATAAATACTCTTTGTCTTTTTTCCCTAACCCCAGTAGTTTTGCTGACTATAGTGATAGGTTGTCCAGTTAGTTTGAATTCCTTTCACTGATAAGAAAAACTACTTTTATTTATTGTTGATAGAAATGGCAGAGATTTTCATTATCTGTAACAGGGAAAATTGGAACAGTGTGTTATTTTTTTGTTCACATGACTATATTTAAGCCTGTGCTGAAGAATGCAACGCTAACAATACTTAATGCTGTATCTCATTTTCTTTTCTTAGTCTGCTTTCTCTGACATGAGTCAGCACAGCAAGTTTTAAATTTCTCTGAAACAACTTCTACTTTGGCCCCTGTAACTCGTTTTTATCCTTGTAATTCCATTAAAAAGTGACAGGTGAGTTCCACTTGACTCCGACCTCCCAAATTGATTCTTTGATATCACTTTATAAACCTCTTAACTTCCTGTCAATCTGCTGATCAATTTTCCCTTACCTTTTTTAAAGCTGTAACAACTATGCTCTGCATGCCATGAAATGCTGAGCATTCATAGACAAAGTTTACTGATGTAAATAAAACTTAAGATTCTGTTGCTGCTACTGCTACTGCTAAGTCGCTTCAGTCGTGTCCGACTCTGTGCGACCCCAAAGATGGAAGCCCACCAGGCTCCCCCGTCCCTGGGATTCTCCAGGCAAGAACACTGGAGTGGGTTGCCATTTCCTTCTCCAATGCATGAAAGTGAAAAGTGAAAGGGAAGTCGCTCAGCCGTGTCCAACTCTCAGCTGACCCCATGGACTGCAGCCTACAAGGCTCCTCCATCCATGGGATTTTCCAGGCAAGAGTACTGCAGTGGGGTGACATTGCCTTCTCCAAAGATTCTGTTAGGTGTGTGTATAATGTCATGTGAACAGTGTTATCAGTCCCTGGAGTAAATGGTTCTCACAAATAACTGTAGTTTGTATAAGCTGTGTTCAGCCAAACCACATTTCTAGTTCTATTCTTCTATATCTGCTCACAAACACCAGTGTTGATGGGTTTTCCTACCCCTGTGTAGAGTAGTGGTCCCTAACTTTAATCCATAGACCTCCTATGTGGTAGGACAGCATGAGACTCATGGAATTGAAAACAAAATAGTGCGTGTAGTCTTTTTTCTGATGGACATGACCACAGCTTTCATCAAGTTTTCAAAGCTATTCAAGGAGCCCTGATGTCTGAGATTCATTCAGACACGTACATTCTTTATCTGTTCTGAAGAGCTGGGTAGCACGAGGCTTGTGTTGATCTAATCATTTAGGGGATATCGTTTTTCCCATTTCTGCTGCCCTTCCTGGTATATTTATGCTTAAACAGAGCTTTTTATATTTTTACATACTGTTTTTACCTCTTCTGTGTTCCCTTTAATTACTTAGGATACTGTTACGCGTGCATGCTAAGTTGCTTTAGTCGAGTCAGACTCTGTGTGACCCCATGGACTGTACCCTCCCAGGCTCCCCTGTCCCTGGGATTCTCCAGGAAAGAACACTGGAGTGGGTTGCCCTGCCCTCCTCCAGGGATCTTCCAAACCTGGGGATCGAGCCCTGCCTCCCTTATGTCCCCTGCATTAGCAGGCAGGTACTTTACCACTAGTGCCACCTGGGAAACCCCAAAGAAAAAGTGAAGAGTCAAAGTCGCTCAGTGGTGTCTGACCTTTTGCGACCCCATGGGCTGTTTAGTCCATGGGATTCTCCAGGCCAGAATACTGGAGTGGGTAGCCTTGCCCCAAAGGATGATGTTATATGCAGGTAGTATATATTGAAGTGTCAAAAGAAAGCCAGCTCAGGTTGTCTTTGCCAATGGAATGGATTAATTGGCTGAAGTAAGTAAAGTCCAGAGATTGTTCAGCTTTTACCTGTGGTTTTACTTGGAACACATTTGTTTTTCTTCGTTTCTTTCAGTGTTGCTCTCCTAAGTTTGTTGGTTTGTCTTCATGCCAGCATTCCTCATGGTAGCAAAATGTGGCAGTTAGAGTCCTGATGTTGGGAACTAACCACATCCTCCAGGACAGTAGGGATCTTCACTTCCCTCTACCACTTAGCATAGCAGAGTCAGTGTGGCAAGGCCACCAGCGCATTTGTTGTCTTCAGTCTGTGTGACCCACTCACTTGAACAAGTCACGGTGACAAAGCGGAAGAGGTGCCGCTTCTGACTCGTGCTGACCCAGCATTCTCGCTGGGAGTCCCGTGGACGGAGAGACCGGGAGCGCTGCTGCTGCTGGGCTCGCAGAGTCGGGCGACTGAGTGAGTGAGCGCGCACAGCCAGGGCCCGCCTCTAGGGTTCTGGCGGTTCCAGCCTGGGTGTGGGTGCTGACAGGACAGAGGCTGAGCAGCAGCTGGTAGTGTTTATTGTGTCCCTTAAGTTAAGTGGGGCTCAGGAATACACTCCTGATGCCTGATGGCAGTCATGCTCTGGAAGGTAGGAGTTTACTGCTGTATAAGATGGGACTGTACTGTAGTCTCTAAAGAAAGTTATGTAAAATGTTAGTTTCTTGAGGTGTTTTATCAATGAGTTCTACCAGAGAAACAGAACCAGTAATTAATACACACACATAAATGCACATTTAAGGATTTAAGTTATAAATATTACAAAATTTTATGTGTTTTTAAATATTATTTATTTCGAGGAATTGGCTTATGTGGCGTGGAGGCTGTATAGCCCCAGACTGAAGTGAGGGCAGGAGCAGCTGCTGACTCTGTAGTCTGTTTCAGGGAAACCTCAGTTTTGTTCTTATGAGCTTTCAACCGGTGAGATGAAGCCCACCCACACTGTTGAGGATAATCTCCTATACTTTAATGTCAACTAATTATAGGCATTAATGAGATCTACAAAATGCCTTCACAGAAACATCAAGACTGGTGTGTAATTGAGCAGCAATCTGCTACAATCTAACACAGTTGACGTATGAAACTGTCATGGGTGTTAATAATTGTAATACCAAAGAAGGGGTCTGTGTCTAAATAAATTTGAGAAGTTCTGTATTAAACATGCCTTAATGCACGTTACATTGACATATAGGTTACATTTCATTCGTTCCTGTGCTCCAGTACACTATGTTTTGAACCGTCTCTCATACTTACTTGATTAGGAGTGTCTCTGTCTTCCCCTGAAGACTGTCTCGCTGGACTAGTGAATGCATTGTGGGAAACGCTGGGTTAAACTGGTTGAGAAAGCAGGTTTTACTGTCATTGTGGGCAGTTTCATTTGTCTGTGTGTTTCTGCTGTTTGTGTTCTTAAATGTATTAGTGTGGGCTCCTCTTTCTCTGTCGAATCATAAGACTCTTTGGGATCACACTTTGTGTTTTCACCAGGTGGAGATTCAATAATGTTGATGGAGAAATACTTTTAGATAAGTGAATGGTTATTAAGTGTTGAGTTAATGGTCTTCATATTTGCTCAGAGCCATCACTTTCCTTTGGCAGATGTTAAATCGTAATAACTTTAAAATGTTTTCTACCCTTTGGAGATTTTCTCACTGTGGGGAACCATTCACTATGGTAAAGCAGGTTCTTTGTTCTGGACACATTAAGTCTCATTTTTTTACTTTTTTAATGTGACAGGTTATATGTTTGTTCCACTTAAGAGATTGTTTAAATCTATAGAAAACAAGTGAAAGAATGGACAGGACTGGTTCGGCCCTGAAAGTGATGCTGGTTTGGCTTTGTTCCGTCTCACTCCACTCACCGTGTTCAGCACGCTGCTGTACTCTCAGTGGGCGTGGTGCGTGTTATGCCTGATTCATGGAAGAGGAAAATATTCCCTCTTAACTCTGTTTAAATCCATTCTTACTGTGATGAATTCTTAGATCAGACAGAGCTGAGATTCTGCTGTACCACCTCAGGACTGTCACCTGATCTAGAGATGGTTCTAGATGTGGCTTCAGGTCCCGGTGAAAGACTGTGACCTGTGATCAAATCATGTTGTGGGTAGAGCCATTTGTCTGGAGTGCAGTGGAGCGTGAGAGGCAGGTGTGATCGTCAGCTGCGTGTCCCTGTGCATAAGAGCTGTGTCTTGGATTCCTGCCAAATCCTCTGAGCTGCTTCCTGTATGAGGGCCACCCGAGCTTGTCTGCCTGGATATTGTGAACAAAGAAACATATTTTTGGAAAACAAATCAAAATTTAAAGTCTGATATTATTAGAAAGGTACTAGTTGAATCAAAAGAAACTGTTTTAAAATAGCAAGTGTGATTGGATCCCACCAGAATGCTGGCGAGCAAGCAAGGGAAGTGGTGTTTGTTCTCCTTCCCGCCTACTGCAGCAGGGGCCCCACCAAAGCCTTGCCTGAAGAAAAGCCAGTTTCTGTGAGAAAAAGTGACTAGATTAATTTCCTGTTCCTTTCCTAACTGTTCTAAAGAAAAGAGGCTTTAAAGCTGCTATAGGTCAAGAAGTTGGGGTTAAAGCTCAACCTTGTAAAACTTCAAAGATTTCTTCTTCCTAAGGACAGAGGCAATCCTAAAACTGCCTGTTTTGCTTGAAACGATAGCCTGAAAACTGGAAAGAGGTGTCTTTAAACCTTCTTTCCTAAGATTATGCAGTGAGTAACCTAGATATTATACTTAGATAATATTTTTGTGTATATTTATTACAAATAAATACAGTATGTTTAAATGTATTAAACATTAAATAACTATAAAAATTTTTTTGAGTGTAGAAATTTTGAAAATGATAGATAAACAAAAGGGAGACAATAAAAATTTCTATCAATCCCACTACTCAGAAATAATCACTGTTCATATTAAGCTCATTTCTTTTTGTGTTTGCATATGTGCATAATTGTTTTTATCTAGTTATTTATCTTCCCAAACAATTATTTGTTTCAGGGTTATAGTTAATGTTTTATAAATTTACAAATATATTTATTGTTGATTGACTTTAATATGCTTTTATATAGTTTATATGGAGAAGGGAATGGCAGCCCACTCTAGCATTCTCGCCTGGAGAATTTCACGGGCAGAGCAGCCTGGTGGGGCGATGGTCCATGGGGTCGCTAAGAGTCAGACACGACTGAGCACACAGATGCATGTAGTTTCTATAAAACATAAAAGCATATCTCCTGTGTTCTCTCGTGGAGTAGACAAAATCACATGCAGTAGTTGGAGCTGGCCTTTAGCAGGTATGTGCCATGAGCTGAGCATGGTGTCTTTGTTGTCCTTGGCACTCACGGTGACCTGCCAGGTAGGCGCTATTAACCTGGGGAGTGGAGCGGGGGCAAGGAGTACCCTGCCAGGCCAGACGGGCAGTAAGTGCCATGGCGCAGCTTGGTCTAGGAATCAGTCGGATTCCAAGCCAGTTCTCTTAAAACTATCATGCAGCCTCTTCTAAAGTGAATTCCATGTTGAATTTACTAGGTCCAGACACAGTATCTAAGATATAGTGAAATTATGAGCAAATTGGCCAAGCACGCCAATTTGGCATTCAGGACTTGGCCCAGGCGGTTCAGAGTGCTCTCACATTGCAGAGGCGTGATGGGACTGTGTGTCAGGGGGCTGTGGGAGCTGGGAGAGGCCTTCGGCCTGGACCTGCCCACTGACGGTGTGGCGAGCTTCTTTAAAGAAAGGTTTTCTTCCTAGGGTTTTCTTAAACATCAGGTTTGTTTCTGATGATGGCCTCAAAATAGTATCAGAGAAGCCAAATTGGTGACTTTGTTATTATATTTTGTTATCCATTATTAGTGCCTATGTGCCAGCTTTTTTTTTAATTGGCATTTGGTCGCTCCCTTGGACTGCAAGGAGATCAAACCAGTCAGTCTTAAGGGAAATCAACCCTGAATACTTGTTGGAACGAATGATGCTGAAGTTGAAGCTCCAGTATTTTGGTCATCTAATGTGAAGAACTGACTCATTGGAAAAGTCCCTGATGCTGGGAGAGATTGAGGGTAGAAGGAGAAGAGGGCATCAGAGGATGAGATGGCTGGACGGCATCACGGAGGCAGTGGACTAGAACTTTGGGAGATGGTGAGGGTCAGAGAGGCTTGGCGTGCTGCAGTCCATGGGGTCTCCGAGTTGGAAAAATAGTTGCTTTACAGTGTGTGTTGGTTTCTGCTGTGGAACGCGGTGGTTCTGCCTTGTGGGCGTGTGGCCCCTCCTCCTGGACCTCCTCCCCGCCTCCCCCATCCTGGCCATCTGGTCCCTGCTCGCTGTCTGTTTTCACGTGGTCATGCATCTGTGTCAAACCTAACGTCTCGATGTATCCCCCCTTCCCTCCCCCACTGGGTCCACACGTCCTTTACATCTTCATCTCTTTCTGCCCTGGAGCTAGGTTCATCTGAACTAGAGAGAACCATGTACCCCAGTGTTCATTGCAGCACTGTCTATGATAGCTGGAGCGTGAAGTGAAGTGAAGTCACTCAGTCATGTCCGACTCTTTGTGACCCCATGGACTGTAGCTTACAAGGCTCCTCTGTCCATGGAATTTTCCAGGCAAGAGTACTGGAGTGGGTTGCCATTTCCTTCTCCAAGGGATCTTCCTGACCCAGGGATCGAACCTGGGTCTCCCGCATTGCAGGCAGACACTTTACCGTCTGAGCTACCAGGGAAGCCTCCCAACCTAAGTGTCAGTTAACAGATGAATGAACACTCAAAATGCGGTACATGTACAATGGAGTATTACTCAGCAATATAAGGAATGAAACTGGGTCATTTGCAGTTTGGGTCAGATGTGGATGGACCTGGTCTGTCATACAGAAGTAAGAAAGGAAAAGTAAAGATCGTATGTGAGATCTGGATACATACACATGTATGTGAGATCTAGAAGAATGCGCTACCTTTTTAATTCTAGAAAGAAGGACACACAGCTGAGGGCTCAGTGCTGTCCTCCATTGCCTGGGCATGCATGCTCAGTCGCTTCAGTATCGCCCAGCTCTGTGACCCTGTAGCCTGCCGGAATCCTTCGTCCGTGGGGATTCTCTAGGCAAGAATGCCAGAGTGGGTTGTCATGCTCTCCTCCAGGGGATCTTCCTGACCCAGGGATCGAACCCAGGTCTCCTGCCTCTCCTGCATTGCAGGCAGATTCTTTACCACTGAGCCACTAGGAAAACCCATTTTCCAGTGTACTGTTGTTTATTTGTACATTGTCTCCACTCCTTCAACGTTCAGTTTTTACTCTTGTGTCTGGTTTGTTTTCATCCTCTCTATTCTTACCTGGTTCCCGTTTTACCGTCTCTGTCTTCTTTTTTCTTTCAGTTTTCCTTTCCTAGTCACCACTATCCTTTGTCCTGACCACCGTTTTATCTTCCATGCTGGCCTTCGACTCCTGTGCCAGGCAATACTGAGCCCCGTCCTTGAGCTTCCTCATATTTTCCACCCTCTGTATCTAGAACTCCCCCCGCCCCCACTCAGTGAAGCGTGATTTTTGTCAACTGCTTTCACTTAGTAAATTTCTGGATGTTCTTTGCTACTGCCCACTGAGCTTAGACAAAATTTGAGCTTCAAGAGTGGTGGACATTTCTGTCTTTAAGGAATATGGATAACTGCATTTTCTATTTTCCACTTCTCTCAGCTTCGCTTTCCTGAGGTGATAGTTCTATTACCAGTGGAAAGGCTCTTGCATTGTGAATAATCTGAGTATATTTTACTCTTAGTAATCTTTTGTTTGCTGCACAAAGGCTTTTGAACAAAAAAAGTGACATCGGTCACTGACCAAGCCATAGCACTCCAGAGGAGGAGGCGTCTGTTTTCAGGTCTTTCTCCAGGAGCGTTCAGTCCAGTAGAGGTCTTGTCTGCGTGGATGTCCAAGTTGATCTTGGAAACAGATAAGTGCACTGGTAGTAAGAAACAAACGGAGATCATGATAGAAAGGAGCTACCTAACAAGACCCCTCCCTGTGTTTACCATGGCCATACTTCACAAGCCTAGAAGGAAGGCGAGGCTGGTTATTTCTGACTTCTCTTCATTACACTTCAGTTCAGTTCAGTCGCTCAGTCGTGTCCGACTCTGCGACCCCATGGACTGCAGCACGCCAGGCCTCCCTGTCCATCACCAACTCCCGGAGTCCACCCAAACCGATATTCATCAAGTCAGCGATGCTACCAGGGAAGCCCGTCTCTTCATTTAGCTTCTTTTTAAAATAAAAAATGGCAGCTATGAGGATTCAGTTTGAGAGAGCTTTTTTTTCTTTCTCTGATTTTTTTGGTGTCTGTGCTTTTCTTTAATTCTCTCCATTTCCTTTAATTTTTGCCCTTTCTGTCTAGCCTGTCCCTGCCTTTAAATGCTTCTAAATATCAACTCTAAATAAGGAAGAATGTAATATGTAACTGTGACGGAAGGGAAACTTCAGTGTGTGTTCATCAGGGAAGAATTCCTGGTACAGAAGTGTCCTAGGGAAGTTCGCACTTTTGCAGTTCATTTTGTGTGGTGTAAGTGTGTGACTTTGTGGCCTTGGTTTTAAGGCTCACCAGCTCTTCTGTGTTCATGTATCCTTGCCATTAAGGAAGTCAGATTTGATGGGAGAGAGCAGGGAATAGTTGTGAGTCCAAACTCCTGCATATATTTGCATTTTCTTTTTCTTTCTGCTTGTGTTACTTCTCAATTCATGTGAGCGTAGCAGAAAGCATCTAGGGTAGGGCAGAGAGTTGTGGGAGCGAAGGCACCATCATATTGGTGGTGACTCTGGGAGTTACTCCCCACGTCTAGTTACATACTTTCCAGGGATGGACCCATTTGGAGGTGTATCTTGAGCTTTGTCACTGTCACCTGCCTTGGCTTCTTGGTTGGTTCATGTGGGGACTCTGACTGTTGGCGCTGAAGCACCATCTGCTGCAGAGATACGGGGCTCATGCTGTAAACGGCGTGGCACATCACAGAGCCGGAGAGAACGGTGCCTTCTTACATGCTTTTGTTTAGTATGGGGAATGTGGAAGAACCCAGCAAGACAAGTTCCTATTTAGGCCTTCATGATATATATTCAAGGCCAGCATTTTCTTCTATATTTCCCCCTGGATCTCTCCATTTAACCACTTTAAATTGAAAAACACTTTTGGAAAACTTTGGAGTTAGTAGATGGAGTGGAGTTAGTAGAACAAGATCCTATGAGACTCACTCACAGGTCTCAGTGAGCGTGCATTTGTTGCTGGTTGTTCAGTCACTGAGTTGTATCTGACTCTTCTGTAACCCCATGGACTGTACCCTGCCAGTCTCCTCTGTCTATGGGATTTCCCAAGCAAGAATAACTGGAGTGGGTTTCTATTTCCTTCTCCATGGATCTTCCTGACCCGGGGATCAGACCCATCTCTCCTACACTGGCAGGCAGATTCCTTACCACTAAGCCCCCAGGGAAGCCCAAGAATGTAAAATCTGCAATGACATTCTTAGCAACAGGCTAATGACTAAAAATAATGATAATAATATTGTTATAGTAAGTTAATTGTGATGTAACGCTTATAAAAAGAATTTGCTAGAAAAACTTTAAATATTTTGTGACTCACTACATGTTTTTTTGTTTGTTTTCTGGAGAAATTCTTTTATCTTTGATTCTACTGATTTTCAAAATAAGGACTGGATAAGGAACCTGCCCCTAACATAATGATAGTTATTGATGTAGCATTGCATGGACTAAAAAATAATTCCAATAGTCTACAAGTTTTCACCAGTCTGACAACTACTTAGCAGTAGCAAGTGGTGCTACCTGTATTCAGAGAAGGCAGTGGCACCCCACTCCAGTGCTCTTGCCTGGAGAATCCCAGGGACAGGGGAGCCTGGTAGGCTGCAGTCCATGGGGTCGCGAAGAGTCGGACACAACTGAGCGCCTTCACTTTCTCTTTTCACTTTCATACTTTGGAGAAAGAAATGGCAACCCACTCCAGTGTTCTTGCCTGGAGAATCCCAGGGATGGGGCAGCCTGGTGGGCTTCCGTCTATGGGGTTGCACAGAGTCAGACACGACTGAAGCGATTTAGCAGCAGTAGCAGCTACCTATATTGGTGAGAGCTCTGCGTAGACAGTGTATAGAGTGATAGAGCTCAGTCTGTAAATTGTATTTGCATTTGTATTATTTTCCTTATTTTTGTGAAGCCTATTCCCTTGTCTACAGAGGCTTCTTTTATGTCATCCTGACTTTGCTGATTAAATGACTGTACACAGACGCAGACTCACGCACACATTCGTGGTGGTGATGTGTGTGTCTCCGACTGAAGGGGCACGCTCTGCTCTGCATGGGGGTGCCTTTTCTGCACCATTGTTCCTGCCTCTGACCATCCTCCAGAAGCACCTTGGGTTCTGGCAGCATTTCTGAGCGGGTCTCCCTGCCCACGGCGGCGCTGGCTCTCCACTAGCCCTGGGCGCTGGGAGGAGGGACGCTGCCAGTCCTGACAGGGCCAGGCGGCTCTGCCTCAGCAGGTGGTCACTTAGCGTTTGCTTTTCCCAGGCCTGTCGCCTGGAGAATTCTGACAGTTATTGTTCTGCTACTTACTTTTCCCTAAAAAGAAGCAGAAAAGGGAAACACGATGCCAGTTCAAAATAGCCAGCAGCTTCATTGTTGATAAGAGTGAAACATGATATTTTAAAACAAGGAAAAGAACAGAAATGAGCATAGCATGTTTGCTAAAATGCTTCACTGTGATAATCTTGATAGCATTTATTTTATGGAAGTCTAAAAAGATAATTAAAAAATATCTACTGAGTAGATTTTGTACATTTTTTTTTCATTTTTCAAAAATGTGTGCCAGAAATTTCCACTTTAATTTTCTAATTTTGTGTTCCTATATGCACACTGATATTTCATCTGATTTTCAAAATAAGGACAAAATAAGGATAAGGAACTTGCCCTTAACATAATGATAGTTATTGATGTAGCATTGCCACTTCTGCCATTATCAAACTCCATTAAGCTGCATAATGACAGGTCAGTTCATTATTCTAATAATTTCCAAATAAATTTCAGTTATTTAAATAATAAATTTCTTTTCTTTTCACCTGGCAAGCATTTCAGAAGACTTATGCTGCTCAGATACTGAACTCTTGGCAGAACGGTCAGGTTAAGATCTGAACATTTAATCTGGCTTATGAAAACTAGAAGCCTAATGTGAGTGCTCTTCTTCTAGACTATTTCTGCACACAGAGATGGAGGGGCTCCAATTCTGTTCTCAGATGTAGTCAAGGTCCGTGTTGGAAGTTGAGGGCAAGGGCTTTAGTTCTGTCTCCTGGGATGTAACTGGCTATGTTGCTACATCAGATTAACTCATTTTATGAGATTGACACAAAAAGAGAGGCTGACAGAGGCTGAGAATCAGGTGGGGAGCCTGTGAGAACCGAAAGGGGGTCACTGTGGGCAGACCCTTCGGGAGGCTGGTGTGGGCCGTGGCCCTGGGGCCCTCGAGTTGTGGGCTGCAAGGTGACCCCGGATCTCTGTTCTGGAATCCTCTTCTAGATTGTGAGCAGGGTGGACACCCTTGATGAAACACAAGGAACAGATGTGTTTAACTCCATCTTACTTTGTGATGACATGAACTCATGTTAACATCAAAATACAAATTTTAAACTGTGGCAGAGATATATGATGTTCATGTAAGGTATGAAAAATTAGATTTTTAGAGAAACTGAGGAACCAAGAAATTTCTCTCAGGATTCAGAAATCCCTTCTCAGAAATACATCTGCCCATTCCATCTCCTCTTGAGTCCATAGATTGCCAGCATCTACTAGAAAGGGATTGTCGCTGCTAATTACTCAGTGTTGCACCAATGTTGGCCTCTACAGTTCTTTGGGTGATGGTGGTAAAAATGAAACTAAGTATGTGGTTCGCTGAGTAATGAAGGCACTGGCCTCAGTTCCCTGTTTTCCTCTGAGGCGGTAGCTCCTAGGGGCCATTTCCGTAGTCTGTGCAGCTGCTTGTGTTGACTTTGAGGGTGCTGGGGGGACCTGAAGCTCCCTGTGGCAATAACACTGCAGCGGGCTCGGTGGCCATGAAAGAGCCCGACAGAGCCTCAGTTTCCCTGAAGCTGCACCTTGTCCGACCTTTACTTAGAACTTTGAAAAAAAAATCAGAGTGTTTTTTGTGTCTTCTAACTTGGGGCTGATTACTGGAATTCCCTGATGTAAATGAAGTGCATTTCTGATTGACTTTATAGAAGGTCTGATAGCACAGTGGGAGTTTATCTGAACCACTCGTGATGGCCAGCGGACCCACTTCCTCTGGCTCACGAGTAGCCGTGAGCTGCCCAACTCACACTCTCAGTACCCCCATCAGATTTACTTACTTGGTTAGCTAAGAGTAGAGAACTTCCACCAAGCAATTATATTTCTCCTTATGAAGAGAAAATGTTGCAACAGTCTTGGTTATAATCTGAGTGTGTTTTCTTGGACTTATGCCCAGCAAGTTTATTTTTGTGTGGAGAGGCTGATTTTCTAATTTTCTGTATATTTCTTGGTAGAGTTTACCAAGCTGTTTATCTTTGCTGATAGCTTCAGCTAGGTCATAGTTTGAGTAAATGCAGTGGAGCCTTTAAAAAGATATTAGCTTAAGTTCCGTAAGCTCTCTATTGCCCTCTTTTAGAGTATTTCTACAGCACCTTAGCTCAGCCTGTCTTGGGAATGAAGACAAGAGCTGAATTATGTTTGCATCCCCAGAGTCTCAAACTGTGTTTGTCAAGTTCCCGTTATTTGTTTATCTTTTTAGCCTTAGAAGCTCTGCATCTATGGATTTATTGTATCATCATCATCTTATGATCATCTGGAGTCTCTGATGGTGTTCTCATTGGACGCTCGCTCCCTTGTTACCAGCACTGTTTTACCAGCCTCCTCAGGGTATTTCTGGCTATGTGGGTGATGGATTGGAATCTGCAGTACTGCAGGAACTAACTGATTTTAAAGCTGAGAGTGTAGCGATTAAAAATGATCCTTTTAAAGTAAGTTTTCTCATCCTTAGAGCACAAACACATACACACTCCATACATAGCCATATATATTTTTATATTGACTAATCATTCTTTCAAAACTGAGTGCAGCCCAAGGAAAAATTGTAGCAACTAATGGATCCTCTTAGTCTAATTTGATTTGAAGTATAAAAGAAAAAAAAAGAGTGATTTTAACCCAACTATCCTCAGAGTTATTCTTACTGAGCTCATGATATCCATGGGAAGAATCCTGAAGACGAAATGGGCAGGTTTCCAACAGTCCATTGGGGGTGACAAGAGCCTGTGTTCTCTAAAGGATGGGACGTGGGTAAAGGGAGACTGCCCTAAATTCTCTTCACCATGTCATGACAGTGACCCACATGTATTGCTCCATGTAATTAGAAGATGTTATAATTTTGTAAAATTATATAGCCATATATGTGATCTCCTAATTGTTCTGGTACCCATTTAGAAAGTGTGATTCACAAAATTTCCATTGTATAAAACTAATTAAAAGTATTTCAAAAGAGCTTCACATTATCAAAGTATTTCCCATGACATTCATTTAAGAGTGAACTCCTTTATGTGAAAGAGGAATTTTATAGATTGTTAACAAGTTGACAAGTTCTGGGAGTAGAAGAATATAAAACTGATGTGTTAGGAAGTAATGCCAATTGAAGATCGATCAAAAGCAACATAAAGTATTCTTGAAACCTTTAGATGAATCATGAAGAAAGTAGCTCAATTTATAAGCCATTTTGCAAGAAGCTATCAATTATATACTCTTGTACATTGTCTATAAATTGTTTTACTATTACCATAAATAATAGCTGAAAAAAAATTTAAAGGACAAAATAAGTGTATCTCCTTTTTTTGTTTTATGGCTAACATTCTTGAAGGAAAAATCAGTCCACTTGTTTTCTCTTCATCTTGGTCTCTCATTCTTTTCTCCACCTGGGTCGGTCTTGATTCTGTCCTGTCCTGTAGCCCACCAGGCTCCTCTGTCCATGGGATTCTCCAGGCGAGAAAACTGGCCTGGGCAGTCATTTCCTTCTCCAGGGGTCTTCCCGACCCCGGGACTGAGCCTGGGTCTCCTGCACTGCGTGCAGATCCTTCACTCTGAGCCACCAGGGAAAACTGATCCTGCCCTGCTAGGCCAGTTCAGTTAGTTCAGCGCAGCCGCTCAGCTGTGTCCGACTCTCGGCGACCCCATGGACTGCAGCACGCCAGGCCTCCCTGTCCCTCACCAACTCCCTGAGTTTACTCAAACTTGTGCCCATTGCGTGGGTGATGCCATCCAGCCATCTGATCCTCTGTCGTCCCTTCTCCTCCTGCCTTCAGTCTTTCCCAGCATCAGGGTCTTTTCTCTCCCTACTAGGTCGCTAAAACTTACACACTCAAGTCTCCTTTTGTTAGTGAAATTTAACAGAACTATTTCTGTTGTTTATATTTGTTGACTTCTTTCTGGCATTGAATGGCTTTGATCATACAAAACATTTTCTGTTGGTCCCACTTACACCTTGTCTCTGGTAAAATCCCCTCCATCCCTCACTGGCCCTCCTCTCTCCTTCACTGGTGCTTCCTTCTTTGTTTCTCCCTGGAGTGTAGGCACCCCCTCAGCCTCCTTGTCTTCATCTGCAGCTCTTGCTTGGTAATCTTATATGTGCCAATATTTTTGGTTATAACTCAGTATTCTTGTTTTGAATGTGTGTCTGATTTTCTAAAGTAAATTCTCTAAGGAAAGGGAGGTCAGGAGACTATAGTCAGGAAGAAATCTGTCTAAAGTGTAAGCAAACAGTTTTAAATCTGTATTGGTTAGAGGGTAAGCATAATGTAAAAGGCAAATAATGACCACTTAACTTGCTTTCGTGTGGCTTTCCATATTCCATCAATAACAGTGAAATGGGTTGTGCAAAAGGGCAGGCACCATTGTTAATACCATTTATATATATTTAGCCTAATAATATGCCACAGTTGTGAATAATTTCCCTCTTAGGTTATGTCATTTTGAGGAGAAATGAAAAAGCATTTCAAAATAAATGCTTTGCAATTATTACTCTGTTTGTTAAAGGTGTATGCATTTAGCACACAGGCAAATATGTGTGATTTGATTGATTTGTATTATGGCTTTCTCTTTACTGTGGAAGTACCCATTAGGATAAGTCTTTTTTGTAGTGTGGACAATACTAATTTAGCACTCTAGCTGGGCTGTTTCTAGTATAAGCGAATCACGCGAATCCAGAAGGCAGGTAAGTTAAAGCAGGCAGAGCAGTAAGACGGCACAAAGAGGCCACAGTTCAGCGTCACTGCCTTTCTAAAAGGTACACTTTCAAGGGTAATTCTTGACTACACCAGATGATTTTTCTTTTTCACTTGGTGGAAACAGTGTTTGACTTAGTTTCCCATGTCTGCTGTGTAAAATCAATTTCATAAATACGGCTAGTGATCTCAAGGCAGTATTGATCTTTTAATTATATTACATATATCATAATTTTCATTGTGACCTGACATTTTATATAAAGTTTGCATGAAGTGGGGAAGATAAAGGAAATATAGGAGCTCGTCAGGGTACCGAGTGGAGTGGTCAGGAAAGCCTGTCTGGGGACAGTCAGTAACTGGGACTCTTTAGGAAACACTGCGGCTCACTCCTTCTGTTGGTGCTCAGGGCTTGTTCACCACTGCAGTTCTTTCCCACCACATGGCTCTGCACTGGGCTGCCTCTCCAGACCCCATCACCAGCTCTCTGTCTCAGCCCAATTCCAAGCAAGCCTCTCACATCTCAGATGCATTATAGCAGTTTTTTGGTGTCTCTAATGTATTATTTTTTACAGAGTAAGTGTTTAAAAATGTGAACCAGATCACATTGCTTTTAATGTCTGTAAAATTCTCCCGTTGCTCCCCAGTATACTCAAAATAAATTCCAGACTGTGGCCCTCAGGGCTCAGTGCGCTCTACACTGCCCGCCCGCCTAAGCCCTCGCTTCTCACCACTGCCCCTGGGCCACAGGCCCGGCACACCGTCCTTTCTGTCTCTCGAGCCTGCCAAGCCTATTGCTGCTCCTTCTCCCTGGACAGCTTTGCCACTGGACCTTTGTGTGGCAGGCTTATTATTCCCAATCATCTCTCAGAACAAATGTCCTCTCATCAGTGAGGATTCTCTGACCACCCAGTCTGTGTTAGTCCCCTTCCTCCTATTCTGGTTTAATTTTCATTTTAATGCTTATAGTTACCTGGAAATTCTCTTGTTTGTCTCCTTGTTTTGCTTAGTGAGTTGCTTTGAGACTGTAAGCCCCATGAAGGCAAAGATCTTGCCTGTAATTATATACTGCTGTAACCAAAGCACCGAGAATACTCCTAGAACATGGATATGTTCAGTAGAAACTTGAGTGAGTTAGTTACTCAGTTTTCTAAATAAATATAACTTATTGGTGTCCTACTGTCTGCCAGGTCCAATGCAACGTTGATTGGGAATCAAAAATGAGTTTTGCATGGGTCTATACATAGATAGCTTACTGGCTGGTTTGTGTCTTTATCTAGGCATTTCTTATCAAGCTGTCTTTTAAGGTTTATATTTTACTTTGGAGAATCAAAATGCATTGATGATATTCATGGGTAGTCAGATAATTTTGGTCCTCTTAAGTATGCATGCATGCCAAGTCACCCAGTCAAGTCCAACTCTTTGTGACCCGTGGACTGTAGCCCGCCAGGCTTCTCTGCCCATGGGATTGTCCAGGCAGGAACACTGGAGTGGGTTGCCATCCGCTCCTCCAGGGGATCTTCCCAACCCAGGGATCGAATTCCTATCTCTTTCGTCTTCTGCATTGGCAGGCAGGCTCTTTACCACTAGCGCTATCTGGGAAGCCCTATAAGTATACTCTATGTCTGTTTCCAAGGACTCTCTCAAAATTTAGCTCCTCTCATTATACACATATTATTTATTCACTTTAATAAGGCTTTATCTAGCAGGCACACACTCAAGCTTTTTACTGCTTATTATGGAGTGTACACATGAGCGTAAGACGCTTGCCCTGGCTTCAAAGAATGTGAAATTTTGTAGGGAGAGATCAACTTT
Source organism: Redunca redunca (assembly GCA_006410935.1). Taxonomy (NCBI): domain Eukaryota; kingdom Metazoa; phylum Chordata; class Mammalia; order Artiodactyla; family Bovidae; genus Redunca; species Redunca redunca. The sequence goes on from SJYQ01096209.1 coordinate 506,347, forward strand.
ATAGTCTGATAAACATGAAATAAAGCTGTATCATATAAATTTCACTAAAAAGACAACAAATGACACAACAGTCCAGAAAAAGGAGCAGTCACGCAGAGAGGAGATGAACAGGAAATGCTCCTTTAATAGATGAGTTTCCTCTTGGGTTTTAATAACTGTGTCAGTTTTGACAGATGGAGGAAATGGCACATATAAAGGAAATGGCAAGGGAAGTCAAAGGAGTTTTTCAGATGGAAGTTCTGGAACAGACTCTGGCTGGAAGGCCCTGAAGGGTTGCGGTAGGGGAGGGAGCCCCTGGGGTGTTCTGACCCAGGACAGTGTCTCAGCAGGGTAGGCGAGATGTCGTTTAGCGGGGTAGATTGGAGTGAAGACAGAGTGGAGCAGGCAGACCAGTCGTTAGCAGCCTTTTGTGAAAGGAAGTCCAGAGGTAATGGAATAATGGTTTGGGAGAGTGGTAGTTTCCCTAAAGAAATATTTTCAGGACACATGTGGAGACACCACTGTGTACCCACAAGGGACACGTTTATCCTGAATTAAAGTTGATCCATTCTTCAGACCTAGACTTTTTTTACCTTTTATATTCATGAGCTATCTCTTCCTGTAGGTGACATCAGGAATAGATTGTGGAGTCCATTTTAACTATTCTTATGGGTTTGAAGGCATGTTCACTATTTCTGTGAATCTTCAAAGTGTTTCACATTTTTGGCAGAGTTGAAACATCCAGACTTGAATTTGGTCTTTATTTCTTATGAATTCTGTCTTGCTGTTCATTAGGCCTTCACAGATTGGCATAGTTGGACTAATTTTCTATGTAAGTCTCTTACTCCTTCCCCCTCTTCTAAGACACACACACACACGTCACACACACCAGATTGAATCATACTTATCTCAGAAATATTTTGCCATACAAATCACACATCTAGCCCTGTGATGTTCTGTTTATATATTGTGTTCATATATTTTAGTTGAGCCATGTACCAGTTTATTAATACCATAGCCCCAGGTAAGAGTGTCAAAGTGCTAAATCAACTGGATATGTTTCAATTCCTACCTTATTTGAATTCTTGGAATATTTGAAACTGATGACCATTCTGTCCTTGAAACACTTTTTTCCATTAGTTTCCATGATATAACATACTCTCTGTTTTCTTTTACCTTTGCCTCTTAGTCTCTTTCTTCTCTAGTAAAGTATTCTCTACTTGTCCATTAAATATTGCTACCTCCCAAAACCTAGTAAAAAAGGAGAGTGAAGAAGTTGGCTTGAAACTCAGCATTAAAAAAAACTAAGATCAGGGCATCTAGCCCCATCACTTTATGGTAAATAGACAGGGAAAAAGTGGAAGCAGTGACAGATAATATTTTCTTGGGCTCCCAAATCACTGCATACAGTGACTGCAGCAGAAATTAAAACATGCTTACTCCCAGGAAGAAAAGCTCTGACGACAAACCTAGACAGCATATTAAAAAGCTGAGACATCACTTTGCCCACAAAGGTCTGTCTAGTCAAAGCTATGGTTTTTCCAGTAGATGTGCATGAATGTGAGTTGGACCATAAAGAAGGCTGAGCACTGAAGAATTGATGCTTTTGAACTGTGGTGTTGGGGAAGACCCTTGAGAGTCCCTGAGACAGCAAGGAGATCAAACTAATCCATCCTAAAGGAAATCAGTCCTGAATATTGACTGTGTGGATCACAATAAACTGTGGAAAATTCTGAAAGAGATGGGAATACCAGACCACCTGACCTGTCTCTCGAGAAACCCGGAAGCAACAGTTAGAACTGGACATGGAACAGCAGACTGGTTCCAAATAGGAAAAGGAATACATCAAGGCTGTATATTGTCACCCTGCTTATTTAACTTATATGCAGAGTACATCATGCAAAATGCTGGGCTGGAGGAAGCACAAGCTGGAATCAAGATTGCTGGGAGAAATATCAATAACCTCAGATATGCAGATGACACCACCCCTATGGCAGAAAGTGAAGAAGAACTAAAGAGTCTCTTGATGAAAGTGAAAGAAGAGAGTGAAAAAGTTGGCTTAAAGCTCAACATTGAGAAAACTAAGATCATGGCATCCAGTCCCATCACTTCATGACAAATAGATGGGGAAACAGTGGCTAACTTTATTTTTCTGGGCTCCAAAATCACTGCAGATGATGATTGCAGCCATGAAATTAAAAGATGCTTGCTCCTTGGAAGGAAAATTTTGACCAACTTAGATAGCATATTCAAAAGCAGAGACATTACTTTGCCAACAAAGGTCCGTCTAGTCAAGGCTATGGTTTTTCCAGTGGTCATGTATGGATGTGAAAGTTGGACTATAAAGAAAGCTGAGTACTGAAGAATTGATGCTTTTGATCTGTGGTGTTGGAGAAGACTCTTGAGAGTCCCTTGGACTGCAAGGAGATCCAACCAGTCCATTCTAAAGGAGATCAGTCCTGGTGTTCATTGGAAGGACTGATGTTGAAGCTGAAACTCTAATACTTTGGCCACTTGATGCAAAGAGCTGACTCATTTGAAAAAACCCTGATGCTGGGAAAGATTGAGGGCAGGAGGAGAAGGGGATGACAGATGATGAGATGGTTGGATGGCATCACTGACTCAATGGACATGGGCTTGGGTGGACTCCAGGAGTTGGTGATGGTCAGAGAGGCCTGGTGAGCTGCAGTTCATGGGGTCGCAAAGACTCGGACACAACTGAGTGACTGAACTGAATTGAACTGAAAGGAAATCAGTCCTGAATAGTCATTGGAAGCACTGATGCTAAAGCTGAAAGTTCAATACTTTGGCCACCTGATGTGAAGAGATGACTCATTGGAAAAGACCGTGATGCTGGGAAGGATTGAAGGCAGGAGGATAAGGGGATGACAGAGGATGAGACGGTTGGATGGCATCACCAATGCAATGGACATGAGTTTCCACTGTGTTTTGGGGGTGGTGAAGGACAGGGGAGCCTGGTGTGCTGCAGTCCGTGGGGCTACAGAATGGAACCTGACTTACTGACTGAACAGCAACAGCAGAGGCCTCGTCCTCCTCTTTCCTGGCTCTGCCTGCTGTCCCAGCTGCTGTCTTCACTCCCCTTTTTCTGCCAGTAGGATGCTCTTTAGGTTGGCTCCTAAGTCCTTTTGAAATGACCCTGATAGTCTTTGATAGCTTCTTTGTTACCTCCTTTGTTAAGATATTCTAGGCTCTTCTTATGTTTCCTGTCCCAGACCTGGGATCGATCATTTATCCAAAAAGTTCTGTTTCTTTAAAGTGGTAAATGCTGTTTCCGCATCATAATCTGGGCCCAGTAGTGCTTGTTGAGACAGCATTTGCCACTGTTTCTAGGCTTTTTCATTTTATATATATATATAATAAATATATATTGAACCCAGGTCTCCCGCACTGCAGGCAGATTCTTTACCAGCTCAGCCACCAGGGAAGCCCATGAATACTGGAGTGGGTAGCCTATCCCTTCTCCGGGGGATCTTCCCGACCCAGGAATGGAACCAGGGTCTCTGGCATCGCAGGTGGATTCTTTACCAACTGAGCTACCAGGGAAGCCCATATATGTAATAAATATATATAGATTAACACTCATACTCATAATTCAGATTGAGGACTATGTGGCTCTTATTTTATCTCTTGTATATTACATCTGTGTTTTCCTTCTTCTGTATTGAGAATCTTGGTTCTGAAGGGTGTAGGGGATAATAGAATTAGAATACCCCATTTTACGAACACAGTATCCTCAGAGTAAGTTCTAACATTATCACCACTAGTATGACTTACATATTGTGTTTGATTTAGGAGGTGTTGGCAAGAATACTGATGACTATGCTGTGCCTGTATTCTAGCTGATTTAGAAAGTTCCAGACCACTGTACTATTTGGGTAACAAACAGTACTGGTTAGTAGAAGTGATTTGTCCTCAGTATTCTCTTCTTTACCCATGAGGTTGTCAGTGTTTTCCAAGAGAAACCTAGTGGGAATTCCACACTCAGCACGTAGAGTGCTGTAATTAGGCCCAGTATGTTTCACTGTCAGAGGCACCTGATAAGGCTGGAGGTAGGCCCTCTGCAGCTCATTCTGTTGACTCCTCTTGTAGTAAAGGGAGCTTCCAGATTCATGAAATTATTAGGTCCATTAGGGATCAGCAATTCTCCTTTTACATGTTTTTCTTCCAGTGAACATAGTACTGATTTTTCGTTTCTTGCTAAGGTATATTTTAATGAGTAATTCCTTGAAAGCTACTTTGAGAGGATCTTAATTGTTGTTCAAATAAGATAGAGGTATGTTTGTGATAGAGCTAGAATAGAAAAGGGGTTTGATGGATTCAGATCGGAATGACACATACAAGTGTTCATCCTTTAGGAGAAAAAGGGAAGCTGAAACAGCTTTTAATAGGAAAAGCGAAGCTGGGATTGTCACACCAGCAGGGTTTTGGGTTTCCAGCCCATGAAGGATCCCCGCTCCATTTTTTGTTTGTTTGTTTTAACACTTAATATTTTTAGAGAAGCCTTAGGTTCAGGGGCCTCCCAGGTGGTGCTGGTAGTCAGGGCAGGGGATGTCAGAGAGGCGGGCTGGACCCCTGGGTTGGGAAGGTTCCCTGGAGGCAGGCATGGCAACCCGCTCCAGTGTTCTTGCCTGGAGAATCCCGAGGACAGAGGAGCCTGGCGGGCTACGGTCTGAAAGCAGGCTTGAAAGGAAGGTGCAGGGGTTTACCATATACGCTTCACTCAGCTTTACTGGGTAAACTGTTACATTGGATAAAGAAATCCTATTATTTGCAGGAAATTAATGAAAAGGCAAGCGCTTTTGAACTTTTGTGCAACAAGTTTTGGGGCAGCTAAACTCTAACTCTGAAAATTTAAGTATGAAGGAAATGGGAATGGTGGTGGAAATCATACTGTTTACAGTTATGCTGTGATTTAGGAGCTGAGAAGGCTGATGTGTGGTATGTGGCCTGTCAAGGATAATTTCTTTTTGCTCCTACTTTAATGAGACATCACTCACTAGGTGTTCCTTTCTAGCTGCTTCTAAACTTGAAAGATACTAAAAATAAAGAAATGACATGTAGAGCAAGCAAAAGTCGAATTAAGGAATCATAGGGATTCATTTAAAAGGAAAAATGATAGAAGTTAAATATATACATTTTCAATTACATCAGTTTAAGAAAGGATTTAACATACAAATAATGATAAGCAGTAAAGGAAAAATCTAAAAGCAAGAATTATTTGATGATTTAAGAGGTGTGCAACTAGGAGAAAAAAATGAAATTAAAGTATTGGAAATTTAGTTTAAAAGTATTTCCGTGTGCATCGACAATGACAGCTTTAAAGAAGCGCTCTTTGGGGTCTCTGTGCGCTGGAACTGCGCATCTGCATGCTGTGTGCATGTTTGCCGGGAAATCGGGATGCTTAGAATGTCTCGTTTTTGAGCTGATTTGCCTTGAGTAGTGGAGTTTGTGCTGGATTTGACTGAGGCGAATGGAAAAGGTGAGCCTTAAAATTGACATTTTTTTGTATCATATTATCTTCTGGTTTAAATAACCTATTTTGGATAGCTCAGTCTTTCAAGTAAAGTATTCAATCTCTTAGATATTTCTTCCTTTCCTTCTTTAACTCTCCAAAGCGGCGTCTGGTGGTGTGAGGGATGGGACTGCTGGGAGTCACGTAACCAGTGCGCAGCCTTTGGCTGTTGCTGGGCCCTTGCTGTGCAGGGGCCAGGTTGGTTTGCTTTTGGGGCTGGTGGCTGCTGAAGTCTGTCTGCCTGACTTACAGTGTGGGCTCCACGTGAGCGCGGACAGCTGCCACGCTGGGCCCGGATTCTCTGCCGTTGCTCACGAAGCCCCTGTACACCCCTCATCTGATCCCACTCCAGCCCCGCTGCAGAACCCGCCTGCAGTGCAGGGGACCCGGGTTCCATCCCTGGGTCAGGAAGATCCCCAGGAGAAGGAAGTGGCAACCTGTTCCAGTACTCTTTCCTGGAGAATCCCATGGAGGGAGGAACCTGGTGGGCTGCAGTCCACGGGGTCGCAGAATCGCATGACTGAGCAACTCCGCCTTCCTGCTTCCCGCCCCATGAGCACCTTCTCGTCTTCTCCTGGGCCCCCTGCGAGCCCTCGTAGAGGACCCAGGGGTCCCGGAGCTCTAACTCAGCCCACCCATCAAGCCACGTTTTATCTTTTAGCTGCCCTAGTGAGTCTTCTTTGAGTGTCTCTCAACCCATAAGCTCTTAGAGGGAATTTTGTTGTTTAGTTGCTCAGCAGTATCTGACTCTTGCGACCTCGTGGACTGTAGCCAGCCAGGCTCCTCTGTCCATGGGATTTCCCAGGCAAGAACACTGGAGGGGGTTGCCACTCCCTTCTCCAGGGGATCTTCCCAATGCAAGAGTCTAACCTGTGTCTCTGTTGCATTGCAGGCGGATTCTTGACCGCTGAGTCACCAGGGAAGCCCTTCACTGGGCCTTTTAGAAGAATTGCAGAATCACTGTTGCTTTCTTCTGTCCATACTCCCTCCTCTCTTTCTTTTCAGTCCTCATCTGTGTTACGCTGTAGGGAAGGCAACCGACATACAGATCCCAGTGACAGTGTTAAGCATTCTCATATGTTAGGTAGCCACTTAATATGATTCTCACAAAAAACTGATTACTGTAATAATAACTCAAGAGGTAGGCTGAAGCACAGAGTAGCTAAATAAATTTCCAAAGGACATATAGTTATTAAGTGTCAGGAACCTAGGTTTAAATCTAGATTTGAAAAATATGTTTTGGGACCATAATCATGAGAGGCTACAGCTTAAGTTGACATGAAACTTAACACTTAAGATAGTCATGTCATGCACTGATTGCCATGATTGCAAATTAGAAATTAGATAATCTTATAGATTTCAGTTTTTATAATTAAGATAATTACTTGGAAATGTTATAAATAAAATTATTTAAGTATTTCAACAAAGTTGCAAAATGTCTGAGTGCCAGATTGAAGGAATTAAATTCTTTAATGGGAAATGTGGCTTTGGTAGAAAGAGAGTCATGGGTATTTCCAAAGAGTTTACAGGAAACTTTTGAAGAAGTCATTGTTTTAAAAACATTTTGTCATTTATCTGTGCATCTTCGTCTCTCTGCAGTGTTTATGAAATAGTTGGCAGTAAGAAAATTAATTGTCTGGAGCCTTCCACGACCAGTCCTTATGTTGTATATATCACTTTTCCTCACTCTGCTGCATTTAGGTATGATTTATGGGACCGTGGTTTCCTAGCTATCAGTATACACCTAAAGGGTTATTTTCTAATGAAGGTACACAGGTTCCAGGTCTATTCTGTGCTTCTCTGAGTCAGGAATCTTTGGAAGAGCTTCCTCTCTGTGACTCATCTTTCTATAAGCCTAGAAACTTTCATCATGCTGGGTACGTTATTGTGCAAGTCAATTGTATGACTGCCACTTTGCACAGATCCTCACCCAGATTTCATCATCACTTCTTTCTGCATCATGTGTTTCTTACTCTCTCCTGCTGACAGTATAACACCTTTCACAGGACACACACACGCAAATGAAAGTCAGGTCGAATTTTCCAGAAAAGATTACTGTTTATGGGTAATTATCATACTCATGTACCATTTATATAGAAATTTACTTGTAATATTTCAAAGATCCCATCTGGAGAAGAGTATAGCCACAGCACTTGTTCTTTCAGGATACAATGTTTTGCTGAATGGTTAAAGATAATCAGTATTTTTCTTTGTCCGATTTTCAATGTAACAAATAATACATGTATTATTATACATGTATTTCTCATTATAAAGAAATTAAAAATATGTAGATAGGTTTACTGAAATCTCTCTTGACTGCTTCTCCCATCCCAGAGCTGTCCCCAGTGTGTTTCCCCTTTGGAGTATATCCTTCCAGCTTTTAAAAACTGTGTTTATGTACATATACACACTCACACACACACAGGACACTTTAGCTTGTCTTGTGTTTGTCTTGGTTTTAATATGCAAGATGTTACAGACATGTACTATACTGTACCTTTTTTGTTAGTCTGTGTGTTCTCCAGGCTCCTATCAGGACACACAGCTGCATGGTATCCAGTCAGCTGAAAATGAAGTCCTGTGTCCTTCCCTGATGGGATCATGGAGTATGCAGCCCCTTCTCTCTGTCTTCCTTACGCCCTCCTTTCCAGCCCACTGGCTGTGCCTTAATGTTTCTGGAACATGCTGAGCATACTTGCTTTCCCGGCTCCTGCTTGAAACGCTCCATCCCTGGGTATGTTCTTGCTTCGCTCCCTTACTTCATTCAGGTCTCCACCCGGAGATTCCTCTTCAAAGCTCTCTGCTGTTCCTCTCCATCTCCAGCTGCCTCCAGTTCAGCTTTTCTCCTCTCCTTTTTTTTACTCTGTCTCTTCAGTCTGCATCTCCTTAACCTGCTTCATTTTTCTTCCTAACACCTACACCTGGCATACACTAAACTCATTTCTCCATTGTCTGTCTTCCTCCGCTACAACATAGAACTTACTTTCAGAGCTTGTTCACTGATACATTCCCAAGACCTATTATAGTAGCTGGTCCCATAATTGGTGTTCAAAAATATTTGTGAATAAATGATTAATATGGAAGTTTATTTAACTGTTCCTTTCTGCTGAACATTTAGGACGTTTCCAAGGTTACATAATGACAAGCAATGTCAAGTGAGTTTTTTCTTATTTGTCTCCATGTATACAGTGAGTGTATTTAGGGGGGATTCTGGTAAGGAGCATCTCTGGGCTAACATGTATGAATATTTAAAATTTTAACAGGCAGGGGAAATAGCCCTTTAAAAAGGCTATTCCAGTGTGCACCCGCCCCTGTGGAAGGATATGTTTCCTCGTGTCTCATACACCTTGCTGGTCTGTATTTAACTTCTCAATGTTTGTCTGTTAGGCAAACTGGAATTTGTTACTGAAGAAGAAAGAGAAAGTATGATTGCATAGGAAACATTAGTTTCAGCCTTACAATTAATTTTCTTTTCAATATTACATCACTCTTTTCTTTTTTCTTGACTTATAAGGCAACTTGAAAAAGTTCAGTATGCTGTTGGATAACAGAATAGGCAGGGGTATCCGTTTCTTATTCCCAGCCCTAGTTTTCACCAGTAAATGTGATTATACTTGTTTTCTTGTAGCTTCATTTTGAGTCAAGAACGTTTCTTAGTTTGCTTTGTATTCTTAGTTTGCTATGAGTTTTGTTTTTGTTTTAATCAGAGATGGGAGCTTTATAATGTTGCCTGAGGTCCTCCTGTGGGTTTTTTTCTCCTTTTGTATGTATTATAGTGAATCGCACTAATACATTTTTAGTATTGAAACACTATTGCATTCTTGGAATAAATATTTGGTCATGGTAAAATTGATTTGCTACTATTTTTATAGGATTTTTATAAATTTTATTGAAGTATAGTTGATTCAGGTTGCTACTATTTTTCCTTTAAATTTTTTACTATATGTTTGTAGAGAAAGTTGACTTGTTTTCATATTGCTCTTGCTGGCTTTGGCATAGGAGTTATTTTAGCGTTATAAAATAATTATGATAGCCTTTTCACTTTTTCCATACCACAGAACAGCTGCTGCAAGCTGGAAATCATCTTCTGCTGAAAGGAGTATGGAAATTCATTCAAACTGTTTTAACAGCTACTTTTTGAGGGGAGATATGTTCCATCTCTTCTACTGTTTTTGAACTTTTTAATGTCTCTTATTTTATGCCAATTTGATAATGTTTTCCTAATAAAATTACTTGCCTCAATTTTCAAATGTATTGAGTAAGACTCCTCATAATGTTCTATCATTTTTATAAACCTCACAACCATTTTTAGTGTTCCCTTTTTTTATTCTTTGTTTCTTCTCCCTTCCTCCTTTTTTGAAATTGATTTGCCAAACCATCTGGATTTTATGTAAATACTTCTATTTTTAAGTGTTGGCAACTAATTTGATTAAAAAAGAATTAACTAAATTGTCCTGACAAAATACTGGCACTGGCCAGATTTGAACTGCTAATGATTCAAAACTATATTCCTTCTTCTTTCTGGTAGGAAAATCTTCATTTTTAACAAATGTTTAAACTCTCATTTTACTTTCAATGATGAGTTTTTCAGAAGCTATAGTCTCTCCAGATAAGACCAGAATCTAAGGAAACTTTCAGGTTTTCCTTCCTTTCTTTCCTTAACATTTCTCATGTTGATTGCACCTGGGATTTAAATTAAAATTTGTTATTGCAATTAAAAAATTTATAATATGCATTTATTTGCACTTAACCTTACAGTTCACTGTTTTCTTTGCTCACCATACTTCCATGTTCGGTTTTCCTCTTATATTTGTTTTTCATTCTACTGTAGTAGCTCCTGTAATAATTCTTTTAGATAGTGTCTGAGAGTGATAACCTTTGAGTTTCACATACTTGAAAATATCTTTATTTTGCTTTTACATACAAATTATATAGCTTAGGAGCATCAAATTTTTAAGTTCAAAGTAGTGTATCTCATAACTTTAAAGATATGTTTCCATTATCCTCTTGTATCAATTATTATTGAGAATTCTGTTTAAACCTAATACTGATTTTGTTTTCTTCAGTGTTTATAATGGAAGCTTAGTGGGTTTTTTTCCTTTCTTTTCATTCTTAGTGTTCCCAGACTGACTGTGAGCTGTATCCTCTGTACTTACCATCTCTTTGATTTTGAGGGCTAATGTCTTTATTTATGTTTGAGAGATGTTCTGTTAATTTTTCTGAAACATTTCCTCCAGCTGGCTGTATCTGTTCTGTTTCAGGAGTTGTGATTAGGTAAGTGTCTAAAGATTTATATCTATCATTGAGGTCTCCATGTTTTTCTTTCAAGCTCTGATTTTTTTCTTCTTTTGCTGCTTTCTTACATACTTTCTCTGCTCAGTTTTATACGTACATCCTCACTGTTTTTAAATTGAGTTTACATACTTTAAAATGAACAGATCAGGACTTCCCGGGAGGTCCAGTGGCTCAGACGCCATACTCCCAGTGCAGGGAGCCCAGGCTCAGCCCTTGGCCAGGGAGCTGGATCCCACACCCCACAAGGAGTCTGCGCACCGCACGGAAGGCCAGGGGTCCCGTGCTCTGCAGTGGAGACCCGGTGCAGCCAAATAAATAACACGCTGTGAAAATAAAGCATGCAGACCCAAAGTGCCTAGCGCCAGTGAAGATGCAGAGCAGTGTCTGAATCAAGAGGCCTCCTGGGGCCCCTTTCCGGGCAGTCTCTGCCCTTCACTGGAGACCACCATTCTAAAAGCTTGCCTGGTTTGAACTTCACATGCATGGAATCAATTCACTCCTTTGCATCTGGTTTCTTTCTGTGGGGTTTTTCTCATGGTGTTGCCTGTCTCAGTAGTTCGTTCCTTTGTGAGAAGTGTGTCATTATATGAATATAATTTGTCCAGACTTACTGATGAGCTTTTGGACTATTGAGAAAAATCACTATGAACATTCTTGTACAAGTGTTTTATGGACATATGCACTAATTTCTCTTTATTCACTGTTATGTCACATTTGTTTCTTAGCCTATCCAATTTTTACTTTAAAAAATTTTGGGTCATTTCTAAGATCTCTTTTTGGTTTTCTGTGTATGATATACATGAAGGGTGATTTGTTCTACTGAATATATTATTTCTTTTTATTCTCTTTTCTCTTCCATGGACTGGGTTATTTTTGTGAATCCTATCTGGGTCTCTCTTTCATATGGTAGTTCCGCGTTGTGTTTTCACCTTTGTGTTTGAGTTTAAGACGGTTTAGAGCCTCTTGTGCATCTCTCCTCTCGAGTGTGAGAAAGAGGCGGAAGAGCTTGATGATGCTGCGGCCAGTTCTGGGCCCCGGGCTCCAGCTCTGGGGACTCTCCTGGACATGCCCGCTCCCGGAGCCCTGCGGCTGGTCACCCGGTCCCCTCGGGGTGTGCGGGGGTGCCCGTGGGGCTGGTCACCCTGGTTCCCTCGGGTGTGAGGGAGGCTCTGAGGGGTGTGGGGGCGCCCTGGGTCCCCTCGGGGGTGTGAGGAGGTCCCGTGGGATGTGGGGGCGCCCATGGGCTGGTCACCCGGCCCCCTCGGGTGTGAGGAAGGCTCCGTGGGGCTGTGGGGGCGCCCCTGGGTCCCCTCGGGGGCGAGGAGGCTTCGTCGCCGTGAAGGGGGCGTTGGCCGCGGACGCACGGGGCTGGTGCCCGCACCTGCTCCTGCCGCCCCGGCTCCTCGCGCCCTGCGGCTGTCCATCACCTTTTTTTGTAGCAAGCTAGATTTTGTCATTTACGTATTTCCTTTTCACTTAGATCGAGTTCTATTTTCTACCAGCTTTGTGAATTTTTTGTTTTCGAATTTATTTTTGATGTTTGTCTGGACTTGGAGCCGCGGAGGAGGCGTCCATGGGCTCCCTGGTGGCTCAGGGTAGAGTCCCCCCACAGCGCAGGAGCCGCAGGGGATGAGGGCTCAGCCCCTCGGTCGGGAAGCCCCCCTGGAAGAGCGCACAGCAGCCGCTGCAGAGGGGACCCGGTCGGGAAGCCCCTGGAAGAGCGCGCAGCAGCCCCTGCAGAGGGGACCCGGTCGGGAAGCCCCCTGGAAGAGCGCGCAGCAGCCGCTGCAGAGGGGTCCCCTGGAGAACCCCCAGGGCAGGGGAGCCTGTCAGCCGCAGCCCCTGGCGCCACACAGAGGCAGATACTGCTGGCAGGAGGCTCCAGGCAGTCCCGTTCTGCCGTCTTGATCCCCTCCCTCCATTAATGAAGGGTCAGACAATAGCAATAACTTCTCTGTTATAAACATGGTTAAACACTAGAGATATTAAGAGAGAAGGTCCTTTATTCAAAGTTCTTAAAAAAATGTGAATTTTGGCCCTCTTTCTGTTAACATTTACCTGTGGTGGTGGTTTAGTCGATAAGTCGTGTCTAACTCTTGCAACTCATAGACTAGCCTCCAGGCTCCTCTGTCCATGGGATGCTCCAGGCAAGAATACTGGAGTGGGTTGCCATGCCCTTCTCCATGGGATCTTCCTGACCCAGGAATGGAACCTGCAGAACTTATGTCTCCTACATTGCAGGCAGATTCGTTACAGACTGAGCTATGAGGGAATCCTAGCATTTACTTGCAGTCCTTCCCAATTATAAGAGTTTGGCTCTTTGACCTCCCAAGGCTGTAAGGTAGCAGTTCCCAACCTTTTTGGCACCAGGGACTGATCTCATGGAAGACAATTTTTCCACGGACTGAGGTAGGGGGTATGGTTTTGGGATGATTCAAGCACACTGCATTCTATTATTATTACATCAGCTCCGTCTCAGATCATCAGGCGTTAGATCCTGGAGGTTGGGACCCCTGCTGTAAGGCACTGGGTCTTCAAATTCAGAGTGCATATTCCTCTTCCTTTTGCTGTTGCTGCTGCTGCTGCTAAGTCGCTTCAGCCGTGTCCGACTCTGTGCGATCTCACAGACGGCTGCCCACCAGGCTTCCCTGTCCCTGGGATTTTCCAGGCAAGAGTACTGGAGTGGGGTGCCATCGCCTTCTCTGTTCCTTTTGCTATAAACAATATTTTGATTGATTGAAAGTATCAATTTTAAATGAAAATCTCCACTAGACTGAATTTCCATTTTCAGGAGATGTGCTCACATACCCCAAAATATACTATTGGAAAATTATCTCCTAACAATTTAATTTTCATTAAGATTTTAACATGTGGGTGATAAACTTTGAGAAACTGGGTTTTATGGATACAACACATGAAGTTCCATGAGTAATGAGGTATTTGAATCCTGGAGATGTTAGCTGTGGTTTTGGAGGCTTCAGGCTTTTAACACTTAAACTGGAATCTAGTAGAAGTTGAAAAAAGTCCTTGGCTTGTTCTTGTAGCAACTGGCTGAAAAATATCCATTGACTAAGACAGTGGCATGTGGGTATGCTGTGTCATAAAGCATTAGGAGCATAATACATCATACAGACTCCCTGCACACTGATTTTCTGGGATTAGAGGTAATGTTCCACTCAGCCAGTTGCCTGTTACAATTTCCACTAACGTGAAGCCATTTTATTTTTATTTCCCTTTTTACCTTCCTTTCAAATTTACCTCTAATACGATTTACAGTGACATCCATTTTGGTAAGGAATGATAAATTCCAGCAGCCCCCAAAGGGTATTAACTTGCAATCAATACAGTTTTTAGGTATTTACCTCCCCTCCCCCCCAACTGTGAATTTTTAAATACTTGTCATGAAACTCAGTCATGTTTTTCTTTTTAAATTTTCTATTACAGAAGTCTTTGTATGTCTCAACTTTGGCTTCTACACTGCATGTACCATTTCATACATTTTTAAGTGTCATTTTACTTTTATTGATGCTTAGAGGACCAAATGGTTACAAACTGCTTCTTACTGGTGAGAACCAGGCGGCACTAGTGGTAAAGCGCCCCCTGCCGACTGAGGAGGACAACAGATGCGCGCCCTATCCCCGGGCCAGGAAGACCCCCCGGAGGAGGGCGTGGCAACACCCGCCAGTGTTCTTGCCTGGAGAATCCATGGACAGGAGAGCCTGGCGGGCAACCGTAGGGCCTCAGAGAGTCCAGCACCACGGAAGCAACTTAGCAAGCATGGATAAGGCTGCTGCTGCTGCTGCTGCTGCTGCTAAGTCACTTCAGTCGTCTCCCATGCTGTGTGACCCCATAGATGGCAGCCCACCAGGCTCCCCCGTCCCTGGGATTCTCCAGGCAAGAACACTGGAGTGGGTGGCCATTTCCTTCTCCAATGCATGAAAGTGCAAAGTGAAAGTGAAGTCACTCAGTCGTGTCCGACTCTTAGCGACCCCATGGACTGCAGCCCACCAGGCTCCTCCGTCCATGGGATTTTCCAGGCAAGAGTACTGGAGTGGGGTGCCGTTGCTTTCTCCTGTAAAAGGCTACATACATATAAAGATATATGTACATATACAAATGTGAATCTGGAAAGATTTTAATTCAGTATTGCCAGAGGCACAGAGGACAAGATGGTTAGATGGCCTCACCGACTCCATGGGCGTGAGTTTTGAGTAGACTCTGAGAGCTGGCATGGACAGGGAGGCCTGGCACGCTGCAGGGCCCGGGGTTGCAGAGCTGGACACGACTGAGCGACTGGACGGAGAGGCAGTGCTTAATTGTTATGGGTGATAGTTACCTAATTTTAGGATGTGGTATCACTCAGAGAAAGAGAGAAAGCTTGTATATGGTGAAGCTCTCTGGTGTTAGACCTTAAAGAATTGAGTTGTTCTGTTACTTTATGTTTCAGTAGCTGTAATAATGTTTTCAGGTCATTCCTCTGTATGCTTTATTTCTCCCAGTTGAGATGGTAGTGTTCACAAAGGCAAGAGTTTTGCTTTTGCTTCCCTTCTGTATGAATAGTTACAGTACTTTAAACTGTGATCAATAGAGAAGATGCTTGGGAACTTTAAAGTCACTTGTATTCCACTGGACAGTCATGCATACCTACTTTGTGTGGGAAGAGGATATCAGCATAAACCCACATAATCATTGAATTTCACAAATTTATGCAATAATGAGTTTCAGTAAACAATTTGGAGAATTGAACATTTGTTTGATTGTTTTCTCTTGCAGTGACACTTAAATAGTTCAGAATAATTTGAGAAAGGCCTTTCTCAATTATTAAAAATTTTAATGAAAAGTTTAAAAGAAATGTACTTCTATAACATTCAAATAAATGTACAATTTGTATATTATATTATTACACTGTAATATTATGGACAGAGACCCTGTTAGGTCTATGTGAATAAATAGTTAGGAGAACTAAATATATAAGTATTTATTAAGTGCTATGAATTTATGGTTGATTATTTTCTCAGCAGGGCTTACCAGATATCTTAAAGTCTCTGCCTTCTGCAGAAAAAGCACTCAGTCCTTTCCTTTCTGAAGAAATTAGAGGGAGAATAAAAAGGGATGGTTTCAAAGTGACTATAGAAAATTTTAAAAATATGTATGTATGATAGATCTCCTTTCATAGGAAAAAAGTGATCCTAGAGCGTTCTAGAAAGGACTGTAAAATGCCTTGAAACACTAACTCAGTGTCAGTAGGGTATCTCAGGATGGTAGGGCACCTCAATGGGGAGAACCCTCAGAGTGCCCTAGTGAACGGCCCCTCTGGAGCGCAGCATCCTGTGAATGGCACCCGTAGGGCGTTACAGCAGCGGGGCTTGCCCAGAGAGGTGAGGTTTTGTCATCTGCCTGAAATGAACACAGCCTGCACACAACTCCCTTTGTTTGCAGTGAGTTTAGCCATAGGCTTGAACTGGTCACGCCTCGTTGTTGTTCAGTTGCTCAGTCGCGTCCAACTCTTTGTGACCTGTGACCCCATGGACTGCAGCACGCCAGGCTTCCCTGTCCTTTATTACCTCCCTGAGTTTGCTCAGACTCATGCCCATTGAGTCGATGATGCCATCCAACCATCTCGTCCTCTGTTGTCCCCTTCTCCTGATCATGTGTGTTGACCTGAGAAGTCAGGGTAGGATAATGGATTCTAATGGGGGAAAGAGTGAGGTCAGGCTACGGTTCAGAAGGACCTGGATTCCTGGCCCAGTAACTGCAAGTTCACACCCTGACTGAACCCGCTGGAAGTAGGAGCTCTGTCTCCATAGCAACAACACTGGGACCACTCCTGCAGATCTTAAGCTGTCTCTGCCAATCAGCTTCTGCCCTGAGCCATCAGATCCATAACGCTGGATGCTGCACACTGAAGGACGCACAAACCAAGCACAGATGAGCTGGAGGGAGGAAGGGAGGGAAACTGTCTCCGAAAGGGATTTTACCCTTCACAGGACAGAAATGATCAATGATCATAGAATACAACCATTCCATCTTTGTGTCAAAATACGGTTAATTCCACAAATTCTGGCCCCTGTTGCTAATGAACTACTTTTTAAGAGCACCTGTATAACTTTATTTTTCGTACTTCATGTATGGCACTCTTTATTATTGTATTTTTGTTTACAGTGTACATGCAAACATACATGTGAATGTATGTTTACTGTGTGTTTGTGGGTGTGTTCATTAGTAGATGTTGAGTGCCCTAAGGATGAGAATTTCATGGTATTTATCCTTCTGTCCTTTGTACCTGTTTCCATGTTTGGCATTTAGCTTGGCATCTGTAAGCCCTATTTGAACTGTTGAATATAATTGGGCATGGCTAAACTTAATGAATTGTAGAGCTACTCTTGACTGGCTTTAATTCCCAGGTGGACTGGAGGTGTTCACTGGAGGAGAGGAGTGTTACAGAAACTGTGTTTAGAGTATTATTGATGTCAGATAGTTTAGAAACAGAACTGTCAGTTTTATAGGTGCAGCTTATAAACAAAAACATTAGAAGGTGGTTTTTATAAAGAGCACAAGAATGTCTTTCAAAATAGGTATTTTCATAAACCCAGACACCAGTGGTCAATTAATCTTCAACAAGAGAGACAAGTATAACTAATGGAGAAAAGACAGTCTTTTCAGAAAGTGGTATTAGGAAACTGGACAGCTGTGTGTAAATCAATGAATTTAGAAAACACTCTCAAAATAAACTCAAAATGGCTTAAAATATAAGACTTGACACCATAAAATTCTTGGCAGAGGAGTTAGGTAAAACATTCTCTGACATAAATCATACCAATATTTTTTTAGGTCAGTCTACCCAGGCAGTAGAAATAAAAGCAAAAGTAAACAAATGGGATCTAATCAAACTTATAAGTACTTGCACAACAAAGGAAACCGTAAATAAACCGAAAAGACAGCCTATGGAATGGGAGAAAATATTTGATAATAATATGACCAACAGAGCTTAATTTCCAAAACATACAAAAACAGCTCATAAAACTGAATAACAACAACACAACAACAAAAAACCCAAACAAACCAATAAGTAGGCAGAAGACCTAAATAGACATTTCTCCAAAGAAGACATACAGATAGGCAGTAGGGACATGAAAAGATGTTCAATATCACTAATTATTAGAGAAATGCAAATCAGATCTGCAGTGAGGTGCTACCTCACGCCGGTCAGAATGGCCATCATTGGAAAGTACAGACAGCAAGTTCTGGAGAGAGTGTGGAGAACGTGGGACCCTCCTGTACTGTTGGTGGGAATGTACGTTGCTACAGCTACAGTGGAAAACAGTATGGAGTTCCTCAAAAAAACTGAAAATAGAATGACTGTAAGATTCAGTAATCCGACTCGGGGCATATATCCGGACAAAACTATGATTCAGAAAGATACGTGGAACCAACCGAAAAGTCCATCAACAAATAAATGACTGAAGAAGATATGATACGAATTAAATAATGCTATGGATGGGCCTAGAGAGTATCATACTCAGTGAAGTAAATTAAAAAGAGAAAGACAAGTACCATGTGATACCACTTATATGTGGAAATATAAATGCGACACAAGGGAACTCGTCTATGAAATAGACTCACAGACAAAGCGCAGACGGTGGCCACCGCAGAGGAAGGGGAGAGGGGCCTGGGAGCCTGGGGTGAGCAGGTTCAGACCGCTGTGCACGGCGTACCTCTTCACATGACTGCGCCCCAGAAACTAACACAGCCCTACTTCAATAGTAGCATTGTTTTTTGCTTTGAATATTTCTTTAAATATTTTTTAATTAGGGATAATTGCTTTACAGAATTTTGTTGTTTTCTGTCAAACCTCGACATGAATCAGCCAAAGGCATACATATATCCCCTTCCTTTTGAACTTCCCTCCCATTTTTTAAATTTGTGTTTTCATATGTCTGATTGTGATTTACTAATGGAATGAGGACATTGCCCAGACATCATAGAAGGGGGCCCATTTTGAAACAGGACAGACTTTTAAATGATTCTTCTAATAGTTTGTCAGGTAATAGTGATAACCTCTTAGTTTTAAAAATCAGGAAATTACAGCTCCAGGAAATTACAAGCTTGCTAAGAAGACGCCTTCTGAAGTCACTGGAAGTATTATTGTATCTTAAAAAAAGGCAGAAGAAAACAAGTTCTTTCACTGTTTTCTGAGATTCAAAGTAAGTCTGCCAGTTATATAACCTAGTTATTAAACAGAAAGACCTACCTACCAACAGTCTTGTCTTCAATACCCGTGCTGCTTCTCCTATATCATGCTGCTTTATTATAATTAAAATTTATGCAGATGATCAAGAACTTGGCAAAGAAAATGAACACTCCAGAATTCTAAATACAGTTATTTCTATAAGAAAGCCAACTGTTCCGTAAAAAATCTAGGCTGAATGACCTAGATCACAATCTGAAAGGTTTGCTGAGACACGTGCAGCCGTGTAAGTCTCTGAGATGTGGGTTATTTAAACAGATGGTGGCTGTGACACAGTCAGCTCCACATGCAAATTGGCAGAGACCAAAACCAGAAAGGAAGCGAGCTAGAGAGGAAACATTATCTCACTGTGGACCTCTGAGAATTTTTATTTTTTTAATTAAAACACAGAGCAGAATTCAGAGTGCTTGAATATATTGCTTCAGAATATTAATTGAATATCAGTGTTGATTGTATTGTTGCTATGATACCAATAGGGGAGAGGGCTAGGGATTTTTTGCAGTCTTCTTTAGACTTAATTTCTGGACGTGATGGTCCTGCCTGTTCCATATTCATTCAGATGAGATTTGGAAGGGGAGAGGACTGTGGGGGCAGTGTTTCTGCAGTGCTGTTGATATTGGCAAATACATTGTGGAGAGGTCTTGTTTGCTTTTGCTATTACCTCATTCTGTGGCTAGGGTGCTGCTTGGGTAGGTGTCAAGAGATGAAGCAGAGGCATCTGTGGCCTCCAGCCCTGTGGATCTGGGTCCAGGCCCGTGCAGCTGGGGTCCGAGAATCCCTGACGGTGATATGGGGAGAGTTCTGCTGTCGTATCTTGGGACCCAGTCCTACTGGTCTGGCCAGAGACTCCTCAAACTCTTAGTTTCTTGTTCTAACTTTTTAACTTAAAAGTGTTCGGATCCATTTACTTTCCCGAAACCCTAACCTAACTGATGCAGCTCCTATGATAAAATACGGTTGTTTCCTCGAGGCCCCTTCCCCCACATCTGTATTAAGTCTTGTATGAGCCCTGATTCCATGTCGAATTTCAAAACAAACATTGTTACCTCATGTGTCTCTCTCTAGAAGGAAGAGAAGAATAACATTTCAGGAAAAGTGGGTTAACCTTATTCATTAAAACTCAGATCATTTTGGAACATGAGAAGATTATCAAGAGAGAGAAAGCTAAAAATCAAGTTCATAAAGGTTTAAGGTCACGTTTGCAACTTAAATGCATCAAGACAGAAGATGAAAGAATGGTTGCTTCTCACGAAGAGCGGTTATCTCAAACTGGCAAAGAAATTTCCTGGAACTGGGGCAATGAAGTTTCGATTTACTGTATTTTTTTCTCCCAAGAGAGTTGAGGGACCACTGAAGGATGGCCTCATAGTGCTCGGTGGCGCTGATGGAAAGCTGAGTCGTCTAGTTCATACCTGATTACTCTGTCTGATGTTGAAAATGTATGCGTAATTTCCTAATGTTAATTTACTTTCAAAAGTTTGGAGGCTAATGTGGAAATTGAAAAAAAAAAAGTCCAACTAAAAAATAAAGACTGATAGTCTTATTAACCACTGGTAATTCACCACTGGTTAATATTTATATGTATTTGCTTTCAGTCAATTTTTCTAGGTATGCAGTACTTGGAAAAAAAAATATCAGTAATGTAAGAGTATATTTCCCATTTTAGAAGCAGAACTTTATAAATGATTCAGTTAGATCACGGGCTTCCCTGGTGGCTCAGTGGTGAAGAACATGCCTGCCAAGTAGGAGATGTGGGTTCACTTCCTGAGTTGGGAAGATCCCCTGGAGAAGGAAATGGCAACCCATTCCAGTATTCTTGCCTGGAGAATCCCATGGACAGAGGAGGAGCCTGGCTGGCTACAGTCCATGGGGTCACAAAAGAGTCAGATACAGCTTAGTGGCTAAACAACACCACTAGGTAACATTTTCCTGTTCCCCCTAGCTTTGATTCCTTCACTTCCACTTAGCCTCAGATAACTTCCATAACTAGCTCTGTGTGTTTCCTTTCAGTTCATTTTCAATATGTTTATCTGCATGTACATATGGCAGCAAATACATAGGTAATCACTTTATGTTAGCTCTGTCTATATCAGTAAGATCACACTCTGTATATTTTTGCAACCTACTTTTTTTCCTTCAACAATATACTTTTGAGCTCTATCCTTGTATTTGCATATAGTGCTACCATATTTGGCTCATCAGTATTTTTGTATCACTAAAATAGAAAAAAAATTGCCAATGAAACTGACATATTGAAAGAGCTCTTTTAGATTTATTTTGATGAACATTTTATCACTTACTACTTGATGTGTAGAAAGAAAAATAAAAGAAAAATTAGCTAAGATATTTCTAAAATCTCTTCACATTTAGAGTAAATTCTTCTTGAATCACCACTTGGATGACACTGAGCTTTTTCTAAATACTATCATCCTCTATGCCATTGAAAGTGCTGATGAAAGAGCACTTCTTGAAAGTATGCTCTGCCATTATCTCTGGAACTTTCTTCCAAGTTGTTCATACCCACTGTTACCAGTTTTTAAACTGACACTTTCTTGACTTATTCAGAAAGTGAATGGAATGTTTACAGATAACTCATTCTTAAGGTAGTTCTTCACATGCTTTGTTTAATGCACCTTCACAGGATTGCAGTTGTCCATGCATGCCATTAAGAATAACAGCCCATTTTTTGCTTATTTAATGAATGGCAACAGAAGCCTATATGCTGTCTAGAGAACAGAGGTTTTTATGATAAAATCAATTGTTAGAAGCAACTCTATTTCATGTAATAAAGTATGGAAAAATACAACTTGAAGATGGTAAAATGCAAGTTCATTTTTAACTACTACATAGTATTCCATTTTACAATCTATACCATCTCTCTGTCTACTCTTGGACGTTGTTTTCTTTCTTGCTATTCTCTTTCATTTGAAAAACCTTTGTACTTTCATAAATTGTATCATCATAATGTTTAAAACTGGTAACTTGTGAGGTTTTTGTAAAATAGGTATAACAATTCAAATATGTTAAACTTTAATATATGATTAAAATAAATAACTAAATTAATGACAGTGTAGTTGTTAGGTGAAAATTGCAGTCTCCTCTCTTTAAACATGCTATTATCACCATCAGTTATTTAAATACTATACTGTATATCTCACTTATAACTGTAAACCAGATTTTCAAAATTTACATTGATAGTAGATAATTGTGGGCAACAAATATTTCAAATTTGGCTTTGACATTTTTAAACTTAAATATGAATATGGATTTCTCAAATATTAATCAGTATATTCATTTAAAGGGCTTATGTTGGTAGTTTGATATTGCAAGGTACTAATTGGGTAATATGAGAAATATAAAGATAGAACTAATATGAACTAAAAAGTTGCTCAGCCTTCTCATTATGGCCCTTTCTCAAAGTAACTCCCTGTCTCTCACTCGTCACCTCAGATTTGGGGGTGCATTTGTAGGCTATGTACCAGGCACAGTAGGACCCCCCCCGCCATTCTAAGAGGGCACTTAGCGCAGAGCTGCACATGCTTCTCTGGAATACCGCAGGGGGGCTCCTGAGCTGTAAAGTCTCCTGGATAGGCAGAAGGGCCTGGAGGAAGAGAAAGACATTACCTCTTCTTGAAATTTCTTTGCTTATTTGGAAGTTAAACATGCTAATGCCTTTCCAGTATTGCTGAACCCTATGGAAATAAGTAAGATTATAGTCAGATTTTTTTTTTTTTGCCCATCTAGTTTACATTTTCTTTTGTTTCTGATTTATCATCTTTGATCTATGAAAAAGATCTTTATTGTAGTGAAAGTGAAAGGTGCTCAGTTTTGTCTGGCTCTTTGCAATCCCATGGACTGTAGCCTGCCAGGCTCCTCTTCAAAAAAAAGCAAATTCACTTTATCACAAAATCATATATGGAACATAACTATACATCAGTAGACTCTATAATCTTGTCATATATTACACAGGCTGGAAATACTGGATGTTTTCTGATTTTTTTTTAACATTTTATGCATGATACATATGGAATGTCTGTCACTAAAATAAGAGCTGTATCACATACTGTTCTTTTGGCTGGAGCATAAAAATAAAGCCCTACTGCATGAAATTGAAATGAATGAAAATTGTCTTAAAATGATCATGGTATACCAGAATGAAAAAAGTCCTATATTTCAAACTATGCAGAAATAAATGTACTAATGAACAGCTAAGTATAATTGGGAAAATGAAACACACAAACACACCCTAAGTTGTCCGTGTATCTCTGTGCATTTTAATGAAGCTACTAAATGTGTACTTTTCAGTCTCTGCTGCGTTTACATGAGTCATAGGTTGCCAGTGTGATTTTCATGAAAGTCAGAATGCCTTGGTACTTTACTGACTTAATTGTTCAGTAACATAATGTGTCATCTTGCTAAAACATTTATAAACACACTTAAAAGTGCTGTGAAAATTGAGGTTCCCGTGCACACTGATGCCACCCACGGTACCGTGCACATGGCTCCGGGGTTGCAATGTCTTAATTCATTCAGCACTCATGCTTTTAATGCAGATCATTTCTCACATCTGTGTGTTTTTTTTTTTTTTCATGACTGTAATTTTAACTCTGCTCTGCTCTTAGAATGAAGTGACAGAGTCATCTGTTTCAGTGGTGGTTCATGTCCCTTGTCAGGGCTATTATGATCAGAATGACACAATTAATGCTTTTTATTGCAGATAAATTTCTGCTCTACGTTGTATAGGTACGCCTGTGATAATCTCTGTGGTTTCCATGTGGTAATCCATTTTTCTGATAAATTAATAAGAGTTTCAATACTCTGTTGAGGAGAATCCTATATCACTCTCAGATTTGCTGTGTGTAGCCATGATGCTGCCATTGACCTTGGCTGGAATGAATGGAACACTCATCATAATCTGTCACAGGCCGTGCCATTCTGACCAGCAAACAAAATATATGTTATTAGGCTGGGAACACACTCCTGTAAGAAACGATGTGGCATGCAAAATGCAACAAAATCCGAATTAGAACAGCGATAGTGACAGCTGAGAGTCAGACCGCTCTGGGCTTTGCACACAGCAGCATTTGACATCTCACTTTAGTCACTCTAATAGCTCTTTTGAGATAGTTCTTACATTTTCTCTTTGTAAAGATGAAGAGGTGGTGCTACAGAGAATGTAGAACTTTACACTCCGGGATCACATGGCTGACAATACCGTATAGAAAATTTTCACTCATTAACTTTTAGCAGACTGATTTTTGCTTCTGTGTCCATATTACAGGAATACTAAACATGAAATTAGCATAGCAATTATGAACACTGGTAGTACTTTAATAAATTATGTAGCAGATTTTATATACTGCTTTCCATTTAACAAGGCTTTGAAGCCCAGAATGTTCCACATGTAGAAGAGTTTGCCCAAAATCACATGACTGTTAAGTTTAAAAGCCAGGACTTAAACCCAGTTCCTCCTGCTGTGATTCATGGGGTCACAGAGAGTCGGACACGACTGAGCAACTGAACTGAACGTTAATTAAAAGTTTATTTTATGAAAATTTTGCTGGTTTAAATACTTCATTAATCACTAATATTGTAAGTTGCTTTTTTAAGGTAGCATTTCTAATAGCCAAATATCCAAATATAGAACACTAAAGATTAATCCTGTTAAGAACTTGTGAATTGACACTAGAAAAACCAGGGGTTTCCCTGGGGCTCAGTGGTAAAGAATCCACCTGCCAGTGCAGGGCACATGGGTTCGATCCCTGGTCCAGGAACGGCCCACGTGCCTCCAACCAGCTCAGTGCATTAGCTGCAGCTGCTAGGCCCGCGCCCGAGAGCCTGGCCTCCACAGGGGAAGCCGCTGCCACGAGGAGCGCGCCCGTGACTGCTGGGGGAGAGCAGCCCGCTTACAGCAGCGGAAGAAAGCCGTGCAGCAGCCACAGCCCCGAGCAGCCAAAAGTAGATACGTTTTAAGAAGATATTAACAAAGCAGAACTGCTAATAAATCTCATTTCTTGATTTCTTAATGGGTGAAGCTCTTTGAAATTAAAGTTTTCAGTGTATTAGACAGGTTCATCCCTTCCTGATGCTTAGCGTTCATCCTCTCTCTGTCTCTCTCACTTTCTCTTCCCTCAGCAAAGCATTTAGCCTTTGTGTGTGTTCCTGAGACTTTTTTGGAAGTCACAGGTAATCAAATTCCATGACCTCTTTGACCTATTTGTTTTAAAGATTGCTGATTAGTGAGTGGGAATATTAGTGTCTTTTGATAAGAACTGTCTCACAGAACCTTAACTATTCAGTTTTTCTTTTTGTCAGATTCCTACAGGTACCTACAGACAGAAGACCGCTGCACTTTTTTTCTTTCCAAAAGGATAAACAGGCCACTAGGGAGGAAACCTGAATACTGTTCAGAATAGACAGATGGTACTTAAGTAGGAGAGATGAGTCACACCAGAAAAGGTAGGATAGGAACAAAGTCCCAGAGAAAGTTGGTGTGAATTTGAGTGATTTTAGTAAAGTTTAGAAAAGATCAACAAAAAGCTTTGGTTAATAAGTAGAAAATACAACTTTCATATTACATTTTACATGAAATCTTGCATAATTTAGACTTCATATATTGTTTTGAATTTTAATATTGTTAATGGTGATGGAAAGAATTACTAGATATTAATAAAAGTTATTTGCAAGCATATATAGTATTTACTATGACAGTTATTGGAGAAGGCAGTGGCACCCCACTCCAGTACTCCTGCCTGGAAAATCCCATGGATGGAGGAGCCTGGTGGGCTGCAGTCCATAGGATCGCTGAGAGTTGGACACAACTCAGTGACTTCACTTTCACTTTTCACTTTCATGCATTGGAGAAGGAAATGGCAACCCACTCCAGTGTTCTTGCCTGGAGAATGCTAGGGACGGCGGAGCCTGGTGGGCTGCCGTCTGTGGGATCGCACAGAGTCGGACACGACTGAAGCGACTTAGCAGCAGCAGCAGCATGACAGTTATATTAACTATTTTGTCAAGATGTATTTACATTCTATTTTGTATTTTAATACTTTATAAGGTGATAGAAGTTAGGATTAGATTCTTGTGTAATAGTTTGTCTTTCAAATACTATAGCATTTACTAACCTGACTGCTACAGACAATATAATATCCAAAAAGTGGCCACCTCATATTAAAAAACAAAAATGCATTTTATCCTTTTTATTGCCAAAAACACCCCATAAATATAGAGAAATAGATAATTACCAGCACTCCAGGAGCCTACTGCCTTTCTTTTCCTAATCATAGTCCCTTCCTTTCTATGCTAATCAACTTCCTTACTTTCCTTTGTAATTTTACTGTTTGCATTTCTAAATAATATAGTTTAGTTTTGCCTGTTTTGAATTTTATATTAAAAAATTATGCAGTAATACTATTTTGGTTTGTTTCTCTTGCTCAAATTAAGTTGTTAAGATGTATTCATGTTTTGGGTATTGTTGTAGCTATTTATTTTCATTGCTGTATAGTACTCTATTATAAACATAAACCACAATCTATTTTTCTGTTCTGCTGTTCCTGGAAAGATGGGTTGCTTCCAAGTTTTGGCTATTACGAATAATGATGCTCTGAACATCTTGTTTTGTAACCCAGTGTATGTGAGTTTCTCTAGGCTGGATGATCAGAAGTGGAATTGATGCTCGTAGGGGATGCGTAATTTCACTTTATTAGATAATGCTCAGTTTTTCCCCAAAGATATTATATCTACTGAAAGCGCCACTGATACTGTATGAGAGTCTAAATTGCTTCACGAGTTTGACAAACTACAGTATTTTGATTTAGTGCCTCAGTTATCTTAATTTGCATTTTTATGATGACAAATTATATTGAGCATTGTTTCATCAATTTTTGCCTATTCACATTTTCTCTTTATGAAGCTTCCGTTCAGGCCTTTGGCCCAGTTTTCTGTTATGTTGGCTGTCTTTTTCATGCTGATTTATGAAAATACTTTTATGTATTTTGGTTTCAAGCTCTTAGTCTCCCTTTTCCTTATAGCAGAGCATAGGACAGAGGGTTTGTCTGCTCTGACTTCATTAGGAAGTGCAGGCCTAGAGAGAAGGCATGAGGAACAGGATGAGTGACACGGAAGAGCAGGGCAGGAAAGACAGGAAGCGTCGCTGAGCAGGCTGCCCCGTGTGCAGCGGCCTGCTCTGTCTCAGGGGCTTGTCCGCAAGAGTGGGAACTGCCTCTCAGGAACTTCCAGTGCAGGAGAGAGAAGGGGAAAGAGTTTCCTGCTAGCTGTTGTTTCCTGCTGGTCAAAGGCCCACCCAAAGGGTGTTAACTGACCCACACTTCTGGGTTGCACGTACGTGGTGCTGAGTGGTATCTGCTAGTGCAGTGGAAAAGCTCATGGTGGCTGGAGAGGCTGAAACACAGGTATGAGGTAAGCTATCCAGGTTTCACAGGGGCTTTATTTTTTGAAAATACCAGACATCCTCCTCAGTAGCCCCTTAAGGTAATGACCTGTCACAATCTCTAGAAGACATGAGGCAGGAGGGAGATAGTGAGGCAAGTAGTAATCTCCACTGTTGCAGGGAATCCCAACACTGCAGTTTATGTGCACTGTAGATTTCTCTCAGCATCAGTTCTAGACTTTCTCTTACTCTTTGGACAACAATTCAGCTGGTCTTGGTTGCTTGCCTGGTGAATAGTTTCATATTCCTTAGAGATCTAAACCTTTGTTTTTGTGGCTTATATAGCTGTTGCAGTTGCCCATTCACCATTATCACAGATGCACCATGAGATGCCAGCAAGTCACCCCTACTGTGTAGCAGAAACTTTAGCTCCTCTTGATGATCAAGGTTGATTACCCCTGATAATGTAGTAACTCATTTGTCTGTTGAGCTTTAAGTATGAGGAACATTGCAGTATCTCCTGATGAGGTGGTATCTTCCTAGGAGCCCAACCCTGGCAGAGTGTGAGCTTGTGGTAACAAGAAGCACAGATTCTACAGTGGCCACTGGGAGTATTGATGGGAAAAGTCCATCCTACCTCTCCCCTTGAATACCCAGACTTGTGCATTCCAAACCAGTACAATGCTATATATATGCCATTGGTTCAATATTTAAACCTTGGTTGGGCTTCCCTTGTGGCTCAACTGGTAAAGAATCCACCTGCAATGCAGGAGACCCTGGTTCGATCCCTGGGTTGGGAAGATCCCCTGGAGAAGGGAAAGACTACCCACTCTGGTATTCTGACCTGGAGAATTCCATGGACGTGGGATGGCGAAGAGTGGGACATTACTGAGGGATTTTCACTTTGGAGAATAGACACTCCTCAGTTCAGTTCAGTTGCTCAGTCGTGTCTGACTCTTTGTGACCCCATGAACTGCAGCACGCCAGGCCTCCCTGTCCATTACCAACTCCTGGAGTTCATTCAAACTTACGTCTATTGAGTCGGTGATGCCACCCAGCCATCTCATCCTCTGTCGTCCCCTTCTCCTCCTGCCCCCAATCCCTCCCAGCATGAGTCTTTTCCAATGAGTCAACTCTTCACATGAGGTGGCCAAAGTACTGGAGTTTCAGCTTCAGCATCAGTCCTTCCAATGAACACTCAGGACTGGTCTCCTTTAGGATGGACTGGTTGGATCTTTTTGCAGTCCAAGGGACTCTCAAGAGTCTTCTCCAACACCACAGTTCAAAAGCATCAATTCTTTGGTGGTTCTCAGCTTTCTTCACAGTCCAACTCTCACATCCATACATGACTACTGGAAAAACCATAGCCTTGACTAGACGGACCTTTGTTGGCAAAGTAATGTCTCTGCTTTTGAATATGCTCTCTAGGTTGGTCATAACTTTCCTTCCAAGGAGTAAGCATCTTTTAATTTCATGGCTGCAGTCACCATCTGCTGTGATTTTGGAGCCCCAAAAAATAAAGTCTGACACTGTTTCCACTGTTCCCCCATCTATTTGCCATGAAGTGATGGGACCAGATGCCATGATCTTCATTTTCTGAATGTTGAGCTTTAAGCCAACTTTTTCACTCTCCTCTTTCACTTTCATCAAGAGGCTTTTGAGTTCCTCTTCACTTTCTGCCATAAGGGTGGTGTCATCTGCATATCGGAGGTTATTGATATTTCTCCCGGCAATCTTGATTCCAGCTTGTGCTTCTTCCAGCTCGGCGTTTCTCATGATGTACTCTGCGTATAAGTTAAATAAGTAGGGTGACAATATACAGCCTTGACGTACTCCTTTTCCTATTTGGAATCCGTCTGTTGTTCCATGTCCAGTTGTAAATGTTGCTTCCTGACCTGTATACGGGTTTCTCAAGAGGCAGGTCAGGTGGTCTGGTAGTCCCATCTCTTTCACAATTTTCCACAGTTTCTTGTGATCCACACAGTCAAAGGCTTTGGCATAGTCAATAAAGCAGAAATAGATGGTTTTCTGGAACTCTCTTGCTTTTTCGATGATCCAGCGGATGTTGGCAATTTGATCTCTGGTTCCTCTGCCTTTTCTATAACCAGCTTGAACATCAAGAAGCTCACGGTTCACGTATTGCTGAAGCCTGACTTGGAGAATTTTGAGCCTTACTTTACTAGTGTATGAGATGAGTGCAGTTGTCAACTTCATGGAATTTTCCCTGAGCTGGTACTTAAAATAATTTAATAACTGGTCATTTTGTTGTTTTTTTTAAGCCAACTGCTTTTCATTTTTGAAGTAAGACCAGGGATTTTCATGATCATGCCCCTATTTTCCACCAGCATGCACATTTTTGCACCTTCTTGTCATAAAATGGTTCCCAGACAGACGTCAGAGCCTGAGGCCAGATCCTTATGAACTGTCAATTAGAGGATTAAACCCCAGGCTTTAGGAGTGGGGGAAAAGAGAAGTCAACTAGAAGTTGGAGGAGAGCTGATATGAAGATGTTTTATTTTGCTAGCAAGCACTGAATGTGACGGGTTGCCCAATTCCATGCGATTATCCCCTGAGAAGCCTTATAAACACTTCTTAGGACTCTACCTTGGAGGCACGGATAAGGGACAAGCACAGAGGAAGGATTTGCCCACTGGCTGTAGAATTGGTCACAGAGGACCATTAAGGAGTGTTACCAGGCCGAGCCTGTGGATCGCACACCCCTGAGTGCCGGGGCTGGGGGGCAGCGTGGTGTCAAGAGGGAAGACCCACGGCAGGAGATGGGAGAGACACTGCGCAGACGTTACGTAAGATGCCGAGAGTCCTCTGCTATTGATCTTAGGCCCTAAAATCACACTTCTCTCTGAGATTTATATAAAAGGGAGCATCTAAAACTTGAGGAACCACACATACAGACTTGGATTCTGTCATGAGACTTGGGCTTATAGTCCAAATGTCATTTAAATTAGGAAAATGCCATGTAGCTCCTTATGTTTTTATGAAGAGTTCTAAGGAAAGAATCTCAGAATCCATGTTTCTGTGGTTTATATATACATGAGATTGAAAGTTATAAGTGAAGGAAGCTCAGTTGTTTTTTTTTTTTTTAACAAATCACTTATCTTTATGTCAAATCATCTAATGNCATCTAATGTTAATATGCCTTGGATTTGATGATTGAATGTAGGAGCAGTGTTCATTATGTGGTCAGAAAACGAGAGTTTGTAAAATACTGTTAACAATGGTTATCTCCAGTGCTTAAGTTATTTTCTTCTTTATGTTTGTTTATTCTTTGTATATTAAATAAGAAATATGTTTGTGATCAGAAGAAATATAATGCTCGTTTTAAAATGACATAATGGCAAAGGGCTAAGAAAGGACTGATGTTTTCCTATGTAAAAATCAATTTCTTTCTTGATAGCTGTAGACACACAGTATCACTTTTCTTCAAAGTTAACCAAAGCAAGTAGAAATTCCTGCTCAATCATGTCTTTGCAGCACCTGTCTCCTTGGTGCCTTATAGTATCTGAAGGCTCAATTAAGATTTTAATCAATCTGTATCTTTAAACTTGTACATAATGTTTTTTTCAAGGTATTTTCATTATCTGCCTTTGAAGTGATACTTATTAATTGCTTGAGATCTTGGGTTTCTCTTGAAAATATTCTATTTTATAAACATTACACAAAGCATATCTTACAGTAACTTTCAGTTGCTTAAGAAAAGAAGATAAAAAGCCGCAGTGGGTGTATATTTATGTTTCTAATGTCCTGCATCATAATCTGTGGTTGGCAGGGGAACAAAGGAAATGCACATTTGCAGTGAATTTCAATTTCCATCGCACCATAAATGCATAACCTGTGCCATGCTAACACTGCCTGGGTATAATCAGTCAGTCTTACAGTAACGGCGGAGACAATGTCTTCTCATAATTCTCTCCATGATGTCACCCTCAAAGGTTATGCTGTGTGTAAAATAGACTGACTTTCAGTAAACTCCTATATCTGTATCACATTTGAATTTATCTAAGTTCCTCTAAGAGTTATGTTTTCAAACTATACAGTATCAGCCACAGATTATTATAGAAATAAAACAGTCCTGTATAAGACAAGCATATATGGTGTGTCAAGTAAGGACATGGGTACCGAGAGCTTACCTTAGTAAATAGTTTTAGGGTGGATGAGCTGGCAGAGCAAGTCATGGTTACTGTGGAAGTGGTGTAACTGATGCTCAGAGGAATATGCCCAGTGATCCCTCCTTGTTCAAAAGCAGTAAAAGAGCCACCGTTGCCACTGGCGCTCACTCTTTCCTGCCCCAACGTGTGTGGGGAAGAAGTATGTGCCACACACTGTCCTGGACCCTAGAGTCAGAGGACCAAGTTGCCAGTCCTTGAGAACTGACACGCACGTTCAGTTCCTTGTTGAATGGGCTTCCCTGGGAAAATATTCATTTCAAGGTTTTTAGATTTTTTAAACTCAAGTTTATATGTAAATTTAAATTTCTGAAGGAAAATAGCTAGACTTATGGAAGATTAGGTTATATTTGGTATCCTTGTGTTTTTGTAACTTTTAAGAATGATTTGCTTTCTTAAAAATGGTGGGAAGTTTATTCACTAGTTTGTATTTATCTACTTGTTCAATAACCTGTTCATGCACTAATGTATTCAAACAAATACACATAGAGAGCTCACAGTTATGAATGAAATGGAAATGGTCTTAACATTCTTACAGTGGAAAGTTAAGGACTATATAAATGATTTGTGAGCTTTTAAAACCACAAACCTTGAAACCTTAAGCATGGTACTCATAATCCATAAATTTGGGGGGAAAATCACCCCTAATTCCATCACATTTATCTTTGCATAATACCTTCTAGTTATTTTATACATACATGTGTGCATAATTTTAAATAGCTGCATTAGGGCATGTATATTTTTTACATTCTTCTTTTATTTAACATTTATGTGATATGTTTAATCAGAAGGAACAACATAAAAGACTCAAGATTGCACATTCTCTCTTTCATTTTTCATCCTGCAGTTTTCCAAGTCATGATTGAGATATATATTGTTCAGGAAAAAAAGCACGATGGTGATATCGTAAGAATACTAGCACTATCTAAGCTACAGGAACAGAAGAATTGGTGCGCATTGTTCTATCTAATGTTGCAAATGGAGCCAATTCCTAGTATATTGTAGAGAATCCAGTGAGGGCTTAGAAGAGCGTCTGGAGCCCTGTGGCAGAATCCCTTGGTGCTTGAGTTCCATGTGCCTAACCTCCTTTTTTAAAAAGCAGGTTGCATTCTTCATAAGAAAATTCTAAAAGTTGAGCTATTATCATTATAACTAATTATGAAATTGCTGCAGTTGCTGCTAAGTTCTGTTCAATGTATGAAGCTGTTAATATTTTTCACTTTAAAAATTCAAGGTAATAAAAAGCTGAATGTCATACAGCTCTGATGTCTGTTACAGGGAAATAACTCATCATATAAAGCTTTAGGAGGCAAATTTCATTTTAGAAATTTATGACTTTAAAAGCCTATGCAGATCTAAATTTTGAATTAAAAATATATTGCCAGCTGCTTGTTTTAGTAGGGCTTATTTGCAGTCATTCTGACTTTTAAACCTAACTCTTTATAATAATTCTCCAAAATTGGCTTTCCCCTTTTATTCTTTTATTTAAGACTTTAAAGTAGTAAACGAACCCAGCAGCAAGGTGAGGGGGGTTCTTTTCAAATCTGACTTAAATATCCTAAAAGCATGACAGTTTTTCGTGTCCCTTCACATTCAACAGATTTATCATTTATCATTTAGATGTACCACTATGCTCTCTTCCCAATCTGAAATTAACTGGCTATACTCTGTTACTCTAAAATTGTAAGTGAAACATATTGAATTCTGGCTTAAGTTTAAGAACTCTAGACTTAAGCTGTAACTAAGAGTTACAACGGTGTCTCCTTTAGCCACCAGCTTGGTGCATCATGGTGGTGTACAAGCTGAAATCACCTCAGGTACATATCTGTAAAAGTTCTACCTATAATAAGGCAGACATTTAGGTACTGGGTTAGCCAAAATGTTTGATCTTTCCATAACATCTTCTGGAAAACCTCAACGAACTTTTTGGCCAACCCAATAATCAGTAAATCTATTGTGGAACCATGGCTCATGAAAAATACAGGAAAGAATATTCTACTCTGTAATTCCAAAGTATATCTTGGAAATTACTTGCTGGGAGAAAGCTACAATATTTTAAAATATTCAGCAGCTGGGCTTCTCCTTCTCGCAACTGTTGTCTGGGAAACAGAAGGAGCAGGAAATGAAAAAGGAACCAAGGCAACTCACACCAGCAACTTTTTTTTCCTGTTGGTCATACTGATTTTTTAAAAAAAATGAGGTTGAAGCAAACAACTAAAATTAGGGTTTTTAAAATAAACTATGAGTTCTTTTCTGTTACTGATTTATATTTACTGTGTAGTTAACCATAGTAACTTCCTTCAAATAAGAGTTGTTTCTTGCATTATTTGTATCGCATCCACTGTGAAAGGAGTCCTACTATCTGGTCAGCTAACACATCCAGCACTCCATATCTTTGCCTTGTGCATGCGTGTATGACAGCATTTAAGTTCTACTCTTTTAGCAAATTTCAATTAGATACAATGTTATTAAC
Source organism: Redunca redunca (assembly GCA_006410935.1). Taxonomy (NCBI): domain Eukaryota; kingdom Metazoa; phylum Chordata; class Mammalia; order Artiodactyla; family Bovidae; genus Redunca; species Redunca redunca. The sequence continues at coordinate 540,451 of SJYQ01096209.1, forward strand.
TATAGTGGGCTTCCCAGGTGGTGCTAGTGGTAAAGAACCCACTGCCAAAGCTGGAGCTTTAGGAGACATGGGTTTGATACCTGGGTTAGGAAGATCCCCTGGAGGAGGACATGGCAACCCACTCTAGTATTCTTGCCTGGAGAAACTCATAGACAGAGGCGCCTGGTGAACTATAACGAATTGGACACTACTGAAGTGATTTAGCACGCACACATTAACTATAGTCGCCATGCTTTGCATTAGCTTCTCAGACATTATTCATCTTACAGCTGAAAGTGTGTACTCATTTACCAACCTCTCCCTATTTCCCCAGACTCCAGCCCTTTTCACTCTCTGTTTCTGTGAGGTTGATGTATTTTTTAAGTTTTTTGATTCCACATATAAATGATGCCATGCAGTATTTGTTTTCTCTGTCTGGCTTATTTTTACTTTTAATTGTTTCACTGATTAATGATATAATACTAAATGAAGGTAGGTCCTCAAAGCTGTTTTTATTTGGCAAGATAACACATATTTTCTTTTAGGAAATTCACTTGCTAAAAACACAAGCAAGTAACAACACCCATGTCTTCCTCCAGAAAATTAGCAGCTTTTCTGGTACCCTCTCAAACTCCCACCTCCACCCCTGGGGATATGGCAGATATCAATACATATTCATTGACTGTGCTAGAGAAAGAAGCATCTGGCAGCTCAACATAAGCCTCCTCTGAAAGAAGTCAAGCCTCGCCTTCAGGAAACACAAGGGGATATTTAAGTCTAGTGAAGACAGTTCTTTTAATATCACTCCCACGTTCTATCCCTCAGGAAAATAGGAAAGTTTCCATGGTGGCCTTTATATATACAGAATTCCTAATCAGGAATTCCTGGTTCAGCAAATGTTTTAACAGGGAAAGATAATTAACTCTAATCTTTGCTGTCAGTTGTTTTTTTTCATTTATTTAAATTTTCATTTTCATTCTGTGATTGTTTTATCAAATGAATATCTTCCAAGATAAACTTAGATCTTGTTTATAAGACTACTCTATATATTAGCATCTCCTTCATGTATCACAGTCTTGTCATGGTGAAGGGGCTTGTGTAACTCAGTGAAGCTATGAGCCATGCTGTGCAGGGCCACCCAAGATGGACAGGTCATAGTGAAGAGTTCTGACAAAACGTGGTCCACTGGAGGAGGGAATGGCAACCCACTCCAGTATACTTGACTGGAGAACCCTTTGAACAATATGAAAAGACAGAAATATATGACACTGGAAGATGAGCCTCCTGGGTCAGAAGGTGTACAGTATGCTACTGGGGAAGAATGGGGAAACAGCTCCAAAAAGAATGGAGTGACTGGGCCAAAGCAGAAAAGATGCTGAGTTGTGGATGTGTTTGTTGGTGAAAGTAAAGTCTGATGCTATAAAGAACAAAATTGCATAAAAACCTGGAATGTTAGCTCCATTAATCAAGGTAAATTGGATATAGTGAAGCAGGAGATGACTAGATAGAACATCGATATCTTAGGATTCAGTGAACTAAAATGGATGGGAATGGGCGAATTTAATTCAGATGACCATCATATCTACGACTGTGGGCAAGAAGCCCTAAGAAGAATTGGAGTAGCCCTCATAGTCAATGAAAGAGTCCAAAATGCAGTACTTGGGTGTAATCCCAAAAACAACAGAATAACTTTGATTTGTTTCCAAGGCAAACCATTCAGCATCACAGTAATCCAAGTCTATGCCACAACCACTAATGCCAAAGAAGCTGAAATTGACTAGTTCTGTGAGGACATATATGACCTTCTAGAACTAACACACAAAAAAGATGTTTTGTTCATCATACAGGACTGGAATGCAAAAGTAGGTAGTCAAGAGATACCCAGAGTAACAACAAGTTTGATCTTGGAGTACAAAATGAAGAAAGGAAAAGGCTAACGAGTCTTTCCAAGAGAACACACTGGTCATAACAAACACCCTTTTCCAGCAACCCAAGAGAAGACTCTACACATGGACATCACCAGATGGTCAATACCGAAATCAGATTGATTATATTCTTTGCAGCCAAAGATGGAGAAGCTCTATACAGTCAGCAAAAACAAGACCGGGAGCTGACTGTGCCTCAGATCATGAACTCCTTATTGCCAAATTCAGGTTTAAATTGAAAAAGGTAGGGAAAACCACTGGACCATTCAGATATGACCTCAGTCAAATCCCTTATGATCATACTGTGGAGGTGATGAATAGATTCAGGGGATTAGATCTAGTAGACAGAGTGCCTGAAGAACTATGGACAGAGGTTCATAACATTATACAGGAGGCTGTGACCAAAACCATCCCAAAGAAAAAGAAATGCAGGAAGGCAAAGTGGTTGTCTGAGGAGGCTTTACGAATAGCTGTGGAAAGAAAAGAAGGAAAAGGCAAGGGAGAGTGGGAAGATGATGCCCAACTGAATGCAGAGTTCCGGAGAATATCAAGGAGAGATAAGAAGGCCTTCTTAAATGAACAATGCAAAGAAATATAGGAAACAATAGAATGGGAAGGACTAGAAATCTCTTCAAAAAAGCTGGGAGATATCAAGGGACTACTTCATGCAAAGATAGGCACAATAAAGGACAGAAATGGTAAGAACTTAATGGTAAGTTCTTACCAGAAATGGTAAGAAGCAGAAGAGACTAAGAAGAGGTGGCAAGAATACACAAAAAAACTATACAAAAAAGATCGTAATGACCTGGATAACCATGGTGGTGTGGTCACTCACCTAGAACCAGACAAGCTAGTGGAGATAATGAAATTCCAGTTGAACTATTTAAAATCCTAAAAGATGATGCTGTTAAAATGCTGTATTCAGTAAGTCAACAAATTTGGAAAACTCAGCGGTGGCCACAGGACTGGAAAAGGTCAGTTTTTATTCCAGTCCCAAAGAAGGACGATGCCAGAGAATATTCAAACTACTGTACAGTTGCACTCATTTCACACGCTAGCAGTGTTATGCTCTAAATCATTCAAGCTGGGTTTCAGCAGTATGTGAACCAAGAGCTTCCAGATGTACAAGCTGGGTTTAGAAAAGGCAGAGGAACCAGAGATCAAATTGCCAACATTCGTTGGATCATGGAAAAAGCAAGGGAGTCCCTGAAAAACATTTACTTCTGCTTCATTGACTGTGCTAAAGCCTTTGACTGTTTGAATCACAACAAACTGTGAAAAATTCTTAAAAATATGGGAGTACCAAATCACCTTATCTGTCTCCTGAGAAACTTTTTGCAGGACAAGAAGCAACAGTTAGAACTGGACACCGAACAGTGGACTAGTTAAAAATTGGGAAAGGAGTAGGACAAAACTGGATATTGTCACCCTACTTATTTAACTTACATGCAGAGTACATCATGCAAGATGCTAGACTGGATGAAGCACAAGCTGGAATCAAGATTGCTGAGAGAAATATCAATATCCTTAGGTATGCAGATGATACTATTCTAATGGCAGAAAGTGAAAAGGAACTAAAGAGCCTCTTGATAACAGTGAAAGAAGAGAGTGAAAAAGCTGGCTTAAAACAGCATTCAAAAAACTTAGATCATGGCATCCGGTCTCATCACTTCAGGACAAATAAATGGGTGAAGAAGTAGAAGCAGTGATGAATTTTATTTTCTTGGGCTCAAAATCACTGCAGACAATGACTGCAGCCATGAAATTAAAAGACAGAGACTAGTTCCTTGGAAGGAAAGCTATGGCAAATCTAGACATCATGTTAAAAAGCAGACATCACTTTGCTGACAAAGGTGCATATAGTCAAAGCTATGGTTTTTCCGATAGTCATGTCCAGATGTGAGAGTTGGACCATAAAGATACATGAGCACCCAAGAATTGATGTCTTTGGATTGTGGTGCTGGAGAAAACTCTTGAGGGTTCCTTGGCCTGCAAGGAGATCAAGCCAATCAGTCATAAAGGATGCCAGCCCTAAATGTTCACTTGAAGGACTGATATCAAAGGTGAAGCTGGAATGCTTTGGCCACCTGATAGAAGAGCCAACTCAGTGGAGAAGACCCTGATGCTGGGAAAGATTGAGGGCAAGTGGAGAAACGGGCAACAGAGGATGAGGTGCTTGGATGGCATCACCGACTTGATGGACATGAGTTTGGGTAAACTCCACGAGATAGTGAAGGACAGGGAGGCCTGGTGTGCTGTGGTTCATGGGGTTGCAAAGAGTCAGACACGACTGAGTGACTGAGAAACAGCAATAAATTAGCATGTATAGACAAATAACCTGGTGCTTGAGAGAAATTGATCTGGGGTGAAAATATGTCAGTAGTCAAGTAAGTAGAATTTTGAACAAAACAGAACAACATTCAAAATTTTGGCTTTGTTCTGTGACTTTTACAGCCTTTGGGAGATGCTGTTGTGTGATGGACCCAGTCTCTGCAGGGCCAAGCATTTCTGACTCGGTCCCAGCAGTTTCAATCCTGTCCATGGTACTGAGAAGACTATCAGTCATCAGTCCTGAAACAGTATGTGATTATAGACACATGTATGGCATAAGTCAAGAAATTGGTTATTGGAGGTACAATTGGCATTGATTAGAGCCTTTTTTACATTCTAAAAGGAAAACTCTTCCTGTTCATAATTACTTAGAATCAGCAAAAATGCCATATTCAGTAGCTTTGCGTGGTGGAGTCTCAATTTTTCTCTCAAGCTTCTTTAAGGTACAAAAGACTCAGACACTTTTCTGACTAAACTGCACAGCAGAATTTCAGTTTCTTAAAGATTTCCTAAATTACAATCCTATTGTAAAAATGAGTTCTTTCTAGAAGAACTTTAGAACTTAACTTTCATCGGTAAAACATCCTCCTCTATTTTCATATTCAAGCCTTTGTGGATACCATGCAATTAATTTTTAAATGATCATGAAGGCAGTTTAATAGCTCACTCGTATTTTCTAAACTCTCGCCTGGTAGTGTCTCCAGATGAATGAAGTACAGTGCTCTCCATAGCACCTAAGGAAGGAGTGTTGCTTAATATTATTCAAAGTGCTCTGAAATGAGAGCATTTATAATCATGAAATAATGTCTATTTCAACATCTTTTATTTTAAAAATTCTTTATTGACCACTTAAAAATTTTATGGGTACATTCTAAATAAAGATAATAGAACCTATTGCTCAGTTGTGTCCGACTCTTTGCGATCCCCATGGACTATAGCCTACCAGGCTCCTCCGTCCATGGGATTTTCCAGGCAAGCGTGTTGGAGTGGGTTGCCATTTCCTTCTCCAGGGGATCTTCCCAACCCAGGGATCAAACCTGGGTCTTGCATTGCAGGCAGATGCTTTACCATCTGAGCCACTAGGGAAGCCCTATAATATCCTACTGCCTTCCAATATATAGGATATCTATCATATTTGCATTACCAAAACAAAACATTTTCCTTTTAAACCTTCAGATAGCTGTCTATCTGTGATGAAAAATAAAAATTTCTGTCCCTTAAAATTTCTCTGTAAAACAGGATATATCTTATACATATCTGTGTGTCTTATAGGACAGTAATGATATCAGATATGTTTCCTTGTGTTACAGTTTCCTTATTTGCCCAGTGGAGATGATGCAGGTCCCTACCAAGTTAACTAGGCTATTGCAAACCTCAAGGAGATCAATTACGGACGCATTTGTAGAGATAAGTAAAGCATTATGCAAAGTGCCCTTATGCTAATAGCAGTTACTAGGGGTTAAGTTAGATCCCTTTGGGTGAAGAATACAGAACTTCCTCTACTAGG
>SJYQ01096209.1:546321-577971 GCA_006410935.1 Redunca redunca
GTGATAAGACCTAAAGATAATAATAATAAAGATAATAAATATAATAATAAATATAATAAAGATATAATAAAAAATAAAATATAAAGATAAAAATAGTAAAGATACTAAGCATACATTATCAAATTGAATCCTATGTAAAATCAAGAATAGTGTAAGGAAATAGTTTGCAGTAAGATCAGTGTACTTTTTATTGAAATGCAATTAATTTAAGTACACTTAATTGAGATTGCTTTGATATCTTTTGCAGAGTTGTAAGTGTAGCTAGGGAACTCAGCTATGATCATACTCTGTCCAGTGAGGGAATTTCATTATCTTTCTTCTCTCATCTGTCATCTTATACTCAGGTCTGAGTTTTGCAGGTGGGACACTGTCCATGAGAGCAGAGGGGCATGAGGGACAGCAGACAGGAGGCCCGAGGCCCAGGAATGGAAGCAGAGTTGACCTAAGGTACCTGGGTTAGCATGAACAGGTTAAAAAAAGTGCACGTTGTGGTCAAAGTTAAACAAACAAGCATTTAGTTAAGAAAATGCTTCCAAGAGAGAACTCTAAAACAAGACCATGATGAGAATTAGACAATAAAGCTCAAAATGGGTAGGTAGAACATTCTGGAGCCAAGTGGAATCAATGAGAAGACAGGACTGCAGAATGAAGTTCAAAACTCAGTGAAAGGCAAAATTGTGCTAGAGTCCCCCTTTGACCCTGTGATATTTCCTTAAGCTTTGCAAGTGTGGTGGCTGAAGGGAGGAACAATTTAAAAATATTTGGCACTTCTTCTGCTTTTTTAAACCTCCATTTAATTCTCATCCCTCTACAAATGTTTTTTCTCTCTATAGCACTCCCAGCAAATCACTGTCACTAAAATCAGTACTGACTTTCTAAGTAGCTGGTCCACGGAACAAATTTTAGTCCTGACATTTAATATTATTGATCATTTCCTCCTCCTAAGTGACCAAATAAATGTGTGTGTGTGTGATTATACTGTGGTTTGGAAAGAGGAGAGAAAAATTATTCTGTTGATTGTGTAGAGATTTGTGGCCAAATTTTTTTCATCACCCCAACTAATCGTTTAGGCCCATGGTAAAAACAGTTCCACGTTTTGCTGCTATCAGTCATTTTGTGTAGCTCCTGTATTTCCGTCTACCAGCAATGTTTCAGCATAGGACAAAGGCGGCTCTAGGTTTGAGTTGAAGAAAAGTGCTGTTAACGCTGGTGGCCCAAACAGTAAACAATCTCTCTGCAGCGCAGGGGTCTCATGCTCCGTCCCAGCGTCAGGAAGGTCCCCTGGGGGCGGGCCTGGCAGCCCGCTCCAGGGTTCTTGCCTGGAGAATCCCAGAGACACAGGAGCCTGGAGTGCTGCAGCCCATGGGGTTGCAGAGTCAGACACGACTGTGACTTTCCCTCACTTGCCATCTTAAAGAGAAGTCTGGAATATGGCTCTGTCTTGCCATACAGAAGGAAATGGCAGCTCACTCCAGTGTTCTTCTCTGCAAAATCCCATGGACGGAGGAGTCTGGTAGGCTAAAGCCCATGGGGTCGCAAAGAGTCAGACACAACTGAGTGACTAACACTTTGCTTTATGGAAAATAACATTTAATTAAAACATAGGAGATTTTTTTTACTATTTTTGTTTACAAATTAAGCATTGAAATAAATGTGCAAGTGACTTTTTCCTTTATTTAACTTGAAATCATTGAGTGTCTAATGAATGCAAGCAGCCATATTAGGCGGTAAGAGGTTTGTACCAGGGATTGGGAGAATGGAGAGGAAGGAAATGCTCTGGGAGAAACACTGGAGTTTGTGTGTTCACATGAGGCTGTAGGAGGAGGTAGAAATTTGAGAGGTGACTCTGAGGGTGGGTGAAACTTAAAAAGGTGAAAGGAAATGAGAAGGTGTTCTGGGCAACAGCATAATTCCAGACATGAACTGGATAATGAACCTGTCTTCTAATCATGAGTGTCTGATTGTGCAGTTTGCCAAAAAGAATAAAAGAAGTTGGTTGTAAGAGCAACATGCTGAGCGACAGTAGTGAGTCTGAGTCCCCCTCCTGTTCCGACCCGTGCTGTCTCGTCCAGGTGTGCAGCACCCAAGCACTTGAAGTGTGGCTGATCTGACTTGAGATGTGCTTTAAGTGTAAAATACACGCTAGATTTTTAAGACCTAGCATAAGAACAAAAAAGAATGTAAGGTATCTCAGTAATTTTATATTGGTTACATGTTGAAATGAATTTTGGATAAATTCAGTTTATATTGGATATAAACTTGGATACATTGACTATATTGAAAATATTATTAAAATTAATTGTAACCTGTTCCTTTTTACTTAAAAAATGTGGCTGCTGGGCATTTTAAATTACGTATGTAGTTATCATTCAGAGATAGCAGTTTGCTTCTGTTGGTCAGTGCTGTTCTAAATGCTATAAAACAGGAGAATGTGGAAATAAATGACTTCTGCAATATGATTACTCCCCATGTACAGGTATTAATATTTTTAAAAGCCTTCTTTGACTCCTACTCACATGCTTTATATGTGATAGTGAACAGGATTTTCTTTTTGGTTGCCTAGTTGATTTGTACAGTATTACGAAGTTGGATCTATGCTGAATATCTTGAGGGTTCCACCCATGGAGCAAGCCTACGAACCGCCCCCAGCTCTACCCAGGAGACAGCTAGAGTTGGTCTCATACTTAGGCTCTTTTTGCACCTTCTCGTTTTCATCACTCTCTTCACCTAAAGGTTAGAGAGAATGAGGAAAGAGATTGAGTAATGAGACCAAGTTTGAGACGATGAGGTTAACTGAAGTCACAGAGACATCTGTGCTAGTGTCTGCTAAATTGTCTGCGAATGTCTCCATCATGGGATTGCTTTGCTCATAAAATTTGTAAAACAAGGTAGAGTTGCTGCCATTAATACAGGTGAGAAATACAGGAGCGAGAGAGCTCATGTGGACTGGGTGCAAAAGAAGATGCTTACATTCTTTCTTCTTGAAAATCTGAAATGTTGCCTTGTCTGGGAACATGACTCTTCACTTTGCCTAGTTGTTTGAATTATTTTGAGATTCTATAATTTTCTTTTTGAAGAAGGCATCTAGTGATGTGTATTGTTTTAGTAAAAATGAAGTCATTGATGAAAAGTGTAGATAATCCTTGCAGTGCAGTAGTAGTCTTTTTGTTCAGGCATTCTTCACAAAGGAAAGAATTACATAAAATGTCTTATTTTCTCCTTTTGTTGAAATATTTAATCTACCATCTGCTTCTTAGCCATTGATACTATAGTGGTAGATATCATAGACAAATTGCTGAAGAAAAGAATGTAATTGACTTTTTTACTGAACCAGTGGGTGGGATTTTTTTTTTTTCAGTATTTTAAGGAAACTGCCAAACTTGCATGCATCACTTTAAGGAGTTGACTCGTTTAAACTTTTGCAACCTCTTTTAAATAACCTTGAGAGAGATGTCATGAAAAACTACAGGATTGTAAATGTTGGAATCAAGGGAAAATTAGGTTACTTTAACATGACCTTTTAATATGTCATAAGAACTCTCCTGTCAAAAATTTAAACTGCATTTCACTTTAGATTTAGTTGAATGTGTTTGCATCAAAATTACCAGTTAACTTTCAAGGGAGGAAAGCCTCTTGGGAGCCAAAATGGATTAAAAACATCTTTGTCCTTGTGTTCAGGAACTCAGTGACCATACTTTTAAAATTTTATTTACCATTGGGAAAATTTGCAAATTTCTGGTTTGAACTGACTCCTAATCAAAATCCACATACTGAGAAAGGATTTGATGTAGCTAATTATGTTTTTAACCAGTCCCCTTCAAATATTATTTGAGAGGGGTATGGCTTGCCTCCTTCACCCAGCTAGGCTGTCTGTTTGCTTCTACATATCTCAGGGAAATTCCCTTCCTAGCAGTAATTGAAAAGATTATTTACTGGGGATTGACAACAAAGACTTTTTTTGAGAGTAATTCATCTCGCTCTATAGAATGATTTACATACATGCTTACACAGTAAAACAGTCACAACAAAGAGTGGCTCTGGTAGTAACTGCTGATCTATTTCCATTTGGATGTTGATGAAACTCTTACTAGAGTGGTGAAGCAACTATAAGCCCTGATTTTATTCCACTTATATCTGGGATTAGAATGACCTCAATTATTGTTTTAAGTGTAGCCTATTTATTAAAAGAGTATGTTACCTTAAAAGCCTAGGATTTTAAACTCCAAATATGTAGAATTATAAGAAAGGAGGTAAAAATAAGGATTGCAGAATATTTCATTTTATGAAATAACCAATGTTCCCTTTAAAAAATTATTTTCCTGTGATTACTGTTATTTATTTATTTATGGATATTTATCTAGATGTCACAGAGTTTGCAGGTAAAATTTAAAATAATTTTGGGAGTCACTGTTTTTGAAAATCAGTTCCAAATGACGGCAAAGCATCTCTGGCATTAAAATTTAGTGCAGTAGAGAAACATGATGTGGTCTAGACATTTTCAGTTTGGTTGACTCGGGTTTTAGAAAAAGTTAATTATGTGCAATATTCTTGAAATCATTTATGCAGTGAGAAGAAAGAACTAATTAACTGGGCTTTAGCCCTAGATGTTGAACTCATTAAAAATGCTTTCTATAATCTCAAAATGAAACCCACTTAATCATTTGAAAGGAAAAATAAAATTAAGCATCCAGTCATTTGAAGGAGAAGGCAATGGCACCCCACTCCAGTACTCTTGCCTGGAAAATCCCATGGATGGAGGAGCCTGGTGGGCTGCAGTCCATGGAGTCGCTAAGAGTCGGACACGACTGACTGACTTCACTTTCCCTTTTCACTTTCATACATTGGAGAAGGAAATGGCAACCCACTCCTGTGTTCTTGTCTGGAGAATCCCAGGGACGGGGGAGCCTTGTGGGCTGCCGTCTATGGGGTCGCACAGCGTCGGAGACGACTGAAGCGACTTAGCAGCAGTAGCAGCAGGTAAAAAATATAATAATTGAAATGTAGTTTACTTTCCACTTGGCACATTTGGTTTATCTGTGTTGTGGTTTTATTTGTTTAATTTCATTGACTGACTGACTTCTTTGTATAGCAGAGTTTGTGTTAGTCACTGAGTTGTATCCAACTCTTTGCAATCCCATGGACCTTAGTTCCTCTGTCCGTGGAATTCTCCAGGCAAGAACCAGAGTGGGCAGCCTGCTCCAGGGGATCTTCCCAGCCCCGGGGTTGAGCCCAGGTCTGTGTTACAGCAGTGGTGAGCATGATCCTCTCAGGCACGTGACAGGCCTCACATGGACCTCTCCTAAGAGTGCCATTGAAATGCAGTTGGATTTAAAGAGTGAAATTTATGTGCAGAGAAACCGTTATTAAAGAACCTGATGGTCATCAGTCTTTCTATATTCAGAGTGCTGTCTAAGTGAATGTGAAAACTTCAAGCCTCCCTTCTTGAGCTTCCCCCAAGCCCCTCTGCACTGTGAGGAGAAGCGGCATCAGTTTGGCCAGAATTAAGTTGTAACCAGGTCCAAGGCAAAAAGAAAAACTAATTATTCCAGTTCCTCTTCCTCATAGTTTCTAAAATCGGCTGCTGTCAGGGGCTGCCTGCTGCCATGCGGCAGCTACCACCTGCGTAGCGGCTGCTCTGGGAACTTGCAGAGAGAGTGCTGGTTTTAGCCTGCTGCGTAGCTCGCTGTTCATCTCTGTGGTTTCTGTTTGAAGATTAATTGAGCTTTGAATGGAAAAACTCCAAATAGGTGATATGTTAACCCATTTTCTCCTTTAAAAGGAAAAAGGGTGCAGGGATAGTATAAAGGCTACATAATGGACAGGAGGCCCGCTGGACAGTCTGTGACTCCCACTGAATGTGCAGGGAAATATTCCGTTTTGTAGAGCCAGCGCCATGCCTGTGTTCACAGGGCAGCTCTGTCACTCAAAAGTTTAAGGATTCCCTGCTTTCCTAGAAAAGTTTCTCAAAGCCTGGTAATTATAAATATTACGTGAAAACGGCTGTGTTTGCTGTTGTCTGGTCTCATTCCAGCAGAGAATAAATGTGGATGATTTGTCAGTCTTCCCAGTCTTTAGTACCAGTGAGGTGGGTTTGTGGTGCTGTTGCTGTTCCTTTGGGGTTTTTTAATTTATTTCTTTGGTATTTTTTCACTGCCAGTTCTCTTGGTATATTTAGAAAGTCAGATTAAAAAGTTATACCGTTGTTTAGAAAACTCAGAGAACTAAAAATGTGGGATGGATTTCTGTTCTCGAAGTGTTAGTTCTTTTCATTTTGCTGCTGCTAAGTCGCTTCAGTCGTGTCCGACTCTGTGCCACCCCATAGATGGCAGCCCACCAGGCTTCCCTGTCCCTGGGATTCTCCAGGCAAGAACAATGGAGTGGGTTACCATTTCCTTCTCCAATGCATGAAAGTGAAAAGGGAAAGTGAACTCGGTCAGTCGTGTCCAACTCTTAGAGACCTCATAGACTGCAGCCTACCAGGCTCCTCCATCCATGGGGTTTTCCAGGCAAGAGTACTGGAGTGGGGTGCCATTGCCTTCTCCATCTTTTCATTTTAAACCAAATCAAATTGTTTGGTTTTCTAATTATAAGTTTTGGTACAAAGAACTTACTAATTCTGGGAAATAACTTCCATTTCATTGCAAACTGATGCACCCTACAACGTTACACGAAAGTTTCTCATGCAGCTGAGTGCCTGGACCCTAAGACCAAAGTGGAGGGCCCCTGGTAGACCCTCAGAGAATGCGGATTTGAGAGTTTGCCAAGCAAACCAAGTATCATAGTGATTCTAATGCTAGAGAGAACTGGGATCAGGTTCCAGATTTGCCTGTTGCTGATTGAATGAACTCGAGCAAGAAAGGAACCACTCTGCGCTTCAGTCTTTTCATCTGTGAAATGGGTGTAAAATAAAACCATGCCTGTGTGTCCTGAGAAACAGAGGAGATAGTGCAAGTGCAGATCATGGCACAACGCCTGACCTAGATTAACTGCTTATTAAATGTTTGTTTTCTGTTTTAAAATTTAATTAGAACATTGTTTTTCAGTGTGGTGTTGGTTTCTGCCACAGGACAGGGGAAATCAGCCCTGATCACGCCCCGGGCCGCCCTGCCCCGCCCATCCCTCCGGCCAGCGCAGCCCCAGCCGGTTCCCGGTGTTGACAGCAGGGTCTCCCCAGCCAGGCACTAAGTGCTGAGTTTCTGAGACACCTGGGTCTATTCCTACTTCCATGACCACATCAGGCTCAGTTTGAATATCTAGAGGCCTCCGTGGCTTCTTTTCAGGTATTCTGGAGATTCTGGTGGTAGTCAGAGATTTCAGGACCCAAAGGGATGCTACTTAGCCACAGATTATAGAATTCCTCAGTCTATGCCTTGTAAATACTGTATTAATAAAGCAGTCAAGAAACTCACAGCGATGTCTTTGAGTTTAAAACACAGTGTAGGAATGAGCTGAGGGCCAGTAACCCATTGGTTCAGGTGATTTCTGGGTGGAGGGCCTTTGCAGTTCTTATTTACAATTCCAAATTGGATGCCTCTCACCTTAAGCCAGAGTTTCACAGCCTTGGCACTACTGATGTTTTGAGCCAATAATTCTTCCCATTTTTTTGAGTGATGTCATCTTGTGTTTTGTAGGATATTTAGCAATGTCTTTGTCCTCTGCTTAGAAGATGTTAGAAAACCCCTCCCACTCAGACAACAAAAATGCCTTCAGAGATTGATAAATGTCACCTAGGGAGGTGGGCACAATCACCCCCAGTTGAGAGCCGCTGTCTTAAGTACAGTTGCTTCTTGTTCAGTTGCAAAGTCGGGTCTGACTCTTTGTGACCCCGTGGGCTTCAGCAAACCAGGCTTCCCTCTCCTTCACTATCTCCCAGAGTTTGCTGAAACTCATGTCCATTGAGTCAATGATAACTTCCAACCATCTCATCCCCTGTCTCCCCTCAATCTTTCCCAGCATCAGGGTCTTTTCCATTGAGTTGGCTTTTCATACCAGGTGGCCAGAGTATTGGGGTTTCAGCCTCAGCATCAGTCCTCCAGGATTGAGTGGCTTCATCTCCTTGCCGTCCAAGGGGCTGTCAGGAGTCCTCTCCAGCACCACAGCTTGAAAGCATAAATTCTTCAGTGCTCAGCCTTCTTTATGGTCCAACTCTCGCGTCTGTACATGACTACTGGAAAACCATAGCTTTGACTATACAGACCATTGCCAACAAAGTGATATCTCTGCTTTTAAATATGCTGTCTATGTTTACCATTACTTTCCTTCTAAGGAGCAAGTAGAAAGTGAAAGTGTTAGTCACTCAGTCATGTCTGACTCTTTGTGACCCCTTGGACTGTAGCCCACCACACTCCTATATTCATGGAATTCTCCAGGCAAGAATACTGAAGTGAGTAGTCATTCCCTTCTCCAGGGAATCTTCCCAGCTCATGGATTGAACCCAAGTCCCCAGCATTGCTGACAGATTCTTTACCAGTTGAACACCAAGGAGCAAGTGTCTTTTAATTTCATGGCTGCAGTCACCATGCACAGTGATTTTTGGAGCCCAAAAAATAAAATCTGCCACTATTTCCACTTTTTCCCCAACTATTTTTCATGAAGTGATGGGACCAGATAATTTTAATGTGTGTATATATGCTCAGTTGCTCAGTCATGTCTGCCTCTGTGACCCCATGGGTTTAGTCCACCAGGCTCCTCTGGATTGAATATCAAAGTGCTGTTGAGAATCTCCCTTTCGCCATGATCTTTCTCCTCTATTCACCACACTTAGTAGCTCTGACTCAGAGCTCTGTCTTCTCTGCTCATCTGTCTTTGTCTCCATCCCAGCTGTATCATTCATCAGAGCGCCGTTTTGGAACCTCTCTGACACCTTTCCCTTTCCTCCCTTCCCACAACCACTGCCCTCATCCATGCCTGCACTCCTGTGCTGGCTTCTCCAGCAGTCTCCTGAGTTTTTCTCTCCAGCATATATCCTGCCCCGCTTATCTTCTTAAAGCACTGATCCTAATGCCCCCAGACTTGGAAACCTCAGTAACTTTCCTTCTGTGTACGGTGTTGATCACAGATCCCCGGTCTTGGTATATGAAACTTTCTGCACTCTGATGCTGGGAGGGATTGGGGACAGGAGGAGAAGGGGACGACAGAGGATGAGATTGCTGGATGGCATCACCGACTTGATGGACATGAATTTGAGTGAACTCCAGGAGTTGGTGATGGACAGGGAGGCCTGGCGTGCTGCAGTTCATGGGGTCACAAAGAGTTGGACATGACTGAGTAACTGAACTGAACTGAACTGAATTGATATGATATTTGTTTTTGTCTTTCTGACTTACTTCACTCTGTGTAATAGGCTCTAGGTTCATCTACCTCATTAGGATTGACTCAGATGTGTTCCTTTTTGTTGCTGAGTAATGTTCCATCATATATATGTACCATATCTTCTTTATCCATGCATCTGTCAGTGGACATCTAAGTTGCTTCCATATCCTGCCTATTGTAAGGAGTGTTGCAGTGAACACTGGGGTCATGTGTCTTTTTCAGTTATGGTTTCCTTGGGGTATATTTTTTTGGCTTCCAAAATCACTGCAGATGGTGATTGCAGCCATGAAATTAAAAGACACTTACTCCTTGGAAGGAAAGGTATGACCAACCTAGACAGCATATTAAAAAGCAGAGAAATTACTTTGCCAACAAAGGCTATAGTTTTTCCAGTGGTCATGTATGGATGTGAGAGTTGGACTGTGAAGAAAGCTGAGCTCCCAAAGAATTGATGCTTTTGAACTGTGGTGTTGGAGAAGACTCTTGAGAGTCTCTTGGACTGCAAGGAGATCCAACCCGTCCATTCTAAAGGAGATCAGCCCTGAGTGTTCTTTGGAAGGACTATTGCTAAAGCTGAAACTCCAGTACTTTGGCCACCTCATGGGAAGAGTTGACTCGTTGGAAACGACTCTGATGCTGGGAGGGATTGGGGGCAGGAGGAGAAGGGGATGACAGAGGATGAGATGGCTGGATGGCATCACTGACTTGATGGACATGAATTTGAGTGAACTCCGGGAGTTGGTGATGGACAGGGAGGCCTGGCGTGCTGCAATTCATGGGGTCGCGAAGAGTCGGACATGACTGAGCGACTGAACTGAACTGGGGTATATACCCGATAGTGGCATAAGAAGGACTTTTTGTATAAGTAGGTGACTGAACAGAGATGGGATCCTTTCATTAATGGAATTAAAACTTGAAATGTTTTTCCCTTCTACTGAAAGATCTGTTAGAAACTACTTGTTTATCAGATGTAATATGTAATATGAATAGCCACAGAGCTTTTCCTAAAAATATCAGTTATGCAAGTCATCAAATCCTCCCTCGCACTACATTTTAGCTTTGTGACTTTGGTCGTATTACTTTGCTGCTCTGAACCTTGCTTGTCTCAGCTCTTCAGCTAGTTACTGTTATGAAATCATGTATATAAAGGGGTCCATGGAGTGCCTGCAGTGTGGGGTTCAGTGCATACTGACTAATTATACTTTACCATTGGAACTATCCAGAACACTCTCTTTAAGTGAATTTTTTCTATAAGGATTTCTACAAAATGCCTATAATACAGAAAAAGCTGTGTGCTGCTTGGATATTTTTCTGTTGTAGATTTAGGAGGAAGGCCAATGAAATGGGACCTAACTTTAATGAATGGTCTTTGAAATGATGTCTAAAGTGATGTAAATTTGTTGTTTAAAATAATTTCTTGCAGCAGTTGTATGGGCATGTAGATTGATAGGAGTAGACTCTTCCTTGTAGTAGACATTAGAATTCTTCAGTGTATCTTTTTTCCCCATTAGGATAATGTTTTCCTATAGAAATCTTTGCTCTAAAATGTAATGGAAACTAATGGAAAAATCAATCTAACATTAATTAATTTATTTGGGGATGTACCTATTTAATATCTAAGATATCATTAGTACTTAAAATGGAATTTCTTTTAAACTAGGATTTGTTTTGGTTAGTTATAGGCTGTGTAATTTTGAGGGGAAGGTAGTGACACTTTTTGGTGCTCTTAAAGGCACTCATGAAGATGTACCTTCATTATCTTTGCCAAATCCTGATAAGATTTGACCAACAGTACATAAAATCCACATAAGAGAAGTTCAGTTCAGTTCAGGTCAGTCGCCCAGTAGTGTCCAACTCTTTGGGACCCCATGGACTGAAGCACACCAGGCCTCCCTGTCCATCACCGGCTCCCAGAGTTTACTCAGACTCATGTCCATCGAGTCGGTGAAGCCATCCAACCATCTCATCCTCTGTTGTCCCCTTCTCCTCCTGCCTTCAGTCTTTCCAAATGAATCAGCTGTTCACATCAGGTGGCCAAAGTATTGGAGCTTCAGCTTCAGCATCAGTCCTTCCAATGAATATTCAGGACTGATTTCCTTCAGGATGGACTGGTTGGATCTCCTTGCAGTCCAAGGGATTCAAGAGTCTTCTCCAACACGACAGTTCAAAAGCATCAATTCTTTGGTGCTCAGCTTTCTTTCTAGTCCAACTCTCACATCCATATATGACTACTGGAAAAACCATAGCTTTGACTAGACAGTCCTTTGTTGGCAAAGTAATGTGTCTGCTTTTTAATATGCTATCTAGGTTGGTCATAACTTTCCTTCCAAGGAGCAAGTGTCTTTTAATTTCATGGCTGCAGTAATTTCATCTGCAGTGACTTTGGAGCCCAAGAAAAGAAAGTCTGCCACTGTTTCCCCGGTTTCCCATCTATTTCCCATGGAGTGATGGGACCAGAAGCTGTGATCTTCGTTTTCTGAATGTCGAGCTTTAAGCCAACTTTTTCCCTCTCCTCTTTCACTTTCATCAAGAGGCTCATTAGTTCTTCTTCCCTTTCTGCCATAAGGGTGGTGTCATCTGCATATCTGAGGTTATTGATATTTCTCCTGGAAATCTTGGTTCCAGCTTGTGCTTCCTCCATCCCAGGGCTTCTCATGATGTACTCTGCATATAAGTTAAATAAGCAGGGTGACAATATACAGCCTTGATGAACTCTTTTCCCTATTTGGAACCAGTCTCTTCCATGTCCAGTTCTAACTGTTGCTTCCTGACCTGCATACAGATTTCTCAAGAGGCAGGTCAGGTGGTCTGGTATTCCCATCTCTCTCAGAATTTTCCACAGTTTGTTTTGATCCACACAGTCAAAGGCTTTGGCATAGTCAATAAAGTAGAAATAAATGTTATTCTGGAACTCTGTTGCTTTTTCGATGATCCAACAGATGTTGGAAATTTGATCCTCTGTCTTTTCTAAATCCAGCTTGAACATCTAGAAGTTCATGGTTGAAGCCTGGCTTGGAGAACTTTGAGCATTACTTTACTAGTGTGTGAGATGAGTGCAATGGTGCGGTAGTTTGAATACTCTTTGGCGCTGCCTTTCTTTGAGGTTGGAATGAAAACTGACCTTTTCCAGTCCTGTGGCCACTGCTGAGTTTTCCACATTTGCTGACATTGAGTGCAGCACTTTCATAACACCATCTTTTAGGATTTGAAATAGCTCAACTGGAATTCCATCACCTCCATTAGCTTTGTTCATAGTGATATACTTCCTAAGCCCACTTGACTTCACATTCCAGGATGTCTGGCTCTAGGTGAGTGATCACACCATTATGATTATCTGGGTCATGAGTATCTTTTTTGTATAGTTCTTCTGTGTATTCTTTCCACTTCTTCTTAATATCTTCTGCTTCTGTTAGGTTCATAACATTTCTGTCCTTTATTGAGCCCATCTTTGCATTAAATGTTCCCTTGGTATCTCTAATTTTCTTGAAGAGATCTCTAGTCTTTTCCATTCTATTATTTTCCTCTGTTTCTTTGCACTGATCACTGAGGAAGGCTTTCTTATTTCTCCTTGCTGTTCTTTGGAACTCTGCATTCAGATGGGTATATCTTTCCTTTTCTCCTTTGCCTTTTGCTTCTCTTCTTTTCTTAGCTGTTTGTAAGGCCTTCTCAGACAGCTATTTTGCTTTTTTGCATTTCTCTTTCTTGGGGATGGTCTTGATCCTTGTCTCCTGTACAATGTTATGAACCTCTGTTCATAGTTCATCAGGCACTCTGCCTATCAGATCTAATCCCTTGAATCTATTTCTCACTTCCACTGTATAATTGTAAGGGATTTGATTTAGGTCATACCTGAATGGTCTAGTGGTTTTTCCCTACTTTCTTCAAGTCTGAATTTGGCAATAAGGAGTTCATGATCTGAGCCACAATCAGATCCCCGTCTTGTTTTTGCTGACTGTATAGAGCTTCTCCGTCTTCGGCTGCAAAGAATACAATCAATCTGATTTTGGTGTTGACCATCTGGTGATGTCTATGTATAGAGGCTTCTCTTGTCCGTCCATCTTGGGTGGCCCTACGCAGCATGGCTCATAGTTTCACTGAGTTAGACAAGGCTGTGGTCCATGTGATTAGATTGGTTAGTTTTCTGTAATTGTGGTTTTCAGTCTTTCTGCCCTCTGATGGAGAAGGATAAGAGGCTTATGGAAGCTTCCTGATGGGAGAGAGTGACTGAGGGGGAAACGGGTCATAAGGAAAAGTCATATTCTAATATTGTTCTAACACTCTTACAGTCATAAATCTGCAAATCCACTTATTAGTANGAGAGCTTTTTTAATCTTGCTATTTTGGTAAAGCAATAATTTCAATTTAGATGAAGAAATGTCATTTTTGAAATAGATGGATTTGATATCAAAAAATATTTTATCAAAGATAAGAGAATGCAGCAGTAGAATGATATGACAGATGGATAGCATACACGACCGCACACAGCTCTTCCTCTCAAGATGCTTGGTTTCCTGATGAACATTTTATTATCCTGTTTATTGCTGGGTCAACTGGGAAATTCTTTCCTACCTTTATTTGAAATGAATGTGCATCTGGGTGACCTTTTGGCCAGAGTTCTCTAAGAAGAAAACCGTCACTTGAAAGGTTGTGTTCCTTCCGTATGCAAAATTAGTGGTGGAAGGGAAAGGTCACCGTTCGTGCAAACAATTAGAAACTTTTGTTTGCATTAGTTTCATAGTTGATTAGGGATAGAAGTGGTAAGCTGCTTTAAGGACTGTTTGCCTTGTGCAGTTTCATGAGTATTGACTTGTCCAGACTAATTTGAAATATTACCATTGTAGGTGGTGAACAGAACAAGGGATGTCGTTTATTAATGAGTCTAGGTTAGTCTTCATTTGAGATTCTAAAATCAGATACAGTAAAGGGAAACGAAGGGAATTAAAGTTCATTTAGCTCCATTTATGTGCCTGACACTGTGCTAGGATCTTTCACAAAAAATGTCTAATTTAATCATCAAGACATCCTAGTTGTTAGGATTATGATTTCCATTGTTTACAGATAAAGAAACTTAACTCACTTTTTTCTCTTTTCCTCTAATTATTAAATTCACTAATTCTTTTCCCCCAAGGTACACAGGAGGAGCTAAATAAAAGTTAGCTTTGGAAAAACAGTTTTCTGTTTGGCAATATTTAGACAAATTTGATCGTATTTTGTTGAACTAGCTCAGTTTTTCTGTCTGCAGCCAGTGGCAGCTTCTGCTACTAGGTAATTCTGATTATCACCTGGATAATTGCAAGAGTCTGCGATACCCTAGCCAGAAAATTTTTTGTGTCTGTATAAGCTATACATGCTTCTTCAGGAAGTGGTTCATGCAGTCTAGGATTAAAGTTAGGAAGGGAGCAAAGGAGCTTATCATTTTGTTTGGCTCATTAAGCAATAATTAGATGCCATTTCTAATTAATGCAGGAAACAGAATAGACCACTACATTTTAACCGTTACAGATTGCATTTCAGGCCAACTCAAGTTATTTCATGACCCTAAGCAAACATTACCAATAATAAAGAGGAAATTGACATTCTCCCAAGGGATTTCCAATCATTCCTAATCGCATCAATGCCCTGGCATGCAGCCTAATACTCTAATCTCTTTCCCCCAGCCTCCTTTGGCCATTCCCACTCTATGGAAAGGGGCAGGAATGTCTCCAGTCTCCTGGGGGAAATAAAGCATCTGCCCAGTCCTTTCTGTGACTGGCCTTTGTGGTCTCAGTTTGGGCACTTTGTGATTGCCACTGTCCCACTTAGCTGCTCTCAGCCATTTAGTTGCAGCCCACAGATACTTGCTCAGGAGGCCCAGTCTGACATTTGGAGATACACTTTGAGTTGTAACCTCCTTTTCCTTTACTTTTTCTTTGAAGATTAAGACACCAAGGTGGCTCTTTCTTTTTTTTTTAAACTCTGAGCCTCTAGGTTGAGTGATCTTCCTCCAGCTCTGAGGGCTGGACCCTCACCTCTAAATGGAATCTGAAGTAAGTGCGTGATGATGCAGAGTGAAGGCTCCACAGTCATAGACAGGATCCTGTTCAACAGAGAACTGCACTCTTTGTGTAAATTACTTGGTTTAAAAGTAGTTTTCTTAGGTTACATTTTGGTTGTTTTACTACAGAAGAAAAGGGTACAGAGTCTGTAGGGTTTCAATGTTTTAGTGACATTGATAAATCACTGGGAACAAGAAATCTATAATTTCAATTAATATTACATTTTCAGGGATAGGAATAGCAATATTCTAATCTGTTTCATAGCTATTTAAATTTTCCCTGAAAGAGCGAGTGAGAACAAAGACCAGAACAAAAAGTGAAGAGATTTTACTTTCACACTGAAAACTGAGTCCATTTTGTAATTGAATCCTGGAGTGTTCTATCATTTCAAGATCAAGAAAATATAGAAATTCATTTTGAAATTTCTAGTTGGTTTAAGTTTGTCTCCTCTGCTTCTGACCGAAAAGCAAAATGCAGAAATATTACTGAAAAAAATTACTTAACAAAAAAAGCCTCTATCCATAGGGTGTGAAATTCTGCAAAAAAGGCAGAAGAGCTTAGAACTGAGGAGAGAGACCTCACGCTTCCCTCTGCATAAATTCTTAGCTTAGCAGAAATAATAAGTAGAGCCTGTTAATGCAGAGGTTCCCGACTCTCAGGCCACGGACTGGTACCGGGTCATGGCCGGTTCAGACCTGGGCTGCGTCCAGGAGGCCAGCGCTGGCAGTGAGGGAGCCTCTGTGCTTCACCGCTGGGCACAGCCTCCTGTCAGGGCGGCCGTGCCTCAGACTCAGAGCGCAGCCTCCTGTCAGGACGTCGGGGAATCAGACTCAGGGCGCGGCCTCCTGTCAGGACGTCGGGGAATCAGACTCAGGGCGCAGGCTCCTGTGAGGACGGCGGGGCTCAGACTCAAAGGAGCCCCGACTCCATTGCAAGCTGCACACGAGAGGCAGCTCGAGTGTTCCTTAGACAGATCCCGAAACCACCCCCACCCACAAGCTGCAGAAAAATGGTCAACCACGGAACCGGTCCCTGGTGCCACAGAGGTTGGGAACTGCTGTATTAACGCATTTTTGGTAACATGCTAGGAGAATTTCTACCTGCAAACTAGGCAAGTAGGGGTGGAGGATGGGTGAGTTGTAAAATTGAGGCAGCCTGATGCAGAGACTGGACCAGAAAATGAATGTAAAATTTCAGAGTCTTGTGATGTGGTGATTTGAAACAGTTAAGGTTAGTTTCAAGGAATCCATTTTTGCTTCGGTAGATATATTCAGTAGATCTAAGCAGAATAGATCTCCTTTGGCAGATCTATTCATCCTAAAAGAAATCAGTCCTCAATATTCACTGGAAGGACTGATGCTGAAGCTGAAACTCCAATACTTTGGCCACCTGATGTGAAAAACTGACTCATTGGAAAAGACCCTGATGCTGGGAAAGATTTAGGGTGGAAGGAGAAGGGGA
Organism: Redunca redunca; assembly: GCA_006410935.1. NCBI lineage: Eukaryota > Metazoa > Chordata > Mammalia > Artiodactyla > Bovidae > Redunca > Redunca redunca. The sequence continues at coordinate 563,130 of SJYQ01096209.1, forward strand.
CACCAGGGGATGAGATGGCTGGATGGCATCACCAACTCAATGGACGTGAGTTTGAGTGAACTCCAGGAGTTGGTGATGGACACGGAGGCTTGGCGTGCTGCAGTCCATGAGGTCACAGAGAGTCGGACACGACTGAGCAACTGAACCGACTCAGATCTATTCAGTAGACCCCCGTTTCAAGGGGTATCTTATTGCTCTCAAAATATATAGTCAGTGTGAAATCTTTGTAAAACCTGTTGTTTTAAGAAGATTTGGGTTCTCAGAAATATGCAATTCTCATTTCTTTCAAACTTAGACCTGTTAGGAGTGTTCTGTCAGTTCAGTCACTCAGTCATTTCTGACTCTCTGCGACTCCAGGGACTGCAGCACGCTACGCCTCCCTGTCCATCACCATCTCCCAGAGTTTAGTCAAACTCATGTCCATTGAGTTGGTGATTCCATCCAACCGTCTCATCCTCTGTCATCCCCTTCTCCTCCCACCTTCAATCTTTCCCAGCATCAGGGTCTTTCCAATGAGTCAGTTCTTTGCATCAGGTGGCCAAAGTATTGGAGTTTCACCTTCAGCATCAGTCCTTCCAATGAATATTCAGGACAGATTTCCTTAGGGTTGTTTAGGATTTACTGGTTGGATCTCCTTGCAGTCCAAGAGACTCCCAAGAGTCTTCTCCAACACCACAGTTCAAAAGCATCAATTCTTTGGTGCTCAGCTTTCTTTACAGTCCAACTCTCACATCCATACATGACCACTGGAAACACCTTGGCTCTGATTATATGGACCTTTGATGGTAAAGTACTGTCTCTGCTTTCTAATATGCTGTCTAGGTTGGTCATAGCTTTTTTCCCAAGGAGCAAGTGTCTTAATTTCATGGCTGCAGTCACCATCTACAGTGATTTTGGAGCCCAAGAAAAGAAAGTCTGTTACTGTTTCCCCATCTATTTGCCATGAAGTGATGGGACTGGATGCCATGATCTTAGTTTTCTGAATGTTGAGCTTTAAGCCAACTTTTCACTCTCCTCTTTGACTTTTCATCAAGAGGCTCTTTAGTTCCTCTTTGCTTTTTTCCATAAGGGTGGTGTCATCTGCATATCTGAGGTTATTGATATTTCTCCTGGCAATCTTAATCCCAGCTTTTACTTCTTCCAGCCCAGCATTTCGAATGATAAGTTAAATAAGCAGGGTCACACTCCTTTCCCAATTTTGAACCAGTGTGTTGTTCCATGTCAGCTTCTAACTGTTGCTTCTTGGTCTGTAAACAGATTTCTCAGGAGACAGGTAAGGTGGTCTGGTATTCCCATCTCTTTAAGAATTTTCCACAGTTTGTTGTGATTCACACAGTCAAAGGCTTTAGCATAGTCAATTAGGGAGAAGTAGATGTTTTCTGGAATACTTTTGCTTTTTCTATGATCCCAGGATGTTGGCAATTTGATCTCTGGTTCCTCTATCTTTTCTAAATCCAGCTTGAACATCTTCAAGTTCTCAGTTCACGTACTGTTGAAGCCTGGCTTGGAGAATTTTGAGCATGACTTTGCTAGCGTGTGAGATGAGTGTAATTGTTCAGTAGTTTGAGCATTCTTTGGCTTTGCCTTTCTTTAGGATTGGAATAAAAACTGACCTTTTCCAGTCCTGTGGCGACTGCTGGGTTTTTCAAGTTTGCTGGCATATTGAGTGTGGCACTTTCACAGCATCATCTTTCAGGATTTGAAAGAGTTCAACTGGAATTCCATCACCTCCACTAGCTTTGTTTGTAGTGATGCTTCCTAAGACCCACTCAACTTCGCCCGATCACACCATTGTCGTTATCTGGGTCATTAAGATCGATTTTGTATAGCTCTTCTGTGTATTCTTCCCACCTCTTCTTAATAGAGTTATTATGGTCATCAATTTAAGATGTATATAAATACTGAATAAAGCTCAACATTCAGAAAACGAAGATCATGCCATCTGCTCCCATCACTTCATGGGAAATAGATGGGGAAACAGTGGAAACAATGTCAGACTTTATTTTTTGGGGCTCCAGAATCACTGCAGATGGTGATTGCAGCCATGATATTAAAAGATGCTTATTCCTTGGAAGAAAAGTTATGACCAACCTAGATAGCATATTCAAAAGCAGAGACATTACTTTGCCAACAAAGGTCCGTCTAGTCAAGGCTATGGTTTTTCCTGTAGTCATGTATGGATGTGAGAGAAGGAATTGATGCTTTTGAACTGTGGTGTTGGAGAAGACTCCTGAGAGTCCCTTGGACTGCAAGGAGATCCAACCAGTCCATTCTGAAGGAGATCAGCCCTGGGATTTCTTTGGAAGGAATGATGCTAAAGCTGAAGCTCCAGTACTTTGGCCACCTCATGCGAAGAGTTGACTCATTGGAAAAGACTCTGATGCTGGGAGGGATTGGGGGCAGGAGGAGAAGGGGATGACCGAGGATGAGATGGCTGGATGACATCACTGACTCAATGGAGGTGAGTCTCAGTGAACTCCGGGAGTTGGTGATGGACAGGGAGGCCTGGCATGCTGCAGTTCATGGGGTTGCAAGAGTCGGACACGACTGAGTGACTGAGCTGAAGTGATGATGTACACCTGAAACTACTATGATACTGTTTCTCAATTATGCTTCAGGAAATAAAAGGACAGAAACAAGGGTAGAGCTTTTATGTTGGAAGTGTTTTGTAAGATTTGTTAAATAGATGGGAAAAAAATGCATCAACCAATAACTTTGTAAAACATATTTTTTAATGTGTCTACAAAGTGAAGAGTCTACAAAGTATTTGAACTTACGTGGCCTTTACCAGGTCCATGAGAGGGATACGGCAGCTGTGATTAGGCCACTTTTGGAAATGAACCATCTGAGTGAGGACCATGGAGCCTGAATGATTTGCATCTAGTCAGGTCCAGTGTGACAGGCATGTAGGTTCCCCAATTCATAAAAGCTCTACCCTTGTTTTTGTCCTTTTATTTATTGAAGTATAATTGAGAAACAATATTATAGTAGTTTCAAATGTAGATCATAGTGATTCAGTATTTATATACATTTTTAATTGATCACTATAATAAATCTGGTTTCCATTTGTGACCATACAAGTTATCACAATACCATTGACTATTTCCCCTATGCTGTACATCACCTCCTCATGAATTATTTATTTGTTGACTGGAAGTTTGTACCTCTTAGTTCTCTTCACTTAATTCACCCAGCGCCCAACCACCCTCCCCTCTGACAACCACCAGGTTTTTTTAATTTGGTTATATACCCAGAAGTCAAGGGGCTGCATCATATGGTGGTTCTATTGTAAGTTTTCTGAGGAACCTGCACACTGTTACATCCTCACAATCTTTGTTATTTGTCCTGTTTTTGATAATAGCCGTTCTGACAGGTGTGAGATGATATCTCATTGTGGTTTTGATTTGCATTTCCCTGATAATTAGTGATATTGATCATCTTTTCATGTGCCTATTGGCCATATGTACGTCTTCTTTGGAAAAATGTCTGTTCAGATCCTCTGCTAATTTTTTAATCAGGTTGTTTGTTTCTGAACATTAAATTATGTAAGTTCTTTTTATGTTACGGGTATTAAGCCCCTTACCAGATATATGATTTTAAAGTATCTTCTCCCATTCAGTGGATTGTCTTTTTGTTTTGTAGATGTTTTCCTTTGCTGTGCAAAAGCTTTTTGGTGTGAGGTAGTTGCATTTGATAAGTTTTGCTTTCGNATGACAAAGAGCTCACTGCTTGTGTTTTCTTATTAGGGATGTTTTGGTTTCACACATCGCATTTAAGTATTTAATCCATTTTGAATGTATTTTTATGCATAGTGTAAGATGTGGTCCAGTTTTGTTCTCTTGTATCTGCGTCGGTTCAGTTTTCCCAACCCAGATTTTTTAAGAGACTATCTTTTCTTCATTGATATTCTTGTCTGCTTTGTCATAGATTGACCATGGATACATGGGTTTATTTTTAGACTCTCTATTCTGTTCCATTGATCTGTGTGTTTTCATGCCAGTACCATACTTTGCTTTGATCACCATGGCTTTGTAGTATAGTTTGAAATCAAGGAGTGTGATATATCCAACGTGGTTCTTTCTTAAGATTGTTTTGGCTCTTCAGGGCCTTACCACTTGGTTTAATGCTTTGCTGTCACCATTTAGCAATCCTTATGAATTTTTCAACAAGGTACAGTGCGTTGTCTGAATGTAAAATTACATTTTTCTTTTAAATAAATCTAGAATCCTAAAAGTAGTGAAATAATATTTTAAAAAACATAAAATTTATTGAAAGGATACCTTTTAGAAGAGTGTATAAAAATCAGGTGCTAAGAAAGAATGGCAGATTTGTACTATATGCAGAGAACTGAAGTAGTTGATTCAGTTCATATAGAAGTAGTTGATTCAGTTCATATAAGCTATTTGTTTCAGTTTACATAAGCTGTATAAGCTATTTTCAAACCATAGCTTTCCATTTATGACAAGAAGATAATTATAAAATAGTAATGATTGGTTTATGTAGGTATGTAACTTAATTTAAAAATGCATTTAGTAAGGATGCATTAGGAGGAAGTACAATATTTATCTGATACTAAATGGCTTGCTAAATAATAGCACTATGAAAAATGATCAAGCTTTCTATATTTGGGTTTAAAGTTGGCAAAATATATGGCTAGCTGACTTCACTATTCCTGTGATCCACAGAGGACCAAAGGATCCTGGGCAGTACTGTGACCCCTGAGATCTAGGGATCAGAGGATCCCTGTGCCAAGCCCAGAAGCTGTCAGATAGTCCAGCCCTCAGCGTGGTTCCTGTTTTCTGGGAAGAGTGAGAGAGGCTCGTTTATACTGTTTACAGAGCTTAAGACTCTTTAGGGGTTGACTGCCTTAGCATGGCTGCGAATGACACTTAGTTTACTCCCAGCTGAACTTTATCACCAAGATGGAAGAGGGAAGATGACATTATTATTGTTACTATTATTATTTTTTTTTGGAGGGGGCAACCCAAACAAACAGGAAATATCAAGCTCTGCTATCAGAGTCACTTCAACTCAGACAACACTGTTCAGAAATGTCACTTCTGATTGTAAGATTTACTTTTAAATTGTCATGAAATGTCACTAATGGAACAAACTACCTGACATTAATGAAAGAAACACATGATACTTGAACAGAGGGGTGGCTGTGACCTGGTGGAAAAAAATACAAACATCTGAAAAAGTAAAGATGACAATGATGTAAATTAACTTTTAAATCTTAAACAAATGGGAAACAATATGAGTTTACTGGTTTTATCATGACAAATGCTGTTAACAAAGATGGAAACAATTTACAGGGTATAAGTGAACTCATGTTTGCTTGTTTATTCTTCTTTGTAACAACAGTCTTCCTTCTTCCTTTCTTTCTTTCCCTCCTTTCATATAGAATTTCAGACATTGTTATGACAGAAATAATAGAGAAGAGAGACTATTCATTCAGTCCCTTTAAGTTCTCCAAATCAGTATTGCAGGTCTGCTCCCTGGAAGGTGGTGGCTGGTCACAGGCCTTCATCCTCAAGTCACATGGTGGGGGGAGGTCGTACACATGATGAACTGTTAAACAAGCGATGAGTGATAAGTTTTGTAATGGTGGGGATATAGAAGATATGGAGATTAATTTACCAGTTGAAAAAATATTGAGATTTCATGACTTCAGCAGGTAGAAAGCCAGCGAACCTGTGTCTTTTTAGGAAACCCTGAGGTGTGGAGTAGAGATTTGGGTTTGGCCCCAGCACTGCCTCTTATGAACTACGTCCTTTTGAGCAAGAGTTGACTTTCCAAATTGCAGTTTCTTTATCAGCTGTGAATCTTAATACTACCTCACCTCTTGCTAGACTTTTGTAATTATCGTATTAGATTATTCAACTCAATGTATAAAATGCTTCATGAACTCCAGCTATATATGCCAGGTTCTGTGCTAGGCACCAGGTGAGACAGATGAGTAAGTGAGAGTGTGAGTCGCTTGGTCATGCCCGACTCTTTGCGACCCCATGGACTGTAGCCCAACAGGCTCCTCTGTCTGTGGGATTCCCCTGGCAAGAATACTGGAATGGTTGCCATTCCCTTCTCTGGGGGACCTTCCCGACCCAGGGACCAGCCCAGGTCTGCTGCACTGCAGGCAGGTTCTTTACCATCTGAGCCACTAGGGAAGCCCGAGATCGGTAAGATACTCTCTTAATTCAAGGTCACAGTTCATATCCAAAGTTGCAAACTCGGTTGTTTATAGAGGCCAGAGCTGTATTGTAAACAAGTAAAAAGACATTTAAAAAACCAGAGGGATGATGGACTTCATAACGCGCTGTAGAAAGTGTGTCTGATCTTGATGGGGCTGTCTCTGTCAATGCCATCTGGTCATGATTATCCAGAAATGCTACTCTGGAAATGTCCCTAAGGACTGAATTTTCTTAAAACGTGAGATGTCCCTATTTTTCATGTAGATATCTAATCATAAAAATTGTCTAAACATTTTATAGGCAGAATGTGCCTGTGCAGGGTAGAATCCACTTATGAACTGTCCCATTTGCAAGCTTTGATCTAGACAGGCATGCATGCATGTGAATAAATTACAAGGCAGATAGCAGGTAGGTGCAGAAGTGGACCAAGATAATTTCAAATGATTCCAGAATAAAATGAAAAGGATGTGGCTATATGCCAAAGAAGGTATCCCATAAGAGGTTGTGATTGTGTTGAATTAAAGAGTGACAAAAATCTGAGTAACCAGAAAATTCAAAAGAGGTAATTCTAACAAAAAAGAAAGCATTTTCAAAGACTCCATAAGTTTGGTATTGGTAGGAACAAAAGGAAGAGCAAGAGACGCTGAGAGTGGAGGAGAGAAAGGCAAGACAGGGTGTGGTCTCACATGGTGTGCTCAGCAGACTGGATCCTCACTGTTCTGGGGATGTGAGCATAGAGGACATACATGGCCTCATTCCTGTTCTGGAAAGGTCGTTCTGCTAGCTGAATGGAAGAACACATGAATAGTAGTAAGACTAGATGCTTGGCACATATTTAAAAGAGGTTATGGCCTTGGGAATGGGAACTATGAAGAAACTGCAATTGATCTGTAAGTTAGAAAGTATGTTATTAATCATATCCATTTATGATGTTACCATTTTAATTGATATTAAATGCATAATCTTGCACATTTGCACATCTCTGCAATCAAGATGCAGCTTTCAGTCCTTGGGACAGCAGAGTTAAATGTAGGAACTTTTCATATTTTAGAGATCAAAGCTTAATGATGCCTCTTAAATCAATGATGTCTTTGATACAGTGAAGCAGAAAATAATCAGGAACTTCTAACCACTAAAGTGAAGGTTAAAGCAGAGAGGTGGCATAAGTTCTAGGATTTGATAATCCCACCTGCATCTCTGGGAAGTAACCTTTAGACATTTATGTGCTTTGATTGCCAACTGCTCCTATTTCCTGAATGTTCATTAGATTGGAGGAAGCAAATGTATATGCATAGGAGCTGGGAGATGGTGTAAATGCATAAAGGTAAGGGGACGACAGGCCATCTCTAAATGACAGTTTCTTTTCTAGCTGTAAACTACTCTTGGACCCAAATTAAAAATTAGTGTTGCCAGATTCAAGAGAAACTAGAAATCTGATTTTTTTTTTAATGAAATCTCTCAATATTTGAATGTTGGCAAGATATTCAACGTTTTTAAAAAACCTTGTACAAGCCAAACAAACATATCTGTGTGCTAAATAAGCTACCATCTTTGCCTCTGCTAAGCCTCTTGTTAAACAGGTGATCATTCCTAATTTCTAATCCTTACACTTTCATAATATTAAATGCTAGACATAGCTAAATGCCAGAGACAAGACTCAGTCTCAGCTGAGAGAGATGAAATCTCTTCCTTGTTTGAATCAGCCATCTGGTACAGCTCGCAGTCACATAAATCTTTTAGAAACAGCAATTGTGATAGTCTCAAGGCTTGTGATCTAAAATGGGTTAGTTATTTTGTCATAAAATATTCCTGTTTGATCATCTAGTCAACAGCAGAAATTCTTGGGCACAGTGTTTTGACATAATAAAATTATATCTCATGTCTCAAAATTTTATTTTCTCCAGAAGCAATAGCAGAAGCTGCTGATATTTAGAAAGCTGCTGGAAATGCCTACGGGAAATTTCTTAATTCTGCCCTTATAGATTTACCATTTGCTAATCTCTTTCAATCAAAACTTTGTTAACATTTGTAAAGTAGTATTATTAAATGCATAAAGAATAAATATATCACTTGTCTCCTTTGCAATAATAATATATTAACCTAACAAGGTGATAAAAATTAAGACTGAAGGAAGAATTCTGCTCTGGAAATGATGAAATACCAGATACTACACTTACACTTCCAAAAACTATCTGGACATAATGCATGAGACAATTGTTTTCAGGCATTAAATAATGGGCAACACAGGGCTTTGATCCCTGAGAGAAGGAAATCACAAGATGAGCGCCGTACTCGTCTTGGCTGCCTAGCTGGGGACAGTGTGGTGAGTCTTTGTGTGGGTAAGCAGGGACAGTGTGCTCTGTGGCTGGACTGAGAGCTAACAGAGATAGCAAAAGGAAGATAGGCACGCTTTCTTAGAAGACGTGCGATCTCGGGTCAATTCAGGGTGAAGAGACTTCACTGAGCATGTCGGATATTTGGTTGAGATTTCAAAAAGTTTGAAAACCTTTTGAAAACCTTTACCTTTGCAAGTAAAGGTGGGCAAGGGCAATGACTATGGACCAAGAAAAAAATACGAATAGATCTCTTCTGTAATAATAACAAATAAAGCCAAACTTGACAGGATCTGAAAGATTTGTCAGCAGTGTAACCTGCCATTAAAAAGAAGCCAACTCTCTTTCAAAGAAGATATACTATAACCCATACTACCTAATGTGTATCATTTTTCAGTGTCTATTGCACAAGCAAAAAATAGTAGATGTTAAGTAGGAAATTGGACCCAAATCAAGGGGGAAGAGCATTTAAAAAATAAACAAAAAACAAAAAGAGACCTGGAGATGACTCAGATGTTGGGATAAGCAGAGAAGGAGTATAAAACAATGATGATGCCTACAGTTGGGAACATGGAACAAATATGGGCATAATGTGTAAACATGCAGAGTATCTCAGAACAGAAATGCAGACTATAAAAAGAATCTAACAGAAATTCAGAATTGAAAAGCACATCACATGACATTAAAAATTCATAGATTTATGAGTGGATTGAAGGCTGGAGAAGAAAGAGTCGGTGAACTTGAAGACAATCAATAGAAGTCTAATTTGAAGGAGAGAGAAAAAAACAATTGGTAAAAAAGGAACAGAATCCCAGTAACTTATGGGAAAATATACAAAAGACTATTATATACATAATATATGTCCCAGAGGAAGAGGAGACAAAGAATTGAGAAGGAGAAAAATGTTTAAAAAGTAATAGGCAAAAAATTTTCAAATGTGGTGAAGAACTTTGTAGATTTGAAAAACGCATTGAGCAGCAAGCATAATAAATGGACAGAAGATTCAAACGTAGACATACAGTCTAAAGCCAGAAACCAAAGTTAAAAGGGAAACAATTTTGAAGCAACCAAAGATAATATGATATATATATAGGGAACAGCGATGCAAATTATGGCTAATAACCTCATCGGAAAAAAGCAGAGGTCAGAAGACAGTGGAACCGCACCTCTTAAGCTCTGAAGACAGAACAGCTGTTACTCCAGAATTCTGTATCAGGTGTAAATATATCTCAAAAATGAGAGTAAAACAAAGACATTTAAAAATAGATGAGCACTGGGCATATCCACTGTCAGTGCGCGTGGACTGCAAGCAAAGCTAAAGCAAGTTCTTTGGGCCGAAGGGAAAGAACCCCAGACAGAAATCAGAATGGAAGTAGAAGAGTCAGAGAATACAAAGTAAGTTTTTACTCTTCCCTTAATATTGTTTTAAAAACTACTCATTTGAATCAGAATCATTACATAAGTAAATACACAAAAAGAATAGTCAAAGTTAGGGAAGGAAGGGAAGATGGTTCATGGAATTGGTGTTTTGAGGTTCTTATGTTTTAGAGCTATGAGCAGAGTATGATAAGTTAAAGATACATACTATAACCCTGAGAACAATCATTAACAAAATAAAGCAGTGAGGTATATATCTTAAAGGCCAAGAGAGGTGATGAAATAAGATCCGGAAAATGCTAAACTACTCGGTCCAAAGAATAGCAATAAAGTGTAGAAAAAGGAACAAAGAATAAATGAAACAAAAAAACAAATAGCAGTATGAATGACTTAAACACAACCATATCACTAACAATATTAAATGTAAATGAACTAAATACTGCAATTAAAAGGCAAAAAATAATCTGATTTAAAAAATCATCAGAGGAGCTGAATAGACATTTTGCAAAGGCGATATACAGATGGCCAATAGCTGCATGAAATGATGCTCAGCACTGCTAATCATGTAGGCAAATGCAGTCAGAGCCACACCTGTTAGAATGGCTGTTACCATGAAGACCGAGATAACTGTTGGTGAAAATATGGAGAAAAGAGAAATTTTATGCTGATAGAAAACAATATGGAGGATCCTCAAAAAATTAAAAATAGAACTATATAATCCAGCCATACCACTTCTGGGTATATATATCCAAAGGAAACTAAACCAGAATCTCAAAGAGATATCTGTACTCCTAGGTTCATCGCACTTTTATTCATAACAGCCAAGGTATGGAAACGCTAATGTGACCATCAGCAGGTGTGTGGTGTGTGTGTGTAATTCAACAGTGAGAAAGGACATCTTGCCATTTGTGACAACACGAATGGACCTTGAGGCATTATGTTAAGTGAAATGTCAGACAGAGGAAGACAAATAACTGTGTGACACAATTTCAGTTCAGTTCAGTTCAGTCACTCAGTTGTGTCCAACTCTTTGTGACCCCATGGAATGCAGCACGCGAGGCCTCTCTGACCATCACCAACTCCCAGAGTCTACCCAAACCCATGTCCATTGTGTTAGTGAGGCCATCCAACCATCTCATCCTCTGTCGTCCCCTTCTCCTGCCGTCAATCTTTACCAGGATCAGGGTCTTTTCAAATGAGTCAGCTCTCCGCATCAGGTGGCCTAAGTTTTGGAGTTTCAGCTTCAACATCAGTCCTTCCAATGAACACCCAGGACTGATCTCGTTTAGGATGGACTGGTTGGATCTCCTTGCAGTCCAAGGGACTCTCAAGAGTTTTCTCCAACTCCACAGTTCAAAAGCATCAATTCTTTGGTGCTCAGCTTTCTTTATAGTCCAACTGTCACATCCATACATGACTCCTGGAAAAACCATAGCCTTGACTAGACAGACCTTAGTCGGCAAAGTAATGTCTCTGCTTTTTAATATGCTCTCTAGGTTGATCATAACTTTTCTTCCAAGGAGTAAGTGTCTTTTAATTTCATGGCTGCAGTCACCATCTGCAGTGATTTTGGAGCCCAGAAAAATAAAGTCAGCCACTGTTTCCACTGTTTCCCCATCTATTTGCCATGAAGTGATGGGACCAGTTGCCATGATCTTAGTTTTCTGAATGTTGAGCTTTAAGCCACCTTTTTCACTCTCCTCTTTCACTTTCATCAAGAGGCTCTTTAGTTCTTCTAGACCACGTTACCTGCCTCTTGAGAAACCTGTATGCAGGTCAGGAAGCAACAGTTAGAACTGGATGTGGGACAACAGACTGGTTCCAAATAGAAAAAGTACATCAAGGCTGTATATTGTCACTCTGCTTATTTAACTTATATGCAGAGTACAACATGAGAAATGCTGGGCTGGATGAAGCACAAGCTGGAATCAAGATTGCCAGGAGAAATATCAATAACCTCAGATATACAGATGACATCACCCTTATGGCAGAAAGTGAAGAAGAACTAAAGAGCTTCTTGATGAAAGTGAATAAGGAGAGTGATACAACTTACATGTGAAATATGAAAAAGTCAGACTCACAGAAGTAGAGCAGAATGGTGGTTGTCAGAGGCTCAGAGATTTGGTTAATGGGGAGATGTTGGTCAAAGGGTACAAACTTCCATAAGTAAGTCCTGGGGATCTAATGCACAGCATAGTGATTATAGTTAACAGAAACTGGATTATATACTTGGAAGTTGCTAAGAGAGTGGATCTTTAATGTTCTCATCACAGAAGTAATTACATGAGGTATGATGAAATTGTTAACTAACACAACTGTGATAACCATTTCACAGTATGTGAATAGTTGTATCAGATCAACATGTACGATCTTAACCTTATACAATATAATGTCAATTATAGCTCAGTAAAGCCAGAAAAATTATGATAAATAGTATACAAAAGCAATAATAGATGTTGCATTTGATGTTAGCAGGCTTAAGTGAAGGTGTGGAGGTTGGATTAAATGGATTTGTATTAAATATATTATAATAGAAGATATCGGAGAAGGCAATGGCACCCTACTCCAGTACTCTTGCCTGGAACATCCCATGTCGTTCCAGGCGACAGAGGAGCCTGTTAGGCTGTAGTCCACAGGGTCGCAAAGAGTTGGACACAGCTGAGCGGCCGACTTCACTTTCACTTTTCACTTTCATGCATTGAAGAAGGAAATGGCAAGCCACTCCAGTGTTCTTGCCTGGAGAATCCCAGGAAGAGGGGAGCCTGGTGGGCTGCCGTCTATAGGGTCACACAGAGTCGGACACACTGAAGCGACTAGCAGCAGCAGCTGCGGCAGTAGAAGGTATAACATAGCGGGAAATGGGCCTGGCAGTGAGTGATGTGGAAAAAGAAGAGCCGCAGTTGTCCTTGTGATGCATTGTTGCGTTGATTGGTTGCCTGGAAACTCAATTCTTTGTGTGTTGCATGCACACAAAGAGAAAAGAAAAATAAAGTCTTCATAAAAAGTTTGAATAATTGCTACTAAAGGCTAACTGCAGAGGCATTAAATATTTTGAAGCAAACAAAGGAAACGACTAACAGGAATATAAAACCTTTTATATATACAGTTTTTACTGTTCTGTCACTTTGTGATTGAGAATGAATACTTAAGGCAACCTGATAATTTGGAACTGTTTTTTATGTATCTTGTGATGGCCAAAATTCAGCATTTGAATTCAAAGCTTCTTAAGCTCTTAGTTTATCTTAGGACGGGAGTTTTGTTAAATTTTTGAAACAAAAGGGGTCATGTTTCAGCCAGTCCTTACAGATTCAGGCATTAAGAACCAAGTCACAAATAGGTTCCATCAGGCAACTGTTGAGAGAAACTTACAAGATGAGCATGGTTGTGAGAAAACTGGAGGCACACCAAGTACAGAATATAAAAACCATCTGAGCTGGTGTTCAGGGTTGAAAAGTTAAGCGCTTGGCAATGCGTGTAGGTGTTGAGGAAGCTAGTATAAATCAGGAAATAGGTATCAAATACACTGGCTATAGACTAAGCTGGACCTCCAGGTGAAATGACAAACGGGAATCTGTCAGGAAGACAACTGCAAGGGTCAGTGTCAGCCCCTGGAGAGCAGGACTTGCTGTGACTCCGGTGCTGGGATGGGGGCTTGCCCTGCCCCTGGGGAAGCGAGCCGGAGACAGAGAAGGGGGGCAGCTGAGCACAGACCTCGAAACCAGACTTACTAAAGCTTTGGGCCTTGAGCACTTTTTTAAGGCCTGATGTTCAATATCATTCCTCGGTATGGTATTTTTGAGATTTAAGACAAATTTCATTGACTTGTAAAAGCTCCAGGTCTAATAACAGCTTTCTAAATTCGAAAGATTAGCCATTCTTCAAGCTGTAGGTCGAAAAATGCCAAAACAGTAATTAAATCATTTCAGCACTTTTTTTCTTCTGTCCTTTGCTCGTTTAAGGTTTAGATTTTTTTTTTTAATCTTTGGTGACCAAGGAGCATCTTGAAACATTTAATTAGTGAAGAATATTGAGGAGCTGCAGCTGACAGAGGTAGGGAAGGAAACAGTGAAAACCTGTTACTGGAATCAAGATGGACGCTGACATTGAACTCTCAGAGACTTTGACTTTTCAGGCTCCTGTTCCTGAATGTGACTCTACTTTCACCCCAAAGAAGTATCAAATTTTGAGATTCTAACCAGTCTTCTTGAATAATTAATCTAATAAAAAATCAATGAAAAGAATAGGCTTGTTAAATGACAGCAAGTCAATCATGTGGAAGAAATACAGCGCTCTAGAGAGTTGCCCAGATGTTTTTCGCATCTGATTGATAGTTCTTATAAATCACATCTTCCCTCTTAAACCGTTTCATAATGAACATTCAGAGGATCTATTTTGCAAGCACATACACACCTTGGAAATAAAAAATTTTAAAGTCAAATTCAAAAACAAACAGAAGAATAAGAAATGCATTGAAATGTTTAGAAATGATTAATATTTTGACACAACTATATTCTTTAACCAAACACTTTCAACATCAGAAAAAGATAACAAGACTCTTTGGTTCCATTTTAAGACTCCTTCCATTGAAAAAATAGGTGAAAGTTTTGAATAACTTATGAGGGCTAATATCCTTAGCAAAGACAGTTTAATACGGCTGTGAAGATGGGAATACCAGACCACTTGACCAGCCTCTTGAGAAACCTGTATGCAGGTCAGGAAGCAACAGTTAGAACTGGACATGGAACAACAGACTGGTTCCAAATAGGAAAAGGAGTACGTCAAGGCTGTATATTGTCACCCTGCTTATTTAATTATATGCAGAGTACATCATGAGAAACACTGGGCTGGAGGAAGCACAAGCTGGAATCAAGATTTCCAGGAGAAATATCAATAATCAGATATGCAGGTGACACCACCCTTATGGCATAAAGTGAAGAAGAA
>SJYQ01096209.1:578315-590704 GCA_006410935.1 Redunca redunca
CCAGCCATCTCATCCTCGGTCGTCCCCTTCTCCTCCTGCCGCCAATCCCTCCCAGCATCAGAGTCTTTTCCAATGAGTCAACTCTTCGCATGAGGTGGCCAGAGTACTGGAGCTTCAGCTTTAGCATCATTCCTTCCAAAGAAATCCCAGGGCTGATCTCCTTCAGAATGGACTGGTTGGATCTCCTTGCGGTCCAAGGGACTCTCAAGAGTCTTCTCCAACACCACAGTTCAAACGCATCAATTCTTCGGCGCTCAGCCTTCTTCACAGTCCAACTCTCACATCCATACATGACCACTGGAAAAACCATAGCCTTGACTAGACGGACCTTAGTTGGCAAAGTAATGTCTCTGCTTTTGAATATGCTATCTAGGTTGGTCATAACTTTTCTTCCAAGGAGTAAGCGTCTTTTAATTTCATGGCTGCAGTCACCATCTGCAGTGATTTTGGAGTCCCCAAAAATAAAGTCTGACACTGTTTCCACTGTTTCTTCATCTATTTCCCATGAAGTGATGGGACTGGATGCCATGATCTTAGTTTTCTTGAATGTTGAGCTTTAAGCCAACTTTTTCACTCTCCTCCTTCACTTTCACCAAGAGGCTTTTGAGTTCCTCTTCACTTTCTGCCAGAAGGGTGGTACCATCTGCATATCTGAGGTTATTGATATTTCTCCCGGCAATCTTGATTCCCGCTTGTGTTTCTTCCAGTCCAGTGTTTCTCATGATGTACTCTGCATATAAGTTAAATAAGCAGGGTGACAATATACAGCCTTGACGTACTCCCTTTCCTATTTGGAACCAGTCTGTTGTTCCATGTCCAGTTCTAACTGTTGCTTCCTGACCTGCATCCAGATTTCTCAAGAGGCAGGTTAGGTGGTCTGGTATTCCCATCTCTCTCAGAATTTTCCACAGTTTATTGTGACCCACACAGTCAAAGGCTTTGGCATAGTCAGTAAAGCAGAACTCGGTGTTTTTCTGGAACTCTCTTGCTTTTTCCATGATCCAGCGGATGTTGGCAATTTGATCTCTGGTTCCTCTGCCTTTTCTAAAACCAGCTTGAACATCAGGGAGTTCATGGTTCACGTATTGCTGAAGCCTGACTTGGAGAATTTTGAGCATGACTTTACTAGCGTGTGTGATGAGTGCAACTGTGCGATAGTTTGAGCATTCTTTGGCTATAGTTTATTTTGCATAAATTTTTGAATATTAATTTTGCAGTTATATAAAATTAAAATTAGATATTTCATTTTCTTCAGTGTTTGCAAATCACTTCCCCTTATATTAAGTGGAGTCATGCAGTTTATATCCTTTTGACCCTAGCTGCTTTCACTTAGGATGTTATATTAGATAATCATCCATGTTGTTGTCTGATTCTAGTTCTTTTCCTTTTATTTATGGATAGTATTCTACTCACTTCTCAGCTGAGTGATATGGGAGTTGTTTGCAGTGTTTCCTGATTAATAATAAGCTGCTGCTACTGCTGCTGCCGCTAAGTCGCTTCAGTCGTGTCCGACTCTGTGCGACCCCATAGACGGCAGCCCACCAGGCTCCACCGTCCATGGGATTTTCCAGGCAAGAGTACTGGAGTAGGGTGCCATTGCCTCCTCTGAATAAGCTGCTATAAAGATTCATGTTCAAGTTTGTGAGTGAACATAGCTTTCAATCGTATGGTATTCTTAATTTTATAAGAAACTGCCAAGCTGTTTTCCAAAGTGGCTGTGTCATTTCTCATTTCTTCGGCAGTGTAGGAGGAGTCCAGTTGTTCTGCCTCCTTGCCAGCCATAATACTCTCTCTTTTCTTAGGTGTTCCAGGATGTGAAGTTGTATCTCATTGTGGTTTTAATTTGCATTTCTCTGATGTCTAATGGTGTCGAGCATCTTTCTTTGTGCTTTTTACCATTCATATATTTTCTTTGGCGACATATATGTTCCAGTCTCTGGCCCACCTTAAAAATGCATTATTTTCTTATCATTGGACTTAATTTCTAATTTTAGAGACAAGTCCTTTATCAGATATATGATTATAAAAATTTTCTCACTGTCAGTGGCTTTCAGAAGGCAACCTTTCTTAAGGTAAATGAAGTCCAATTTATTTGTTCTTTGAATTACTGTGCTTTTGGTTGTGAGTTCCCCCAGTGGTGCTGGTGGTAAAGAACCTACCTGCCTATGCAGGAGACATGAGACATGGGTTCAATCCCTGGGTCGGGAAGATCTCCTTGAGAAGAGAATGGCAACCCACTCCAGTATTCCTGCTTGGAGAATCCCATGAGCAGAGGAGCCTGGTGGGTTACAGTCCATGGGGTCGCTAAACGTCGTACATAACTGAAGTGACTTAGCACACACTTTTGGTTGTGTGTGTAAGAAATCATTTCCTAACTAAAGGTCAGAAATCTTTTTTATTTTAGAATTATAGGTTTTACACTTATGATCCATTTTGAGTAAGTTTTTGGTAGAGTGGCACTTGGATAAAGGCTTTTTGTTTTTGCCTTTGTTTTTTTGCATATATGTACGCAGTTGTTCCAGCACTATTTATTGTTGGAAGGACTGTAACTTTCTCCACTAAATTGCCTGTTTACCTTTGTCAGAAACCAATTAGTCATGTATACGTGTAACTATTTCTGGATTCTTTTTTCCATTCTATTTATCCACAAGTTTATTCTTCCTTCAATACCACTCTCTTTATACTGAGTCAGGAAATAGAGGCTCTGAGTGTTTTAACTTCAAAAAGAAGGCACATTCTGCTGCTTTGCGTGGTGTTCTCTCAAAGTCATTTAGCTTAGCTTAGTTGATAATGTTGTTCACGTCCGTGTCTTTGGTGATAATTTTTCTGCTTTCTCTATTCACTGCTGAGAGAGTGTGGTGATGTCTCCAACTGTATTCAGCCAGTTGTCTATTTCTCCTTTCAGTTTTATCAGTTTCTGCTTCATGTATTTTGAAGTACTGTTGCTACGTGCATACACTCTTATGTTTGTAATGTCATTTGGGGGAATTTCCCTCTTAATATTATAATTAAGTCATGTTCATCTTTGTCTTTATTCTGAAGTCTGGTTGACATGATGTTAATGGAGCTGCTCCTGCTTTCTTTTGTTCAGTGTTTGCATAGTATCTCTTTCCTATCATTTTATTTTTAATCTTTTTATACTTTATATTTCAAATGGGTTTATTGTACACAATGTAGAGTTTGGTCTCGATTTTTTCATGTAATATGATGGTCTTTTTTATTTGAACCTGAAGTAATAAATTGTTCATTAGAAGCAATCACTGACTGAAGGAGTTTACACGTGTCCCCAAATGTGGAAGGTACCCTAGAGTGGTAGATTTTCAGCATAAACAAAATTTCCCTAAAACCATATGGAATTATCTGTTTGGATCATGGCTACAAATGGAGGCTGAAGATTAAGTGCAGTCTGTTTTAGCATGTGACTGATGATCTTTATTTTTTGATTGATATGCTTATAAAGTTCATATTTGATGTAATATTTATATTATTGGACTAAAATATACCATATTGTTAGTTGTTTTGGTTTTAATCTCTTCTTTTGTTTTGTCCCCCAAGTACTTCATTTCTGATTCCATTTTAGCTTCCTTACTCACTTTTTTATTTAAAAAATTTTATTTTGTTTTATAAAAATTTTAATTAATATTTTGTTCTTTGTCCTGGGTTGTATAATATACATCTTTAATTAATCAGAGTCTACTTTAAAAAAATCATACTACTTACCTTGTGGTGTAAGGATTTAGCAGCACTTTCTCAGTTTCTTCCCCTGCTCTTTGTGCTGTGTTGCCATACCTCTTACTTCTACATATGCCGTAAACACAAGGAATTGTTAGTACTTTGCTTCACATAGATACCATTTAGAGCGATTAAAAGCACAATAGAATTTCATATTTGCCTTCATTTATTCCATTGCAGCTCTCTTTCTTTGTGTATGTGTTGTGTCTTCCCCCAAATTTTTTAAGTGTGTTGGAATTGTTCTTACCTGTTAACATTTACATCAACAATTCCTGACTCTTGGAGGCTCTGTTAAAAATTTAATGTGCAAAGGTAGCTAGGAATATGTTTGATTTGTAAATTTCTTTTGTTCTTAGAATTTCAGAACCACCAGAGTGAAAGTATCATAAGATACATTGCTTAGGACTGCCTTCCTTAGTCCTCTGGCCTCATCTTCAACGTCTGACAAGTTTGCTTCCACTGGTCTTATTTCAGGGTTTATCTGAGCCTGCTCTCGGGTTGTACTTGCGCCTGCGTGGTGTCTTTCTGCTTCTGTCTCGTCCTCTTGCTCTCATGACTGGAGAGGGCGCATCAGGACCACAATGTCCTGCTTTTTAATGGTCTCTTTTCAGTAACTTCACACGTGTATCACATAGAGATAGATAGTCATTGAGTCTCTTCTTACCATTCTCTTTACAGGTAAACATTTTCTGTACGTCTTCAAATTTTTTATAGAGAGATAAATCTGCTTTTTCTCTATATATCTTTAACCATTTCAATAGTATTTTCTCCTGGACATTTCACATCATCATTTTTGTTAGTGTATGTGTAAGTGGTAACAGTATTCACCAAAACAAAGGATCCAGTATCTCTATAGGGTGAATTCTGGTTTGGGGAGAGTAGCAGGGTACCAGTGATGTAGTGTAAATTCTCAAAGGTCCCCAGCACACTTGCCAAGTAGTGGAGACTTTCCTGACCTTTATGGCCTGGTGCTGGACTCAAGCCCCCCACCGCCCCCTCCCGCCCCCGCCGAAGTCATGAGCTTTGTTGTGGGCCAGGTGCCTGCCTTCAGGAAGGGGCACAGGCTGTGAGATTGGGTAGAGGTCCTACAAAATCTGTGTTTACCTGACGAGCCGTGACTGAATGCAGCAGGTCCCTTGTGCAGAGATGGACTAGACGTAAAAGGGCAAACAGGAAGACTGCGCACAGTGTCCTTAATCACACAGAAAAAAGTCCTCTCAAGTGTGTCGAGTCCTGTAGTAGAACGTAAAACACTTGTCAGTTATGAGGGTAACTGCAAGAGATACTTGTTTTCAAGCTTTCCCCTTAATTTCTTACTGAGAGCATAACATTTTCTTTTTGTCTTTTTTCCCCCTCAAGGGGTGCTACATCCATTGTGTACAGATGCAAACAGAAGGGGACCCAGAAGCCCTATGCTCTCAAAGTGTTAAAGAAAACAGTAAGTTTATTTCATTATATAACAGCGTCTCTAAGGGATACATGACCTGGAGAAGCAAGGAGCCCTGATCCAAAGGACAAAGGGCCAGAGGACTGCGGTGTGCAGCTCACTCGCTTGGGTCGTTTGCGAAAGGACAGCCAGATGAGTTGTTTTCTGATGGAAACTATCATTCTTTGAAAGCAGCTGGATCCCAAATTAGATATGGCTGTGGGGGAAAAAAGTAGGGAATGGAAAAAGATTTAGAGTTTCCAGGTAAACTTTGCTTCATATACCTGTCATGCTTTCAGATATATATGTATATGTGTGTGTATACACACACACACACACACACACATTTAATCTCCAATCACTTAATATACTAGAAAACCATGCTATTTAAAAACACCTAAATGAAACACAAATAGATGCATTTCTTAAAGAGTTCATCCGCTTCCAAGTTGGTTTTCAGATGGTGCTTTTGCTTCAGTAAACTACAACCAGACAAATGCTAATGGATCTGGGACTTAATCTGCTCATCCAGAAAGTTTACATTTGAACAAGAAGGAAGGATTTTGTTATTATATTGGTTTTTGGTTTTTTCCCCTTACTTGTAGATGAGCTGAGGGGGCAAAGGTTACTTAGGCTCATCCCCAGTAGGTACCAAGTGCTAAGGTGAGAGGTCAAAATTCGAATACCAGTCCGTAATACCGGCATTTTATACTCCTGTTGCCTCAGAGAGGGTTTGTCATTGTAGTGCCCTACTGATACTTTCTGTCCTTAGGTAATTTCCTCTTCTAAAACCACAAAAGAAAGTATATTCTTTTATAGTGAGCTCTTCCTTTGTTAAATTTTATGTGAACAAATATGTGAAATATATATACTTTTGAAAATCCAGCTGTAACTTATGCTGAGAAGAGACATAACATAACTTTTGAAATCAAATACCTCTTTGAAGCCAAGTGTTTTTTTTCATAAAGGCAACTTAATATCACCAGATGTTAATGTATTGTCTGGCACAGGGAAATTTTAGACTCTCATGTAATGAATAAGAGAATAATGGCACAAGGTATTCAGTCAAATAGACAGAATGAAAATTCTGACAAAGCCGAATGACATTTTGAAACAGTCTGTTAGAATTTAAGGCCATTCAACTAACAAGAGCAGTGTAACGGAGGAAAGTAGTAGTTTGGATGGCAGTTGCTCCTAATAAGCTCTTTCTTCTGAATTTTCCATTTGGTGTAGGCAATGATTCCAGAATGCAGAGGGATCTTTTCCTCAGTAAGATTTGAAATTTTCTCCTAAATCAATTTCTCCTGGTCATAAAATGTATTTGAGCTAAAAGATTATTAAAATTTTATGAAAGAGAATTTCCTATTAAACATCTCGGTTCAGTTCAGTTCAGTCGCTCAGTCGTATCCGACTGCTTGCAACCCCGTGGACTGCAGCATGCCAGACCTCCCTGTCCATCACCAGCTCCTGGGGCTTGCTCAAACTCATGTTAAACATCTACTTTTATGAAAATTATTTAGCATGCTTTAGCAGTGGTCATGCAAGAGATGTTTTTGGACTTGGTTGTATCTTTTCTTGATGGTTAAAAAAATTGGCAGTAAAATTTGTGTGTGGTTATTGTATTTTCATAGTTGAGGAAACTTTAAAAGGTACTAGCTATATAAACATCAAGGAAAATAAGTATTCAGAAATGACTTGTGAATGCTCAGAATTGCCAAGGACGAAGGGTTGATTTAGACAGTACTTGCTATGTCAAAGATCTTTGGATGAATTGGAATAAGAGCTAAGTGAAGACATTTGGTAGGTTCATGACTCTCATTCACTGGGAAAGTAAAGGTCTGATTTGCCCTGCCTGTCTATTCTTTTCCACCTCTGTTGTGGAAGCATCTTCCTCAGAAGACAGGCAGGAAGAAAATGTGGATGAGAACCAAGTGTCAGATGGCACTACAGAGCGATGCTGTGAGGCAGATGTTGTCAGACACAGTTACTGTTGTGCCACACAGAGTGAGAGAAATCCCTGGAGAAACCCGCACTTTGACCATGAGTTAGATGGAGTTCCCAGCATTGTCTCCTGGAATCAGCCTTGCCCAGAGATGTGTGAACGAGAGGAACAGGAGGCAAAACCTCACAGAGCAGTTGCCTCCAGTGTTGAATTCTATATAGGTCATGAAAACAGAGCTTCCTTCTCCAAGTGAAGTGAGCAAAGCCCAGGAAGCTATTTATAGAGGAAAAGTGGTGCAGGGGAAGTGAAGCATTCTAGCAAGTTCAGCTTAAGATCCACTCTTGACGGGGAAAGGGGGTTTCAGAAAACTTGAATCATTTATGAAATCTATTTATTAGACTGAGTCACATAAAATTGCATCTGTTAAACTATTCTTGACCTGTAAAAATGACAGTTATGTGGTTTAGCTGGCAACTTTGGGGCTACTATATTACTTCACTGGATAATGCCTTGGGGCCTCATTTTATGACCAGCCCTAAATGTAAGGGATTTGGAAGATTATCTGCATCCATCTGTCTGCCTGTCTATCAATCACTTCTCAACTGTCTGTGGGAATTTCTTAGGTTTGATATAAAAAACTACCATAAATTAGATGGCTTAGAACACTTACAATTGTTTTTCCTGCTTTGAGTTCTAGAATTCTGAATCAGAGGGATAGCAGGGCTGGTTCCTTCTGCGGGCACAGAGGGGGACTTGGCTCCAGCCTTGCTCCTGGCTTCTGGGGACGGCCGGCAGTGCCGGGTGCTCCGTGACTGGTCACAGCACTCGTCTCACCTCTGTTTCATCACATGGCAGGCTTCTTGCATCTCTTCATACCATCTTTCCTCTCTGCGTGTCTGTGTTTAAATTTCCTTCTCATAAAGACATCAGTTCTGTTGGAGTAGGGGCCCACCCTACTCCAGTATGAGCTCATCTTAAACTAGCTACTTATATTTACGACAACTAATTCCTAAAGTTTCACTTTTAAGGACTAGGGGTTAGGACTTCAACATATTTTGGGGAGGGATACAATTTCACCCAGAATATGATCTATAAAATAGGACCCCTAAGGTGAATTTCAAAATATTCCATTCAATAGTCTATCTGAAGTTGAATAAAATTTTTTTCACAGTCAAGAAGCTAATGAACATAAAACCCATCCATTTTATAGGTGATCAGATTCATATATAAATGTTTTTAAGTCCAAGAAAACCTTCCTATTTCTTCAACAAGTTAATTATTTGATAACAATAATCCTCTTTCCTGGGATCTGTTAAAGAGATTTTTAGGAAAGTTTACCCAAATTTCATTTTGTAGCAATATTATGTTCTTTTCTCATAGCTTAATATTTTAGGAAAGATTTAGTTTATATTGGCACTATGGGACTTATTCCCCCTATAAAACACCCTGATTATCATTGGCAACCCATTAAGAAGACAAAGCCTCTAATTAATCCATCAGAAATCAGACTAAAGCATCTGCTCTCGTGAAGAAATCCGTATTCCATCAGTTGATAGGCACAGGACAGAGTTGATATGATAATAAAATATAAAGTAAATTGTAACGTTCAGACAGTTGGATATTTTGGCTAATAAAATATTATTGCAGGAAATAAACAGTAATTATAACAAAAATATTTTAAATGACCATATATTTTATGTTGTTCAGTCACTCAATAATGTCTGACAGACTGTAGCACGCCAGGCTTCCTTGTCCATCACTATCTCTCAGAGTTTGCTCAGACTCGCGTCCATTGAACTGATAATGCCATCCAGCCATCTCATTCTCTCTCACCCCCTGCTTCTGCCCTCAGTCTTTCCCAGCATCAGGGTCTTTTCCTATGAGTCAGGTCTTCACATCAGGTCGCCAAAGTATTGGAGCTTCAGCGTCAGTCCTTCCAATGAATATTCAGGGTTGATTTCCTTTAGAATGGGCCAGTTCAATCTCCTTGCTGTCTAAGACTCTCAGGAGTCTTCTCTAGCACTACAATTCAAAAGCATCAATTCTTCAGCACTCAGCTTTCTTTATGGTCCAACTCTGACATCCAGACATGACTATTGGAAAGACCATACCTTTGAATATATGGACCTTTGTGGGCAAAGTGACATCTCTGTTTTATAATATGGTGTCGAGATTTGTCATTGCTTTTCTTCCAAGGAGCGAGCATCATGGCTTGCTTCATAGCTGCAGTCACTGTCTGCAGTGATTTTGGAGCTCAAGAAAATAAAATCTGTCACTGTTTCCACTGTTTCCCCATCTATTTGCCATGAAGTGATGGGACCGGAAGTTATGATCTTCGTGTTTTGAGTACTGGGCTCTAAGCCAGCTTTTTCACTTTCCTGTTTCATCCTCATCAAGAAGCTCTTTAATTTCTCTTTGCTTTCTGCCATTAGGGTGGTCTCATCTGCATATTTGAGGTTACTGATGTTTCTCTTGGCATTGATTCCAGCCAGGAGAAATCTTGATTCCAGCTTGTGCTTCATCCAGCCTGGCATTTCACATGATGTAATCTGCATAAAAAGTGAAAAGTGAAAGTGAAGTCAGTCATGTCCGACTCTTTGCAACCACATGGACTGTAGCCTACCAGGCTCCTTCATCTGTCCATGGGATTTTTCCAGGCAAGAGTACTGGAGTGGGTTGCCATTTCCTTCTCCAGGGCGATCTTCTCAACCCAGGGATCAGACTCAGGGATCAAACCCAGGTCTCCCACATTGTAGGCAGATGCTTTTACTATCTAAGCCACCAGGGGGGTAGTCTGCATAGAAGTTAAATAAGCAGGATGATAATATACAGCCTTGATGTACTCCTTCCCCAATTTTGAACCAGTTCATTATTCCATGTCTGGTTCTAACTGTTGCCTCTTGACCTAACTGTTGCATACAGGTTTCTCAGGAGGCAGGTAAGGTGGTCTGGTATTCCCTTCTCTTTAAGAACTTTCCACAGTTTGTTGTGATCCACACAGTCAAAGGCTTATGTGTAGTCAATGAATATATGGATATAATACCATGTTCTTTACCTATAGATGACTTTGATTTCTAGATTTAGAATACATTAAAATACATATTGACCAACATTATTAATGCCTGCAACTTAGTTTAAAATAATTCTCAACCAAAAAATGTGTGTATGTGTGTGCACATATGGGGAGAGAGAAAGAAAATATGGCAGAAGTCAATAGTTAAAAAATTTAGGACAGTATACTAATGTTCATACTGGTACTTCAAAATTTCAGTGTATGAGAAAATTCTCCTAACAAAAAGTTTGTTTTAAAACATACTTTACCATTGAGATCTTGTTCAGCGTAACTTTTCTTTGGCCATTCAGAAAGTGTTTCAAGATCTTACAGTTTCTAAACGTCGTGATAAACAGCAGTGACTCTCTATTATAGAGGTGTTGAAGTGCCAGAAAACAGAAAAAGGTGTTAATAGTTGAACCAACTTTTTGCTATACTGAAACTCCTGAGCTCTTCCAGAAACAATATCCATTTGTCTCACTGCATTGTTAATGAGGATAAAGCTTTGATGGTAGTGAAAGTGAACAAGAAGGAAAATGAATTGAAGGGCTGTTGGGGTTGTTTGGGCTCCCTTGGTGGCTCAAATGGTAAAAAAATTTGCTTGCAATACAGGAGACCCAGGTTCAGTCCCTGGGTTGGGAAGAGCCCCTGGAAAAGGAAATAGCAACCCACTCCAATAGGTGGTTTATTTTGAAATTTTTTTAAAAATAGTATTAGAGAGCCTTGGGCCAAAGAAGTCATCAGGTCACTAGAAGTGGCATGCCTGCTCTCCTCCTGGGAAGAGTATCTCATTTTGTAACTTTTTATTTTGAAACACAGATTCACAGCCAGTGCTCTCTCTGTTGCCCGTTAGTAACTCCTCACCTTGCATGTAAGGACTAATATAAGGGGAACTGCAAACTTTGTAAAGCAAATCCAGGGTAAAGGAAACAAGTCTTGACATTTTCTTTCACTCATGAGCCTTTTGTCACCTCCATTTTATGTGATATTTAGAGGATACTGAAATAGAAGAGAAAGATTTTCCTAAGCTACGTCTTCAGATGAACAACTTTGGGACATTAAAGGATTCTGACAGGATATTTTGTTGATATTACCAGACTTTCAAAAATGCTGAATTTAAAACTGTGTAGAAGGAAAAAAATAGATTCAAGAAAGCATCAAATTTGAACAGATTAAGCAGATGGAATCTTTAGTCTGGACTGACTTTTGCTGAGTTAAATGGAATCACAACTTTTGTAGAATTTTGGGATAATAGAGGAACAAATCATAAACACCTCTTTTCCTAAGAGAATAAAACTTGGGTGTGTGTAACTCATCACACTTCAGCTGTATCACTATGGCTCATTTTCAGGGACTGATGGAGATTTAAGAAAATCATGAGTGTCCCTGGAATTTTGGAGATACATATTTGAATTCTGAAATCCTGATGACATTTATAGCTATGTGGCTCAACCCTTGAAAAAGACTGCATTCAGTTTACTATAAAATCCTTCTATGAATACCCAGTATGGAATCTAAGATTAGTCTCAGTGTGTAAATTCAGAATTTATGAGTCTGAGAGCCCATCTCAGTTTCCTGACTCTCCTTAGGAACGGCTTAGTTGTGGGGTAAGATCGTGGTCTGCGGAGCCAGACAGCCTGAGTTCAGGATCACTTCCGCCGCTTACTAGCTGGATGACTTTACAGCAGATGTGTACATCTCTTAATGTTAGTTTCTTCATCTGTGAAACAGGTTTAAGAACATCTAGTTCATGGCATTTTACTAACAATTAAAAAGAGATAATTTGTGTAAAATGTTTCTCAGTACCTCAGCTCAGTTCAGTCGCTCAGTCGTGTCTGACTCTTTGCGACCCCATGAATTGCAGCACGCCAGGCCTCCCTGTCCATCACCAACTCCCGGAGTTCACTCAGACTCGCATCCATCGAGTCAGTGATGCCATCCAGCCATCTCATCCTCAGTCGTCCCCTTCTCCTCCTGCCCCCAATCCCTCCCAGCATCAGAGTCTTTTCCAATGAGTCAACTCTTCTCATGAGGTGGCCAAAGTACTGGAGTTTCAGCTTTAGCATCATTCCTTCCAAAGAAATCCCAGGGCTGATCTCCTTCAGAATGGACTGGTTGGATGTCCTTGCAGTCCAAGGGACTCTCGAGTCTTCTCCAACACCACAGTTCAAAAGCATCAATTCTTCGGCGCTCAGCCTTCTTCACAGTCCAACTCTCACATCCATACATGACCACAG
>SJYQ01096209.1:591558-609118 GCA_006410935.1 Redunca redunca
TAGTAAAGTAATGCTCAAATTTCTCCAAGTCAGGCTTCAGCAGTACACGAACTGTGGACTTCCAGATGTTCAAGCTGGTTTTAGAAAGGGCAGAAGAACCAGAGATCAAATTGCCAACATCCGCTGGATCATGGAAAAAGCAAGAGAGTTCCAGAAAAACATCAAGTTCTGCTTTATTGACTATGCCAAAGCCTTTGACTGTGTGGATCACAATAAACTATGGAAAATTCTAAAAGAGATGGGAATACCAGACCACCTAACCTGCCTCTTGAGAAATCCGTATGCAGGTCAGGAAGCAACAGTTAGAACTGGACATGGAACAACAGACTGGTTCCAAATAGGAAAAGGAGTACGTCAAGGCTATATATTGTCACCCTGCTTATTTAACTTATATGCAGAGTATATCATGAGAAACGCTGGACTGGAAGAAACACAAACTGGAATCAAGATTGCTGGGAGAAATATCAATAACCTCAGATATGCAGATGACACCACCCTTATCGCGAAAGTGATGAGGAACTGAAAAGCCTCTTGATGAACGTGAAAGTGGAGAGTGAAAAAGTTGGCTTAAAGCTCAACATTCAGAAAACGAAGATCATGGCATCCGGTCCTATCACTCCATGAGAAATAGACGGAGAAACAGTGGAAACAGTGTGAGACTTTATTTGTTTGGGCTCCAAAATCACTGCAGATGGTGACTGCAGCCATAAAATTCTCAGTACCTAGGGAGCATATAAAAAATGGTGAACATTTTTCTTATTATTAATTGTAATCAGGGTCACAAAGAGACACAACTTAGAAACTGAACAACAATAATAACCACACAGATATTTTATATTACAATAGTGCTATCTTATTCTGTGTAATTCTGATGTTTTCATTAGCTTGATTGAAAACTAAGCAGTGAGCCACCAGATATGTTGTATACTGCTGTATGAATATTTATTTATGTATTTATATTTATTTATGTATCATTTATTTATGTATCATTTTGGGAGTCCTTTTAAAACAATCTGCCAAAAATGGATATGTATCTTTTTAAAATTAATTTTTATTGGAGTATAGTTTCTTTACAATGTTGTGTTAGTTTATACTGCACAGTAGAGTGAGCCCACTATACACATACATCCATCCCTAGGTTTTTATCTCCTCCCCATTTAGGTCACCACGGAGCACTGAGCAGAGTTTCCTGAGCTGTGCAGCAGGTTCTCATCACTTATCTGTTTTATGTAGTATCAATCATGTATATATGTCAGCCTTGACTTCCGATTCATCCACCCCCTATTTTACTATTAGCAATAAAATTTATTGTGATACTAAAGATTTCTGGTCATATGACCTCATACTTGAATCTTGGTGGCCCATGATTCCTAGATTTGAGCAGTTTCAACCCTCCTGTTCTATTCTGATTTTTGACGTTGGAGCACTGTCTCTTGATCTGTAGTGAGGAAAGTGTTCTGGGTCTAAATGTTGTCGTATTTTAGTTATTATGATATAAAGTTGCTATAGATTGCTGGAAAGGCTTTTCTTGAATAATTTAACATTCACATGGTAAATGTTTCTAACTTTTACAAAATTTTCATTAAATTTTCAAAGGCTAAAAGGGGCTTTTAATCTCTTCTCAGTTGGTTGAAGAGCTACACATTGTGACTTGCTAATCATTCTGTGAGTTAGGTTTTAACTCGTACTCATTTTTCCTGATATTCTTATGAATTAGATCTTGGAGCATGTAACTATGCTCCCACAGCAGACTCTGAAAGGCTGCTCTAGACTGACTTGCAGGAAGGACGCAGGCTTACCTCAGGCTCTCGGTAGCTGGGTCTCTAGCACATCTCCTAGAGGAGCTTTCAGCTTCTTCAGTTCTGAAGTGGGAGTAACGCTATTGACTTCACTCGGTAAGCTGAAGGTGACCTGCTGTTATCTACTTCTGTCTGACCTTTGGGAACATGGAACACTGATCATAGTGTTTAACTTCACTCGGTAAGCTGAAGGTGACCTGCTCTTATCTACTTCTGTCTGACCTTTGGGAACATGGAACACTGATCATAGGCCATTTGCTCTCCAGTTTCTGTGACATACGTAAGAAAGATGGCTAAGTTAGTCTGGGTTAAAGATACGCAGCTATTAAACATTACTAATACTTTAAACGTAGCTACTTTGAACCTCTCATTGGTAGGCTCTAGAAGTGCAGTCAAGGTCGCCCTTGGTCAGTGATGGAGAGGACAATAATAAATCACTAGCTCAAAGAGATTTTTGGGGCCCAATTGAGGTCTCAGAACACATTAAGGAAAGTAGCTTGCAGATAACAAGCTGTGTCAAGTGAACTGAAACTTCAAGCGTTTTGTCTGTTGGAACCCATTGATTTTCATAGGGACTATTAAGCCAGGTTCCCTGGAATAGGGACAGGGCTATTTCTATTGAGTTTGTGACAAGTATACATCTACAAAAGAAGAGAGATAACAGGGTAGAATGTTAATCTTGGCCTGGTTTGTATGCTTTGCCATTCAGAGATCCAGTTTGAAATCTGGGTGTTCTTAGAGCAACTTAGTCATTCTAATTTGATTTTTTTTTTTTTTTGATAGAAATGCTGCTGGAATCCGTCACAATTCAGCTCACTTATCTATCTTCTCACTATAGTGGTCGTTCACAGGTATTTTGTTGCCTTTTAAAAAATAACACCATAATTTAGAGGCAAGCTGGTGCAAGGGGGGCACCTGGACTAATGCTGCAGCTCACGGGACAGCTGGCATGAGGTACCCCTAGAGCTGGAGGCACCTGGACTAATGCTGCAGCTCACGGGACAGCTGGCATGAGGTACCCCTAGAGCTGGAGGCACAGAGTGCCAGTGTTCACCACTGGGTCGCGTCCGACCCTTGGCAACCCCATGGACTGTCGCCCGCCAGGCTTCTCTGTCCACTGACTTCTTCAGCGAGAATACTGCCGTGGGTAGCCATTCCCTTCTTCTGGGAATCTTCCCCACCCAGAGGTTGAACCCAGGTCTCCTGCATTGAAGGCAGATTCTTTACTCTCTGAGCCACCAGGGAAGCCCCAGGGGAGCAGGGAGAAAGAAAGAGACAGAGAGGGGGAGGTGCTGAATATGCGGGTGCTGGTCTGCATGCTGTCACCCGAAAGAAACAGACTGTGCCCGACACCACCTGCTCAGGCTAGCACGCTGAACCCTCCAGAGCTCCTGTAAGTGGTGAGTGGTTGGATCTAAAATGATCTTCACCCTGTGTATGGAGTCTGTGGAGCGGCAGCAGGAGACGACTAGCCTGAACTAGAGGAAATCTTAGAGGGAGAGCTTGCGTCACCGTTCCCGAGCAGAAGAGAGGGCCGGAGCTTCTCAGAGACCTGAGTGGGGAAGGCCTGGAAACCAGGGGAGAGGCGCAGAGAGGCCGAAGGAGCTCCGGGAGGGAGGGCTGGGGAGGGGAGTAGACGGGCTACGCAGGGAGAGGAGAGACGGGGCGAGCCTGCAGGCACACTCAGGGTTTCCTGACTTAGTGAGCTCCGGGAGAGAGGGCTGGGGAGCAGATGGGCCACAGCAGGGAAAGGCGAGGCTGAGAGGAGCTCAGGGAGTGAGAGCTGGGGAGCGGATGGGAGAGGAGAGACAGATGAGCCTGCAGGCACACTCAGGATCCCGGACATACTGAGGAGGAGAAGGGCTGTAAGCTTAGTGCTAGCCACGAAAAACATTCTAGTAAGTTTTTATTTTTATATTTATTTGTGGTAAAAATTGAATAATGGTCAAAGCTGCATCTATCCAGACAATGTAAGAAGAGGAGAGAAAAAAGGCTAAGAGGAGATCAAGTCCTGGAACTCCAGACTGTTAACCTGTTGAGAGAGAGGAAATGAATGACTGTGTGCAAAAAGATATTGATTAGAAGAAATCCAAATAATTTTCAGTATTGAATTAGCTTGCAACAGTTCAGCAATTTTAACAACAAAGAATAAAAATGGGAGCCACACTTAATTATTCAGCAGTCTGTAGTAACTCCTTTTATATGTTAATGCAAAAATACTTCATGGGAATTTTCCCTGGAAACCAAAGGACTCAGTAGCATGGAGTCCTAAATCTGAGCCCTTTCTGTTTGATACCAGATAGGTCCTGAAAGAGAAAAAAGACTGAAAAAAAGGAAGGAATGATCGTGGCTCCGATCTGGTCCTAAAACTAGATATTGCTCCTTGCTAATCTGATTAAGGATGAAAAAGCCTTTGTTGACTGACACATAGACACGGAGAAGCTGAGTGCCGTTCAAGTCACTCTGTGAAACAGGAGTTTTCTATGTACAGAGAAAGCAAGCAACATATTTCTTTTCTAAATGCTGTAAAACCATAGGTTAGTGAGTGTCAGTATACAACATTCACTGCCAAATGAAAGATAAGTAATGGAGTGTGTAATGGTCAACGATGTGGGTGTGGCTCCCTTTGTGTTTCTGTCTCCTGGATAGACAGAATGCCGATGGTCACACTGGTGCCCGTGTATATGGCTCCCCTTGTCTCTCTGTCTCATGGGTACACAGGCCGCACCGATGGCCCACCGGTGCCCGTGTATATGACTCCCTTTGTCTCTCTGTCTCATGGGTACACAGGCCACACCGATGGCCCACCGGTGCCCGTGTATATGGCTCCCTTTGTCTCTCTGTCTCATGGGTACACAGGCTGCACCGATGGCCCACCGGTGCCCAGGTATATGGCTCCCTAACCCTAACCCTTTGTCATTCTGTCTCATGGGTACACAGGCCACACCGATGGCCCACTGGTGGCCACGTATAAGGCTCCCTTTGTCTCTCTGTCTCATGGGTACACAGAGCACCCCGATGGCCCACTGGTGCCCGTGTATATGGAATTCCAGTTTGCTCTCCATTCTAAGTGTCAGTATCACAGGGTACGTTCAGTTAAAGCTATCATTCTTGATCTCTATCCCAGAGATCTGAAAAATGTATCAAATGGATAGTTAATCTACAATGCTTTTTGCCCCCTAGAACGCCAGGCTGTCACTGGAAGGGTTTTTCTTTGAAATCTTGAGATCCAGATAGTTCAGAGCTGCTTTTCCATGAGCATCAGTACGCATTTGGGTGTCATGATCGGTTTCAAGGTGTGACGAAAACAATGGAGTGGTGTAGGCTGTGAATGACTTCTTCTATGGACAAGTCACAGTGAATCCAAGTTTGCTATCCTCATCTTTTAAATTTTGACATATTTTTTGAAGGGGAATATGGATGAGTGTCATGATTTACCTACCATATTTATATGTGCATAAAAGAAGAAATTTAAGCATCCTTTATTTTCTATGACAGTTAAAATTCTTCCTGAATCTGATACCAACTGGTATCTGGGGGGAAAGTGCTTAAAAGTTTTAGTCAAAGATATCTTAGTTTTGTTTTTTTTTTTTCCAGTTTGAGTCTCTTTTAGCTTGAAAGAATTTCTCTAGGGTAAGAATTCAATGTAAATCCAGCTCTGTCTCAGAGCTATTTCTCTGTCACCGGCTCTTCCTACGTTGGCTTCTGGATTCAAGGGTGGCTGTCACCGTGGATGTGGCCCCTTCCATGAGGACAGCGCAGTGGTGCACACGGCCACGCCCTGGTGCTGACCGCTGGAGCCTGGGGAGGCGAGGGCGTGGCAGCTGCAGACAGCTGTGGAGCACACCGACACCCGTGGGCACGAATACGATCATGTATGCAGAGAGGGGCAGGACCACCCAGTGCTGGTCACAGGCCCTTTCCAGGGCATCCTGCCAACCCTGACAGTCCCGGGGAGTGTTACCAAGGGGGAGCGGTGCTGGAGCCTTGGCATGGAATGTATGCACATCGGCCCAGTCAGTCAACGCGGAGCTTTATATCTGAGCCATTCAGTCCAGAAGAGACTTAAGAGCACGCTGATAGTGCATAGAGGGTGTACACTCACTGCATAGAAATAGACTTTGAGAAGGATTGAGCCGATATGCTTCCATTTTTGATTTCTGGAAGCATCTGATCTCTTCAGAAAAATGAAGCTCTGCGTTAAGATGTTAAGATGATTCCTCACCAAAGAAGGCAAATCTGGCTTTATACAATGAGAGAGAACACCACCGTGGAGCAAAATCAACCGGGAATTTTTCTTCGAACCTTAAATCATTAAGATTTGTAGTATCTCATTCTTATTCTAGCCCTAGAGCTGTATGATGTTACTTTTAGGATCATTTAAAAGCCTTCTTTGTCTATAGCATGTTCTTTTCCTTTTTAAAGGAAGTTTTTAGCAGTTTTGAACAATGTTAATCTGGGTATCTGAAAGTATTAATTATCTTAGATTGTCAGGAGCTAAAGAGTGTCCAGGTGTTCCCTGAATCAAAGCTATCCTCAGTAAGGTATTCAACCCCAAGATGTAACTGATGAGACTTAAATGCTAGTATTTCCAGGAGTACTTTTTGGTTTTGTTCTTTCTTTTTGTTCTTTGACAGGTTACAAAGTCATAAGCTTCTTGAATATCTAAATTCTCAGTTTTGTGTCTCGTGATGATCACCTGGTTTTAGGATCAAAGGGAGAATTCAGGCCTCTGAGAATACACAGTGCTCTGCCCTTCACTTCAGATGGTTTGAGGATTGTGCCACCCAGTCATTGCTGTCCAGCTGAAAGCAATATAAAATGAGAACTGAAGTTTGCTGTTTTCAGGCCTCCTTAGTGATTTGTAAAGTGCTTCGGAAAGCACTGTCTTGATGGTGGGACCAAAAAGAACAAAAGGGAAATGATGAATTTGTTCCAGGTCTGTTAGAACTTGAATGTCTATAGGACCTGGCTCATCCCCAGGTCTGTAGTAACCGAGGTGTTACCCTGATGGTCAGCAGTAATTAATAAACATAAGAAATGGTCTTGAAACTTCTGTGGAGCTTAACTAAAGTAGTACAGCTCTCATCCCAGTCTTCAAAAAAGGTGAAGGAATGTGTTTAAATCTGAATGCAAAGAGGCATCAATGCCCCTCTTTGACTACCATTCAGCAAGATTATATTGGATATAGTTTAGGATTTTAATAAAACTGTCTTCAAGTTTTAGGGGAAAAGGATAAATAAAAACTATATTTTCCTGCTTGTTAGACATTTTTCCTTACTAGCACTGGAATGCTGTCATAGATACCTTTATTTCTATATTGAGTTTGTTTTCATTGGATTAATTTTTATGGAAATACTTAGAAAATTGGAAATAGAAAACTGGGAAATGTCTACCTTGCCTTTACAAATTCTTTCAGCAATGGCACTGAACACATCTACCATGGGCCAAAAGATTTTGTGTATATTCTCATTGAATCCTTACAACAATAAAATACTGTAGGGTAGCAATTATTATCCCCATCTTATTCATGAAGAAATTGAAATAATCCTCACTTGGGATAAGAGGCTTTATAAAGGGCTCTAAATGGTAGGTCCAGAATTCAAATTAAATTTTTTTAAAAGTACAGCCAAGGATGTTCATTACAGAATGACTTATATTAGTAACAAAATGTAAAAAGTTTTAAAGTATCTAACCATAAGTTCGTGTCAGTCACTTGGTCGTGTCTGGCTCTTTGCCACTCCAGGGACTGTAGCTTGCCAGGCTCCTCTGTCAAGAATTCACCAGGCAAGAATACTGGGGTGGGTAGCCATTTCTTTCTCCAAGGGATCTTCCCAACCCAGGGATCCATTGCAGGTCTCTTGCATTGCAGGCAGATTCTTTACCATCTGAGACACCAGGGAAGCACTATCTAGCCATTAATGACACTGGGCCATTAGGAAGCTCTTTACGTTCTGCTTATGAACACCGGTGGTGGTTTAGTCGCTAAGTCGTGTCCAAACGACTCTTGCGACCCATGAGTGTAGTCCACCAGGCGCCTCTGTCCGCGAGATTCTCCAGGTAAGAATACTGGAGTGGGTTGCCATTTCCTTCTCCAGGGGATCTTCTCAACTCAGGGATCCAACCCACGTCTGCTGCGTTGTAGGCAGATTCTTTACCAATGGAGTTATGAGGGAAGCCCCCTAGGAACATTAGGTGGTCATAAAAGTGTATGATATTTTCAGTGAACATTGTAAGAAACAATTGTTTTTGCACATTTTATATACAATTATATTTTGCATATTTGCAAAAAATTATATTTCCATATTTGAAATATATAAGGAAATATGCACAATTTTTAAAAGTAAAAGGAAATAAAATGGCAATGTTAAAATGGCAGATATGTTACTCTCTTTTGCTTTTTATATTTTACTTAAAAAAAAGTGACTATGATACCTTTATAAACATAAATAATATGCATGTATGTTCTTCCAGCCTTGGCAACATGAACATAAAGGAACATTTGGGAGGCTAATACTATACTCATTTTTTAAATCACCGGATATCAATTTCATTTTTGCTTGGATTTGATCATGAGGGTATTGAAGTCACCTCACTGGGGAATATGGGATTCGGAATCCAGCAGAGCTTTTCTTTTGAACTGTCCCTTGACAGGCACAGAGACAGAGCAGAATACTCATAGTTGCATCCCTAGATTTCTCTGCTTACTTCTTCTTTGGGAATTCATATATATTCTAGCTCTCACTGTTCTCTTTTCTGATTTTCATCATCTCACTCTCATTTAATCTCTTCTGTGGTTGTGTTTGATACACAGTGTGAGTCACACAAATGACAGCAGTGTGTCCTGGTTGAAGAAGAAGCTGTGGCACTCTGTATCCTCCCAGGGCGAGAGCAGCAGCTGTGGAATACCCGTACCTGCTGCAGTGGGCTTAGAAAGGCAGTGACTTCCCCAGAGCTTGTATTAATTCTGTTTCTTGGAACAGTCCCTGTTTATCCTGGGAGAGTGCAGTCCTGAATAAGTACAGTAGTGACTCTTTGTGGCTCACAGTTTAGAAATCACAGTTCTTACCTGTATAGACTAGACGATCTGGGTACTTAGCTCTGCCTGTGAGACAGGCACTCTCCACTTCATTGATGCTGATAGCATGATTTGACTGGCAGGAGGAGAAATGACTAACCAAATCCAATCTCATCTAAACAAAGCTGTTAAACCAGAGGTTTTTCCTTTGAGCCACCAACCTTTATATTCAAATAGTAGCCATCCCTCATTTGTTTATTCTATAAGTTAATGTATACCAGGTGTTGGTAAGTAATGCTGGATGTACTGATGGGTAAAAATGGACAGGCCATTTGCTAGTATAGAGCTTATATTCTGGTGGAAGAAGCAGGTAATTTATAACTAAATGGTAACACAGATCTGTGTAGGTTTACAAAGGGACTGGAGTGGCGACTATGGTTGTGTATGTGAGCCTGTGTGTGTGCTTAGTCACTCAGTCATGTCCAACTCTGCGGCCCCACGGACTGTACGCCGCCAGGCTCCTCTGTCCATGGAACTCTCCAGATAAGGGTACTGGCGTGGGTTGCCCTGCCCTCCTCCAGGGATCTTCCCGACCCAGCAATTGAACCTGAGTCTCCTGAGGCTCCTCCATTGCAGGCAGACTCTTTATCCCTGAGCCACGGGAAGCCATGTGTATATGTGCATGTACCTTCTTTTGGTGCAGTGACCTGGGAAAGCCTCTCCGTTGCTTTCTGAGTGAAGTGAGAGGGTCAAGGGGAGGAGGCCTGGAGCCTGTTCTGGAGGTCGAGTGGCTGGTGTAGAAGGAAAACAACATCCGCCCACAAGGGTGAGGCCCCCACATGGAGCTGTAAGGCGTTATTCTGAGCACAGTGGGGTGCCAGCATTTAAGCTGGAGAGTGACACGACCTGATTTACATTTTAAAGATATCACTGGCTGCTGTACGCAGAGGGAGTGATCTCATCGCACAGGCTAAAAATCAGAGCAGGGCTACTAGGTAGGGAGTGTAATACTTGCGTAGCCTTTAAAGTAGAAGAAAAGTCAGACCAGAATGGTGACAAGGTGTAATCAGTTTCATGTGAAGAAGGGAGTGATCAAATAATGTATCAAGTGCTGCTGACAGAGTAGGATAAGATCAGAACAGTAGTTAGCCGCCTTCTAGGAGACCACTGGCCTCTCCCATAAAGGCAGATGGGGCCAGATTGAATTTCACTGACAAATCTATGAGGAAAGGGAGGAGGAAGTGGAGAAAGAATACAGACCGCTCTGGAGAGGTTTTCTCCTAAGGGGAGTAGAGCTACACTTTGAAAGCAGGAAGAGAGGTGTGGGATTGGGGAATAAGATGTTTTTAAGGATAAGACATATTAAGTGAGGGTAACCCCTATGCATTCTTAATGCCAGGGAGAGATGCAGAGATGAAATAGGAGAAAAGTGAAAGTGAATGGGGCTCAGTTGTGCTCGACTCTTTGCGACCCCATGGACTATACAGTCCTTGGAATTCTCTAGGCCAGAATACTGGAGTGAGTGCCCCTTCTCCAGAAAGAGGTATGTAAAGTCCTTTCCACTTTATATATTATGTTCTTTTCCCGTGTTTCTCTCCCCCTGTTAAATCTGTTTCTAAAGAAAGTCTGGCATCAGTCAAATCTTCTGTATAAGCTTTGTTCAGCTTGTTATGTCTCCCAGGAATATTTTAAGCCTGCTTCATTCACTGTAAAGTAAAAGCCTGTTCCCTGTGAAAGGGTTTCTAGCATCTGCAAGCAGGAAGGCTCATATTTTAGACTTTAAGAATGAAGGAGAAGAGGTAGCCTCCCTTGGAAGAGGTGCTCTCTTCTGAACCTACCTGATGTACAGAGGTTTCAGGTTCTGAACGACACATGTCTTTTTTTCTGGGCTGAGCTCCTGAGGGGCATTTTTCTCTAGCCTAAATTTGGTTCCAATTCTCGGGATCCTCCTCGGTTGGAAAGCTCCCCTTTCCTCCATTGCGTTCTCCCAAATGTATCAGAGAATGCAGAGTAGGAGGCAGCCATCACAGAACTACCAAAATACATTGTTTCACAGTTCTCAAAACCAAGCTTATTTGAGCTTTTTGTCTTCTCATGCTGATTAGAGCCAGACTGGCATTAGCCTAGTCTTGTTAAGTGTGAAATAGGAGATGGCTCCTCTGCCACTTATGCCTTCTTTCTGCCCAACCCCGCCATGTCTGTGGCTCCTCACGGCCCCGCCGCTGAGCCCTCACCTCCTCTGTACCACTGCCCCTTCCATTCTCCTCTGAGTCCAAAGTCATGCTGAAATATCTTGGAGAACATTCACGACAAAAGACTATCAAGTACAAAGTGGAAAGGCTCAGAAGTGGAGACGATCTTTGAATTTTCAAAGATCAATTTGGTGATCAGTGAGCTGTAGATGCTCAGTGGTAAAGAGCCCACCTGCCAGTGCAGGGGATGCAGGAGACCTGGGTTCGATCCCTGGGTCGGGAAGATCCCCTGGGGTAGGAAATGGCACCCCACTCCAGTATTCTTGGCTGGAGAATTCCATGGACAGAGGAGTCTGGTGGGCGATAGTCCCGAGGGTCTCAAAGAGCCCACACGACTGAGCAGCTGAGCACGCGCACGCACCAGCAGCAACAGTCCACGGCAGTGAGCAGCCGGCGGTCCAGCACGGCGGGCGGCGGGCGGTCCAGCACAGGGGTGAGCAGCTGAGCACGCGCACGCACCAGCAGCAACAGTCCACGGCAGTGAGCAGCCGGCGGTCCAGCACGGCGGGCGGCGGGCGGTCCAGCACAGGGGGTGGCGAGTCCAGCACGGCGAGCAGCGGGGAGTCCAGCACAGCGGGCGGCGGGGAGTCCAGCACAGGGAGCGGCGGGGAGTCCAGCACAGCGGGCGGCGGGGAGTCCAGCACAGCGGGCGGCGGGGAGTCCAGCACAGCAAGCAGCGGGGAGTCCAGCACAGGGAGCGGCGGGCAGTCCAGCACGGCGGGCGGCGAGTCCAGCACGGCGGGCAGGGCCTGTGTCATTTGCACCTTTCTAAACCTGACTCTCTCCAGTCTCCACCGTCTCAGTAAATGGCAATACCATTCTTCCTGCTTCTCAGGCAGAAAAACAGCAGTCACCCTTTACACTAAGGTAGTTGTGAGAGGCCCAGGTTTCTGTTAGATGAAGAAGACAAAGGAATAATCAGACTCGGCCAAAGTTTGGTAGTTCTTGGAGACAATAGCTTCATGTAGGAAACCCTCAATATTTTATGTGTCTCATATTTGGTTTATGCATGTTCAAGTAGCAGATCTTGGCTTTCCAATCCTTGTAGGCTAAAACTGTCCTTCTTGAATTTAACAAAGCTCCTGTTGTCAAGTCGCTTCACCAAGCATGTCAGTGCCAACATATACTTGTCGACGTGTCTGAAAACAGGATGCTAAATTAAGCAGAAACTGTGCAGAAAAGGGTTGGGAAAAGTTAAAGATATTTTTATGCTTATTTCCCATTAATAATTTGTATTTTGCCTCTTTTCACAAAGAATCTGAAGAGCACAGTTCTGTACTTCACATCATGTTCTCTGGTCATTGTTAAAACCAAATATGAGCCTAAAAAGTCAAATAAATAACAGAGACAAAATAAGACTTACGACCTCCATCCCTGCAAAGAAGATGAGATGAGACTGAGCATTTTATGTGGAGATGCTGCTTTACTTGACCGACTCCTAGAAGATGCAGAGCAGGAGCCAACTTGTCCAGAGTATTGGGAGTTCCGGAGTCTGGATCTAGACCCCGTCTGAGATGGGAGGGTCGAGGCCAGAGAGATCTGGGGTGCAGTTACTCTCCTTTTCCAGTTGCTTCACCGGCTGTGTCTCTATCCATTATGCTCACATGCAGAAACTGGTTTTCCTTTTTCTTCCTCTTTAACTCCCTAGTACTTTCTTCTTCACATATTTTTCAATTCTTCCTTCTTTTTTCCCTTAGCCTTCCAAATCCCAGCATAGGAGTATATTTGCTGTGTGTCTTAATGAAGGGCCCCTGTCTGATGAGCTGTTCCGATGGTGGAGCCTTCTTCTCTGATGTTACTCTGGAACTGTGCCTCATACCCATTTTTCTGTCTCCCTCCATGGAGGCAGAAAGCAAAGTTGGGATTTCTTTCAATATTGAGGAATCTTGATTTCCATGGAGTTTTAAAACTGTACAAATGATTTTATGATGATGGAAAGATATATTTCTTTGACTGTTTAAGACGGTTCAGATAGTTCAGTTCGGTCATTCGGTCATGTTCAGCTCTTTGCAGTCGTCACATGGGGAAGCTAAAACAAGGCTTTGCATGTGCCAAGCCATCTAAGATGATCAGTGTCACATTGGCAGCTCGTCAATGGCACAAAGAGTGTAAATGGAAGAAAAGCTCTTTCTGATGGGCAGTAAAATGCAGTAAATTAGGCAAGCAGCTCTGGCCCCACCACAGTCGGTCTGATTTTCCTGTGATGGATTAACACTCAGGATTCACCACGACTAGGCCAAATGCCCGTGGGCCTCTCAGATCCCTTGTGCCGAACTGTCTTCAGACCAGGGAGGGCTGGACTGCCCGCCGGCTGCACACACGGAGGCCCGCCCAGACACACACAACTTTCTGACTCCTCCAGCCACTTCTAAATCTGAATGAGATATGATACCTGATGAAGAGCAATATGGCATCGCAAGTGCCTGCCCGACACTACAGATAGAACCCAGAGGTATACAGAATTAACACCTTGGGGCCAAAACTGGCCAGTGGGAAGCAGGAGGAAGTTCCTCTCTCCCCACCATCCCCTGAACTTCAAAGTAGGCGGTCACTCCTCTGGGGAAGGACTGTGAAGGGCAGGCAGCTGGGTGCAGCCGCCCGTGACCTGCACAGCCTGGCGGCTCGGGGCACCAGTGGCTGACCACACTCTGCCGTCTCTCACCTCGCTGCAGTGCCCTTTCCCTCACTCTCACTGCTTTGGGGGTGCACTTCCAAATAAAAACCTGAATGTTAATCCTCACCTTATGTTTGTTCTCTGGGAAGCTAAAGTTGGAATTTTCTTGTGTATTTAATTTTTGTGTATATGTGTAATGTATGTTTTTATAATTGAAAATTGTTAGCAATTAAAAACTATCATTCTCCAAGTTATTTGGTACGTAGTTAAGGTATGTTTTATGGGTTTTCAGATTAAAAACTCAAGAGTGAACCATGATTGGACAAAACTCCTATGTAACAGTGTTGTTGTTGATTTGTTAAAGCCATCTGTGGATGCTTCTGAAAGATGCCAATTAGAGTAGCTCTTGAAGCTAATTTCAAGTGGCAGTGCTGACTGTCCAGGTAGCTGCCCACTTTTGTGGCTTGTTTGACAGTTATGTTCTTGGAAACATAGCACTGACTCTGAATGGCTGTGCTAGAGCTCAGACCTTCTCCTAACCTGCCCTCCTCCTATTTCTGACCACATTGCATCCGCACTGCTGTGCACAGGCTGTTTCTGGTGTGAGCGGGCATTGCCCTCTGGCTGTGGCATGCGGGCCACTCATCGCAGGGTCCTTTCTGGTTGCAGATCCCGGGCTCTGGGCAGGTGGGCTCAGTGGTTGCGGCTGTGGGCTTTGCTGCCCCGCAGCATGCGGGGCAGGGGATGAGCCGTATCCCCTGTGCTGGCACCAGGGAAGGCCTTGCCTAGGTGTTTGGAAGGGAAGTCAGAAATGGGAAGGCAGCAATATCATCTGGAACAGGAGAAACTCTAGGGAGTCTTCAGGTGAAACGGCTGTCAGGATGCCCCCCATGTGACCGCCAAGCCGCAGCACCAGGGGAACCACCCCCATGGTTCGGCTGCCTAGGGGCCTCTAGAATTTGTTTGGAAAAGGTGACAAGTGATTCTCAGCTAATCTCTGTGGGAAAGAGGTTCTGACCTCAGATTGCTTTGTCCTTGGCTTCTCAGCCGTTTGTCTGTCTCCTCTCTTGTTTGCTACTCCCTTTCAGCTTCATCCACAGTTTATTGTGATCCACACAGTCAAAGGCTTTGGCATAGTCAATAAAGCAGAAAGAGATGGTTTTCTGGAATTCTCTTGCTTTTTCGATGATCTAACGGATGTTGGCAATTTGATCTCTGGTTCTTCTGCCCTTTCTAAAACCAGCTTGAACATCTGAAAGTTCACGGTTCACGTATTGCTGAAGCCTGCCTTGGAGAATTTTGAGCATTACTTTACTAGTGTGTGAGATGAGTGCAATGGTGTGGTAGTTTGAGCATTCTTTGACATTGCCTTTCTTTGGGATTGGAATGAAAACTGACCTTTTCCAGTCCTGTGGCCACTGCTGAGTTTTCCAAATTTGCTGGCATATTGAGTGCAGCACTTTCACAACATCGTCTTTCAGGATTTGAAACAGCTCCACTGGAATTCCACACCTCCACTAGCTTTGTTCATAGTAATGCTTTCTAAGGTCCACTTGACTTCACATTCCAGGATGTTTGGCTCTAGATGAGTGATCACACCATCATGATTATCTGGGTCGTGAAGATCTTTTTTGTACAATTCTTCTGTGAATTCTTGCCAACT
This sequence comes from Redunca redunca, assembly GCA_006410935.1. NCBI lineage: Eukaryota > Metazoa > Chordata > Mammalia > Artiodactyla > Bovidae > Redunca > Redunca redunca. Next base: position 606,905 of record SJYQ01096209.1, read on the forward strand.
CGTCTTAATATCTTCTGCTTCTGTTATGTCCAGACCATTTCTGTCCTTTATCGAGCCCATCTTTGCATGAAATGTTCCCTTGGTATCTCTAATTTTCGTGAAGAGATCTCTAGTCTTTCCCATTCTGTTGTTTTTCTCTATTTCTTTGCATTGATTACTGAGGAAGGCTTTCTTATCTCTTCTTGCTATTCTTTGGAACTCTGCATTCGGAGGAGTATATCTTTCCTTTTCTCCTTTGCTTTTTGCCTCTCTTCTTTTCACGGCTATTTGTAAGGCCTCTCCAGACAGCCATTTTGCTTTTTTGCATTTCTTTTCCATGGGGATGGTCTTGATCCCTGTTTCCTGTACAGTGTCACGAACCTCCGTCCATAGTTCATCAGGCACTGTATCTATCAGATCTAGTCCATTAAATCTATTTCTCACTTCCACTGTATAATCATAAGGGATTTGATTTAGGTCATACCTGAATGGTCTAGTCGTTTTCCCTACTTTCTTCAATTTAAGTCTGAATTTGGTAATAAGGAGTTCATGATCTGAGCCACGGTCAGCTCCTGGTCTTGTTTTTGTTGACTGTATAGAGCTTCTCCATCTTTGGCTGCAAAGAATACAATTGATCTGATTTCACTGTTGACCATCTGGTGGTGTCCATGTGTAGAGTCTTCTCTTGGGTTGTTGGAAGAGGGTGTTTGCTATGACCAGTGCATTTTCTTGGCAAAACTCTATTAGTCTTTGCCCTGCTTCATTCTGTATTCCAAGGCCAAATTTGCCCATTACTCCAAGTGTTTCTTGACTTCCTACATTTGCATTCCAGTCCCCTATAATGAGAAGGACATCTTTTTTGGGTGTTAGTTCTAAAAGGTCTTGTAGGTCTTCATAGAACCATTCAACTTCAGCTTCTTCAGCATTACTAGTTGGGGCATAGACTTGGATTACTGTGATATTGAATGGTTTGCTTTGGAGACGAACAGGGATCATTCTGTTGTTTTTGAGATTGCATCCAAGTACTGCATTTCGGACTCTTATTGACCATGATGGCTACTCCATTTCTTCTGAGGGATTCCTGCCCGCAGTTGTAGATATAATGGTCATCTGAATTAAATTCACCCATTCCAGTCCATTTTAGTTCACTGATACCTAGAATGTCGACATTCACTCTTGCCATCTCTTGTTTGACTACTTCCAATTTGCCTTGATTCATGGACCTGACATTCCAGGTTCCTATTCAATATTGCTCTTTAGAGCATCCGACCTTGCTTCTATCACCAGTCACATCCACAGCTGGGTATTGTTTTTGCTTTGGCTCAATCCCTTCATTCTTTCCGGAGTTATTTCTCCACTGATATCCAGTAGCATATTGGGCACCTACTGACCTGGGGAGTTCCTTTTTCAGTATCCTATCATTTTGCCTTTTCATACTGTTCATGGGGTTCTCAAGGCAAGAATACTGAAGTGGTTTGCCATTCCCTTCTCCAGTGGACCACATTCTGTCAGACCTCTCCACCATGACCTGCCTGTCTTGGGTTGCCCCGCAGGCATGGCTTGGTTTCACTGAGTTAGACAAGGCTGTGGTCCTAGTGTGATCAGATTGACTAGTTTTCTGTGATTATGCTTTCAGTGTGTCTGCCCTCTGATGCCCTCTTGCAACACCTGCTGTCTTACTTGGGTTTCTTTTACCTTGGACTATGGGTATCTCCTCACCACCGCCCCTCCTGACCTTGAACATGGAGTAGCTCCTCTTGGCCCTCCTGCACCCGCACAGCCACTGCTCCTTTGACATGGCGTTGCTCCTCCCGGCTGCTGCCTCTGGCTTCGGGAGCGGGGTAGCTCCTCTCAGCCGCTGCCTCTGACCTCAGATGAGAGGTAGCTCCTCTCAGCCGTTCCTGCGCCGTTGCAGTCTGGCACTCTCGGCCGATGCCCCTGACCTCAAACGTGGGGGTAACTCCTCTTGGCCGCCGCCCCTTGGGCGTGGGGTCCTGCTGGCTTCTGCCCCTGACCTCAGTCAGACGTGGGGCAGCTCCTTTTGGCCGCGCTATGTGTGCTTCACGCAGCCGCCCGTGTTTACTGTGTGGATCACAATAAACTGTGGAAAATTCTGAAAGAGATGGGAATACCAGACCACCTGACCTGCCTCTTGAGAAACACATATGAAGTCAAGAAGCAACAGTTAGAACTGGACATGGAACAACAGACTGGTTCCAAATAGGAAAAGGAGTA
>SJYQ01096209.1:614985-654843 GCA_006410935.1 Redunca redunca
CGTGTCTGACTCTTAGCGACCCCATGGGCTGTAGCCTGCCAGGCTCCTCCAGGGGGTCTTTCCACCCCCAGGATCAAACCCAGGTCTTCCTTGATGCAGGCAGATTCTTACCATCTGAGCCACTAGGGAAGCCCAAGAATACTGGAATGGGTAGCCTATCCCTTCTCCAGAGTCTCTTCCCGACCCAGGAATAGAACTGGGTCTCCTGCATTGCAGGCAGATTCTTTACCAGCTGAGCTCTCAGGGAGGCCCCTTAGCCGTGGTACCATTAGGGGGCTCCCACTCTCCCGTCTTCAGGGAGCGGCTTTCACCTCCATGTTTCTCCCTCGTGGCCCTAAAATGATATAGCCTTCATAAGTCTTCAGGTCTGTGTTCAAGACAGAAGGGAGCAGAGAGGTTTAACCAGCAGAGTCTGATAAGAAGTGTAAAAGCTTTTCCAAAATTTCCAGTTGCAGAATTCTCTTCAGATTTTACTGGACAGAGCTAGTCACACGATCACCCTAAACTGCATGAAGACTGGAAAATTAAGGACTTGGGTTATCATAAATGGCTTAGACTAACCATAATCCATAATCTGAGACTAGGTACTACCGGGGTCCAGCCCCGGTTGGATCCAGGGTATCCTCAGGGGGGTGGCATCAGCGACCTAGACGAATAATTTATTTAGAGATATAGAAAGAGATAAAGAAGGAATATAGCAGTTAGGAAAATAGAGGAGACAAAGAGGCTGATACTCCTTGGTTTACACAGAAAGCCAATAAAGCCTCAGACAAAAGACTTGCTCTGTTCAGGTAGGCCACAGGCGCCTGCTTGAATAGCAGAGAGTGCCCTGCCTTGGGCTCCCTCTCGCAGGGGTCTTAGAAGCCCAGACAAGAAAGTGAACTCAGAGGGCCTCTACACCCCAGGGAGTCAGCTTGAAAAGAAGATGAAAGAAACAAAGAAAGACACAGAGAGACCAAGCTTCAGTAAGCAAGGCCCAAAACTTTATTTTTCCAGAGAGCTTATATACCTTAAGCTGTACATAGAGAATAATGGAAGATACAAAGTCATGCAGGGTCAGCAGCCCTGACCCTTACCGAGACTAGGCTTTCTCTCTGCATACATATCTGTATGCAGATTTTCTCTCTGTATACACAGGTCTTAGGTGATTTACATCATCTTCTGGCCAGGAGGCCTACTAACATCTTATGACCCATTCTGATAATGATTAGTCAGCCAGAAAACTCATTTTCTCCAAAGGTGATTTTTCTAAAGTCAGGCGCCACCCTCTGAAAGCACTAGATAAGGTTGCATTCCTATAGGGTAAAGATAAAGTGGACTATAGCATGGAAAGAATTTATTAACTCAAGGTCTAATGTGGTTAAATCAAAGGACATTGTTCACAAGCTTTAGAGAAAGGTGGTTGGGGATAGCCCCCCATTAATGTCAGAGGTGTTGGTGAGAGAGGCATGATATAGTAAAACAGACAGATTCTGGTTTTGGGGTAGATGCTCGAGAGGGTTCGGGGGGTCCCTTGAGGCCTGACCTTGCCTTTGCCCATCAGGTCTCTTCCTCATGACCTTTGCCATGGGTGGGATCTCCCATGCTGGCTCCCAGCAGGGTACCTTGCTTCCCTAAACGAGAGTTCTATTTGCAGTAAAGTAGGGAGAGAAGGGTTTTGGGTAAGCAGTTAACAAAATTTGCCATATACAGTCACCACTTTTACATTATCTATCTTATTTCTTTCAAAGAGAAGTCAATATGAAAATTTCCTCAAATATATATGTCAGTCCTGGTCACTTGATTCTCAGAAGGAAAATATCCAAAACTGGATGGGTTATCTGAATATCATGAAAACCCTGTTATGATCAGTCAAATCACTATTTCTGTTACTTTTCTGAGTATTCTTTTATCTACCAGCAACTCTTTAGCTGTTAAGGGATTCCCTTTCTGTGCTGATAGAATTTAACCTGGTCCATTCTGTCTCAGACCCCTAATTGAAGTCCTCTTCTGAGAGAAAGAAACATTCGCATCTCTACCAGTCATGATGGTTTCAAATGGTTTAGGAAGTTTTGTTTGCGTCTGGTTTGTTTTTTTTAATTCGGTTGAAATTCAGACATTTGGATGATTTGGCAAAATTTAGGAAGTGCTTCTAGGGCAGCTATCTTTAGCTATCAAAAGGAAAAATATAAAAGTTCAAAAGGATCTTTGAACAAATGAGGTGACTGATAAAAAAAACAATCAGAGAGTGACAAATGGCTGCCTGCTATAGAATAAGGAGATGCTGTTGGACTGAACTGAAAGATGAAAATAAAGAATTTGTGATTTTTTTATATCTTTTCCCAGATAAAACTTAAAGAGATATTTGAAACCCCTACAGAAATCAGTCTGGTCTTAGAACTCGTCACAGGAGGAGAGCTGTTTGACAGGTGAGTGGGTCCTGGAAATGTAGCTACAGTACAGTTTTGCATCCAATCGCAAAAATAACTGAAGGGAACTTTCTCCTGAAATTCTTCATGATGACATGTTATACCAGTTAATAACTTCTACTAAGATAAGATTTGATAAGATGTGGGTAAATGAAAATTTGGGATGCTTAGTGAATGAAAAAAACATTGTGCTGTTTACTTTTGCAAACATCTACTTTCTACATACAAAACAATTTCTAAAGTCATACTAAATCTAAGCTCAACAGTAAGATTTAAGAGGATATTTTGTGAGAAAGTATTTGATGAAAATTATAGATAGTTAAGCATGTATTATAATAGTATTCTTTGTTATGATCCAAAGCTCATGAAAATAGATTCTCTCCAAATGATTATTTCTAGGCCTACTTTCTTTTATAGGCTCTTTAAAGAGTTCCAAGTTGCAGAGAAAAATATGTTCTGTAACATCCAATTATAGCCAATTTTAGTTGTCTGTTCATACATTCATCAATCAAGGGAGAGGTTTGAGGGTGCAGGGAGTATATCTGGAAATCTGGTAGAGCATAATACAGACACGTTATTTGTGCAGGTTTTAAGTTTTTGCATGCTTTAAGTTCCCATAGCTCTCCCACCCTCCCTGTCTTCTCAGAAATCCCTCTTTGCCCTGATGTGGTCTTGGGAGCTCTTTGCTGTGCTGATCAGGGTAATTAAACAAAAATGAATTTGGAAGAAGACAAAGAAACTGAGTAGGCTTATATTAGAAATGGTAAGAAACTGCAGTTTCTGTGATGTAAACATCTTATTGGTTGAAGAATGGGTGAAGAGATAAGTGGACTGAAGGCAGAAGAGAGGGTGGGGACCACTGATGTAGCCTGAACGCCTGGAGCCTAGTAAATTCTCAGTAAATAGTTGCTGCATGGGTGAGTGCATGAGTAGCTGCTGCTGTGAGTGGCCTCAGAGGAGAAAGATGCCTAAGGAAAGCAGACTTAGAATGTGCTGGAGAAAGGCATGCCCCCCTCCCCCCTCCCCAGCTACACCTGGTTACATTTGCTGCCTGTTCAAGAGCTTACAGAAGTCTTCAAAGTTTTCACTGTTGTTGTTTAGTCACTAAGTCCTGTCCAACTCTTTATGACCCCACAGACTGTAGCCCACTAGGCTCCTCTGTGACTGGAGTGGGTTGACATTTCCTTCTCCAGGGATCTTCCTGATGCAGGATTCAAACCATGTCTCCTGCATTGGCAGGCAGGTTCTTTACCACTGAACCACCTGGGAAGCTCCATTTTCAAAGGTCTGTCTGCTTTTAATGTTACACAGTGCAGATTTTGACTTTCAGATCAGAAGGAGCAAAATGGCCTTGACTGGAGCCACATATATATCTTCAACAGATACATAATTTTGTTCAGATGTATATTAAAGTTTCCTTAGAACAGGTTATGTGAATAACCAGCTGTTAAAAATTATAGTATTTACACTGTGTTCATTCTTTATAGATAAATGAATCATCTGAGATACGTAAGCATAGGTAGCCTCAACATATACTTCTTGTGGGATTTGGTTCATAGCCAACTGGACTCATGTTGTAAATCCTGACTTAAGGAACAAATAACTGACTCAAGAGTAGTTTGGTTAACTTCTCTGAGCCTCAGAACACATTTGAAGCTGCTGTGCGATGCTGAGGGAGCCAGGGCGCTCTGATCTGCCATAAGCACAGCTTTGCCTTAAAACATTGTGTTCCCGTGTGCTTAGTCAAGGCTCTTCTGGACTCGCTCATTTGAATGTTGCCTAGATTTGTCCACAGTGGTCCTCTTTCAGCGCTTCTTTAGCTTACTCTTTCATGGACATATTCCTTCTCTAGGTACATTAATAGAGTCAGGTTATAGTTAGATCCTGCTGGTTCTAGAGTCGTGAGGTCTCCCTAAGGAAGGCTGACATATTTCTCTGCTAATTGTGGTCTACCAGAGAAAAACCTCCCATTCTTTGTAAATAATTCCAGGACAGGAATTTTCACAATTAAGTAAGTAGTATTGGCTCTGTACCTTCTTACCTCTGTTTGTTTCAGTCGTTTTGGAAACAGGGGTCTCTCTTTCCCTTATCCCCAGCCTTTCTGGGCCTCTCATCTTGTAGTCTAGTTGATTTTTATGGGATAGAATTAATTCAGCTATAGATAAGAATGAAAAACTAAATGTCAATAAATTTCATTTATAATGATAAATATTCAGATTTAGCAGAGGACATCTAAAGAATGGTAGACAGCCAGTAAAGCACTCACCTGACTACTCTATGAACTCTTAGTGGTCTTAGATGATAGACCTTTCCCCCGAATGTTGTCTACATGTCTGTTGCCGTATCTGAGATAAAGGTAGTTTCTCCATTAAGTTACTTAATCCTACAGTTATCTTTAAATTTGGGTCAAACTGAAAATATATCTTGCATTATTATTCACTTACTGGTTTCTTTCCTGAGAGATCAAAATCATAATATGGTCTCTTTTTCCTGTACTTAGGTCAAAACCCAAATTTATTTAATTGTAGTAACAGAAATTCATTCCTGGTCTAGTGATGACTAATAGTATCTAATGAATGAACTAATGGAGCAACTGATGAAGAGATACTGATGTTAGCCCATCATAGTCAAATGGTGTATGACTATATTTTATTAGCAAAGGATCTATGTTGCTGCTAAAAGCCTAAACCTGATAAGTATATGTGAAATCTGCTGTTTCATGTAGCATATGAGTACTAAATTGCATGGGACAATGGATTACAGTTTTTGGAATAAAATCAGTGATATTTTGTGCCCAAGGAGATTCCCCCAAAAAATCTGCACAAAATTACAATATCATGAAAAAAAGAAATCTCTACAACATTTTCTTTTCCATCTTTCTCAATCTAGTTGCAATTCTTATAAATTTATTGAACTTTTCAAGTGGATAAGGTATGAGATTGCTTAACAGTAAATTTCCAATTTTTTTTTTCCAGAAAATGATTGTATTATAAGGCAACTAATTCAGCAGTATCCTTCTGGTCTTCTAATTAAAATTTTTTAACTTTTTTTTTTCTTTTCCCGATTTTTGTCTAACTCTAGTATCAGAATATCTTGTGAATTTTTTAATTTCTCTTTTTTCTGCTTTCTCCTTGTGTTTTTGTTTGCCAGGTTATGCTTGTTCTCATGCCAAACATTATTTATAAAAGGTTTTAGAATTTAAGGCTTTAAATGCTGTTGCCTCAAAAAAGCAAATTTTATTTTGCTTCAGTAGACAGTTAAGGTAAGGAACAGATCACTTTAATCTAATCAGGCATTAGACTGATTCAAAGCTGAGTTTCCTGAAAGCAGATCTATTTCTTGTCAGCTCTTACAGGCTTTGCCCTTTATGGGTCCCAGCTGGAGCCAGGGGACTTTTGCCAAGGATCCCCTTCCTTGGCAGATCCTAGATGCCAGCTTCTGTTCCCTCTACTGTGTAAGGTGGCCTGTCAGCTGCCGATTTAGAATTTGTTAATGACTTTAAAGAAAAAGCATAAGTATCAGATGTCAGGTCTGCTTTTCTGTATGTTTCTTCTCTTCTAGAGCTTGGCTCCTAAAGCCTTCACCTCCTTGGTAGCTCTGTGGTGTCTTCAAGTATACTTTATATTTTATTTAGCTTGTTTTCATTGTTCTTACCTGTAGGCTTGTCCACCTCACCACTACTGAGAGCAAAAATTCAGTACGTATTGTTTGAAAAGTTCTTTCACATACAGCAGTGTGTCTTCCTCTTTTATGTCAACCCTTTGGGACAAGCAGGATGAAAAGCACTGTCCCACTCTACAGATGTGGAGCCTGAGGATGTGAGTGATCTACCCCAGACAGGCAGTCGGTCTGTCTTCCGGTCCAACTCTTCCTCCCCATATGGCCTCATTGTCTTTCTTTTTAAATCCAGTTAGCCCCTTTCAAATTATTTACAAGAGAATAAACTGCTGTTTGTTTTGTTTAAGGAGAATCCCTGATGTATTGCTTGAAAAGTGAAAGTGAAATTGCTCAGTGGTATCCGACTCTTTGCAACCCCGTGGACTCTAGCCTACCAAGCTCCCCCATCCATGGAATTTTTGAGGCAAGAATACTGGAGTGGGTTGCCATTTCCTTCTCTAGGAGATCTTCCTAAACCAGGGATCCAACCCGGGTCTCCCATGTTGCAGGCAGACGCATTACTGTTTGAGCCACTGGGAAGCCGCTTGGCCTTGTATTGCTTGGTCCTGTGCAAAAAAGTATTTAAGTTACTCACTCATCTTTCAGGTTTTTCTGAGGCATTATTATTCTCATTTTTTTTAAGACCACAAACTGTAGAAATTGATAAGTCATACAGTCAGGCCTGAAACTCACTACAAACTTTTTTTTTTTCATTTCCCCCAACTGAAAATATTCTCTTGCAAGAAAATAAACAGTTGTCAATATTCAGGAGAAGTAGTGGTTATATTTGGAGATTATGCATTTAGCTCCTTAATTACCTGACAGAGTCCTTAGTATTTCAGTCCTGATAGTCATTTCTGCTTCAGCATTCCTGGGACTCTGTTCTTGGTGGAAATAAATGGAATTGTCAGGACACAGTCATTAGGAAAGAATCCTAGAAATGGAAATTAGGGCTTTTCTCCAGTCTTCATGGAGTTGTGTCATGGTTGGTTTTATGGTTAACCAAAGTCAGAACACATCTGAATTTGTGAAGACTGTTGTGTCAAAAATTCATCATTAATGTTGAAATGAAGATATGTAACATCTTACTGTCTAAAAGGATAATTAGTCACTATAATGAGGGCCATTTTTGAGTGCCTTTTAGAGGCCTGGCAGTGACAAAACATTTTACTAACCATGATCTCATTTATTTCTCAACAGCAACACATATAAAAGGTAGGCCTTGATATATATATATATATAGATATAGATAGATAGATAGATAGATAACTGAGGATCAGAGAAGTCCATTAACCACCACCAGGTCACTCAGTTTACAGTGGATCTGTTAACAACAGCAATAATTAAATGGAACTGAACTCTAGTATGTCATATTCCAATATATGATTTTTCTAACACACTATACTGCTGCTATGTAAGCAGATGCTAATATTCTTAATATTTAAAAATGAAACTTCAAATTAGTGACATACATTTTATTCTGCTTAAGTGTGGCTTCACTTAAACATTAATGTGTGTATATATATATGTATATATAAATACATATTCCCTTTATGCAGTTTTATCTGTCTCAGTTCAGTTCAGTTGCTCAGTTGTGTCCGACTCTTTGCAACCGCATGAATCGCAGCACGCTGGGCCTCCCTGTCCATCACCAACTCCCAGAGTTCACCCAGACTCAAGTCCATCAAGTCAGTGATGCCATCCAGCCATCTCATCCTCTGTTGTCCCCTTCTCCTCCTGCCCCCAATCCCTCCCAGCATCAGAGTCTTTTCCAATGAGTCAACTCTTCACATGAGGTGGCCAAAGTACTGGAGTTTCAGCTTTAGCATCATTCCTTTCAAAGAACATCCAGAACTGATCTCCTTTAGAATGGACTGGTTGGTTTATCTGTCTACATATAACAAAACATGTGCTTTGATTTGGAGTAGATTTAAAGTCTACTTTTTCAGAAGTTTGACTATAAAGGGAAAAACAAGTGAGGCAGCAGAAAGGGACACAGGGTAAGTGGAGGCTTAGTCTCAGTTTTAAACTGGCCCACTGGAAACACATTAATTTGCTGAAGGAAGGAGCCTACTGGATAGGGAAGCAGGAGAAATCTGAGAGGGATTTTATTTGGAATAACATCCCAGAGAAGACCCTGAGGGAATAAGATCAGAGTCACATGAAAGGGTTGTTTTAGAAAAAGTTTCTCTCTTCCTCAGAAGCATAAAGAGTCAAGCCGCAGAAGGGTCAAAGGACCAAATAGTCACAGCAGAAAGGAAGAGGAACATAGAGGATTTACTACCGGGGCGGCATTGTGATTCTATCCTGCTGCTAAGTTGCTTCAGTCGTGTCTGACTCTGTGCGACCCCATAGACAGCAGCCCACCAGGCTCTGCTGTCCCTGGGATTCTCCAGGCAAGAACACTGGAATGGGTTGCCATTTCCTTCTCCAGTGCATGAAAGTGAAAAGTGAAAAGTAAAAGTGAAGTCACTGAGTCGTGTCCAACTCTCAGCAACCCCATGGACTGCAGCCCACCAGGCTCCTCCTTCCATGGGATTTTCCAGGCAAGAGTACTGGAGTGGGGTGCCATTGCCTTCTCCGGTGATTCTATCCTACTTACACGCTAACACATTAGTCTGGTGTACTTCCGCGAGTGCTGGGAGAGGCGTGGGACGGAGCCCCCTGGGCAGTGCGGCAGGCTGCAGGCGGAGGAGAGTACGTTCCAGGAGAGGATGTGACATGAGTGTCCCTAAGCAGAAAATGGAGAAGGAAAGTGCACCGAGGAATAGCATTCACCCACGAAAAGCAGTGTTTCTTTGGTGTATACTGTGTACGCCTCTCTTCCCATGTCCTGCTGGGCCTTCGCATTCTCTGCCATTGCAGCAGACTCCTGCTGGTGTTAGTTTCACTTTTGTCCACCCGTCAGTGTCTAAGACACAGCTTTGATTCCAGCTTAGCCCAGAAGGCTGCTTGCTACTTTCAGTTCTTTGAAACATGACCAAAAGCCCCATATAGTCAGGCCTCACGCTGCTGGGTCAGGTTCACACCCTGCTTTATTCTCTTCCCAGGCCATTGGGTCACAGAGAGTCGGACAGAGCTGAGTGACTGACACAAGCACGCACACACGCACACACCTTGTTAACCGGGGAATTTTTCATCCTTCTCAAGGAGCTCACAGTCTAGAAGAGGGAAAGTAAAACTAATATGGACCCAAATATTTGTAATACTACCAACACCTCCAAAAATATGTGCTAGAGCTTATAGAGACAACCATACTATCACAAGTTTTAAAAAACTAAAGGAGGGCAAGAGATAAAAAAACAAAGATAAAAATCAGTAGTACAGAGAAAACCTATCACAAAATACTTGGCAATTACTACAGACTGGTCACAAATTTGGCTGTAAGGATTCATAAATGCTATAACTGGTGCATAAGCACAGTCCACTGGTTACAAATTAAGGGGGTCTTTTGTGCTAGGAATGACTTCAGGGAGCTAATAAAGCCTTTTAAGCTGAATCTTAAGTAGGAAAAAGGAAATCAGCAGGTGAAGGGCAGAGAGATGGGAGAGGGATGTCCAGTGCAGAGCATGCTGGGTGGAGGTCCGTCTTGGAAGCTATTCTAGACAGCAAAGCAGTTCCTGTATATCTATCAGATGGATGATTGAATAAACTCTATGCTGTTGGGCTATTTATATAACTTTGGGTCAGGCTTTTCGTTTGTAATATGAGAGTTTGCATTGGGAATCCCTTAGACCCATTTCCAGATCTGCAATTTGATTTGGCCTCTTTTTTCTACACTGTCAGCTCCTTGGCCAGCACCCACAGTGATCCATGGTTCCCTCACTCTCTCCCTAGCTTACAAATTTAACAGATGCTGGTAATACCCTGTGAAACTGTTTATTTAAGCATATGAACTTAATACTCTTTGGGAGAGTTCTTAGAAAAAGCAACAATATAGACAAAGATACCATGAATGAAATAAGAAAGAGCATGAATGAAGCTTAGGAGTGGTAGATTTACACAAGGTACAGCAGAATTCATTCAAGTATAATTTTTTGTGTTGCGTCATGATTGTGTCCTGGCAGCCCTCCGGACTTGGTTTCTGAAGCATATCACTTGGGGCTTTTCAGTCTGTGTACTTGATATTCAGTGCCCATCCTCTCCAGGCCAGTGTGTCTCACATAAACCTACAGTCATCTAATAGCATCTCCACTTAAGAAAAAGCTGCCATTGGTGGGGAGAGCAGTTGGGCTCCTAATCTTTGTGCTAGGAAGTCTGAGCGCCTCAGGATCTGATCAGATTAGAGCTTTTCAGCTGCATTGCTTGTGCTAACTGCTGGGCTGGAGATGAGCTCAATTCAATTTGCAGCAATTAAGATGACAGGAGCAAATGTACAGGAGTCATATTTTAAAGCAGATCCACAGAGAGAAAGAGGCATTGCCTGTGTTTTCTCATACTGCGTTTAAAATGATGAGAAGATGAACAGCCCAGCCATGGGGAAGAAGAGCACGTAGGCCAGGAGCAAACAGTGGACGTTGGAAGCACAGCCTTCGAGTTAGAGGCCTGTGGAGGCCACGGGGCGTAGCCTGGGAGCTGGGGGAGACATGGTGCCTCCTTCCCAGGGATCCCTGTGCCCAGGCCCATTGGTGGCTGGGAGCCCTGTAGAAACTGGGACCCTAGGGCAGCCTTTTGGGTTGGCGTTGTGATTAAAATCCTAGGAGAGATTTTAGTTTTAGCCATTGACGATGGAACAACAGGAAATTGTGCAGCATAGATATAAACTACTTGGTCCTGGACCTTTGAAAATGATCTGAAGTCACTAGTATATTTTGTATAAAGCTATAAAGTCTTCCTACCATTCTATAGGTGACAAACCATGGTAGTATTTGCATTGCTCATGACTTCATCACTCATAGAAATCACAGATATTGTTGTATTATATTAGTTGTTCCAGAGATCTCGAAACAGTGTTTATACTCATCAATTTTTTGAAGCTGTGAATTAAGGTTTGCCACTGGACCTTGTTATTTAACTCAGTAGGTCTTATTTTCTACTACATATCCAAAATGTATTTGACAAGCATAATTCATTATAATTAGTTTCCTTTACAACCCCATGTATTTTAAGTATATTTTTTAAAACATTCTAAAAACAGTCCAGTGGGCTCTCCCAGGCTGCCAGAGGAGGCTGTGGCATACCACCCTCTGTTCTGTGGTTTGTGCCAGGCAGTTCATTTACACAGGCCACACTGGCCAGCACTTAATTAGTGGATCTGAAACCATGTTTTGAAGTTGTTGGTGGTTTAGTCGCTAAGTTGTGTCCAGCTCTTGCGACCCCATGGACTGGGAACCTGCCAGGCCCCTCTGTCCATGGGATGCTCCAGGCAAGAGTACTGGAGTGGCTGCCACTCCCTTCTCCAGGGATCTTCCCGACCCAGGGATCGGACCTGCATCTCCTGCATTGCAGGCAGGCTCTTTGCTGACCAAGCTACACGTGAAGCCCTTGTTTTGAGGTTAGTGCCTGGAAAGCTATCTTATGCTTTTGCACTATTTCAGAGTTATTTTTATGATAGCATTCAGTTGTTTTTTTGAGCATCTGGTTACCTAGACCTCTTGTCTAATAGAACATGGTTATAATAAGGTATCACATTTCTGATTAAAACTAGAGTTAGGCTCTCTTGTGTAGCTTCTGAGGATTGTTTCTTCATCAAGAGTATTTTGTAGTGCTGTTTTATAAGAGGCACTGATGAAACTGGATGAAAAGTAGACCTCATATAAGAGAACTCATAAAATTAATTTTTAATGCATTTATGATCTCTTATTTTATGATATATCTTTATTTTGGTTATTAATTAATTTTCTCAGTTATCATTTGTTACATAAGTAAATTGATATTTTGTGAAAACAATATGTCACTAATTACTCATATGATCTTTGTCATTGTTCAGTCATGAAGTTGTGTCAAACTCTTTGCGACCCTGTAGACTGCAGCACACCAGGCCTCCCTGTCCCTCACTATCTCCTGGAGTTTTCCAAATTTCATATTCATTGAATTGGTGATGCCATCCAACAATCATCCTCTGTCGTCCCCTTCTCCTACTGCCTTCAATCTTTCCCAGCATCAGGGTGTTTTCCAGTGAGTCAGTTCTGATCAGGTGGCCAAAGTATTGGAGTTTCAGCTTCAGCATCAGTCCTTCCAATGAATATTCAAGACTGATTTCCTTTAGGATGGTATGGTTGGGTCTCCTTGTAGTCCAAGGGACTCTCAAGAGTCTTCTCCAACACTACAGTTCAAAAGCATCAATTCTTTGGCGTTCAGCCTTCTTTATGGTCCAACTCTCACATCTGTAAATGTATTCTCATATCCATGTATCAAAAAAATATAAATATACCATTCTATTTTGAATTACTCATTTGTGTCCAACTCTTTGCAAACCCATGGACTGTAGCCCACCAGGCTCCTCCATCCATAGGATTCTCCAGGCAAGGATACTGGAGTGGGCTGCCATTCCCTTCTCCAGGGATCTTCCTGACCCAGGAATCAAACCCAGGACTCCGGCATTGCAGGCAGATACATCTTCTTCTGAGCCAACAGGGAAGCCCTGAATAGCTAAGTTTCCCAGATTGCTAAATGAAGCAACATTAATATATTTCTATCTAGTAACTGGGCTTCCCTAGTGACTCAATGGTAAAGAATCCTCCTGCCATGCAGGAGATATGGGTTTGATCGGTGGGTCAGGAAGATCCCCTAGAGGAGGAAATGGCAACTCATTCCAGCATTCTTGCCTGGGAAATCCTATGGACAGAGGAGCCTGGTGAGCTACAGTCTGTGGGGTCACAAAGAATTGGACACAACTGAGTGACTGAGGACAGTAAACTTTTAACTGTATATGCATCGTTTGGTTTCTTGGGCATTTTCTTTTGAAATCTCAGCTGAATTTTTGGTAAGAATTGTTAGTGTTGCTCATGAAACAACTGCTCTATTTTGCTGAATTGAATCACTTTTGTTAGTGCAAGGTCGATTGCCCATTGCTTGGTGAGGCCAGACAAACCGAAATGTCAGAGTTTGGAGCAGAGAAAGGTTTATTGCAGGGCCATGCAGGAGATGAGTGGCTCATATTCTAAGAACCCCCAAGCTTGAACTCCCCAAAGGGATTTGGCAAAGCATTTTTAAAAACCGGGTGAGGGATCACAGGGTTTGTGATCAGCTCTGCACAGTTCTCCAGTTGGCAGATAAATGAGGTCACAGGGCAGCGTCACAGGGGCTAACACACGCCTGGGGCTGTGTGCTGTGCGCTCATGGTCATCAGGTGGTAGCAGGAGGCGTCACATCTGTACGACTCAGGGAGCCTGCCGTAGATACTGTTGCCTTCCTCAGAGGGTACTCAACAGGATGTTGGGAGGGCCTGTCCTCGGAAGGCAGCTTAGGGCCCTGCTCCATTACGTGTATTTTTTTTTTAATATAAATTTATTTATTTAATTGGGGGCTAATTGCTGTACAATATTGTATTGGTTTTGCCATACATTGATATGAATCTGCCATGGGTGTACACGTGTTCCTCATCCTGAAATCCCCTCCCACCCCTCTCCCCATACCATCCCTCTGGGTCATTCCAGTGCACCAGCCCAGAGCATCCTGTATCATGTGTTGAACCTGGACTGGTGATTCATTTCACATATGAAAATATACATGTTTCAATGTCATTCTCCAAAATCATCCCACCCTCGCTGTCTCCCACAGAGTCCACAAGACTGTTCTATACATCTGTGTCTCTTTTGCTGTCTTGCATACAGGGTTATCATTACCATCTTTCTAAATTCCATATATATGAGTTTGTATACTGTATTGGTGTTTTTCATTCTGGCTTAGTTCGCTCTGTATAATAGGCTCCAGTTTAGAACTGATTCAAATGTATTCTTTTTAATGGCTGAGTAATACTCCATTGTGTATATGTACCACTACTTTCTTATCCATTCATCTACTGATAGACATCTAGGTTGCTTCCATGTCCTGGCTATTATAAACAGTGCTGCGATGAACATTGGGGTACATGTGTCTCTTTCAATTCTGGTTTCCTCGATTTGTAAGCCCAGCAGTGGGATTGCTGGGTCGTATGGCAGTTCTATTTCCAGTTTTTTAAGAAATCTCCACACTGTTCTCCACAGTGGCTGTACTAGTTTGCATTCCCACCAACAGTGTAAGAGGGTTCCCTTTTCTCCAAACCCTCTCCAGCATTTATTGCTTATAGACTTTTGGATAGCAGCCATTCTGACTGGCGTGAAATGGTACCTCATTGTGGTTTTGATTTGCATTTCACTGAGAATGAGTGATGTTGAGCATCTTTTCATGTGTTTGTTAGCCATCTGTATGTCTTCTTTGGAGAAATGTCTGTTTAGTTCTTTGGCCCATTTTTTGATTGGGTCGTTTATCTTTCTGGAATTGAGCTGCAGGAGTTGCTTGTATATTTTTGAGATTAATTCTTTGTCAGTTGCTTCATTTGCTCTTTTTTTTCCCCATTCTGAAGGCTGTCTTTTCACCTTGCTTATAGTTTCCTTTGCTGTGCAGAAGCTTTTAATTTTAATTAGGTCCCATTTGTTTATTGTTGCTTTTATTTCCAATATTCTGGGAGGTGGGTCATAGAGGATCCTGCTGTGATTTATGTCAGAGAGTGTTTTGCCTATGTTCTCCTCTAGGAGTTGTATAGTTTCTGGCCTTACATTTAGATCCTGAATGCATTTTGAGTTTATTTTTGTGTATGGTGTTAGAAAGTGTTTTAGTTTCATTCTTTTACAAGTGGTTGACCAGTTTTCCCAGCACCACTTGTTAAAGAGATTGTCTTTTCTCCATTGTGTATTCTTGCCTCCTTTGTCAAAGATAAGGTGTCCATAGGTACATGGATTTATCTCTGGGCTTTCTATTTTGTTCCATTGACCTATATTTCTGTCTTTGTGCCAGTACCATACTGTCTTGATGACTGTGGCTTTGTGGTAGAGCCTGAAGTCAGGCAGGTTGATTCCTCCAGCTCCATTCTTCTTTCTCAAGATTGCTTTGGCTATTCGAGGTTTTTTGTATTTCCATACAAATTGTGAAATTATTTGTTCTAGCTATGTGAAAAATACCATTGGTAGCTTGATAGGGATTGCATTGAATCTATACATTGCTTTGGGTAGTATACTCATTTTCACTATATTGATTCTTCTGATTCATGAACATGGCATGTTTTTCCATCTATTAGTGTCCTCTGATTTCTTTCACCAGTGTTTTATATTTTTTTGTATATAGGTCTTTTGTTTCTTTAGGTAGATATATTCCTAAGTATTTTATTCTTTTCGTTGCAGTGGTGAATGGAATTGTTTCCTTAATTTCTTTATTTTCTTATTATTAGTGTATAGGAATGCAAAGGATTTCTGCGTGTTGATTTTATATCCTGCAACTTTACTGTATTCATTGATTAGCTCTAGTAATTTTCTGGTAGCTAGTCTTTTAGGGTTTTCTATGTAGAGGATCATGTCATCTGCAAACAGTGAGAGTTTTACTTCTTTTCCAATCTGGATTCCTTTTATTTCTTTTTCTGCTCTGATTGCTGTGGCCAAAACTTCCAAAACTATGTTGAATAGTAGTAGTGAGAGTGGGCACCCTTGTCTCGTTCCTGACTTTGGGGGAAATGCTTTCAATTTTTTACCATTGAGGATAATGTTTGCTGTGGGTTTGTCATATATAGCTTTTATTATGTTGAGGTGTGTTCCTTCTATTCCTGCTTTCTGGAGGGTTTTTATCATAAATGGATGTTGAATTTTGTCAAAGGCTTTCTCTGCATCTATTGAGATAATCATATGGCTTTTATTTTTCAATTTGTTAATGTGGCATATTACATTGATTGATTTGCGGATATTGAAGAATCCTTGCATCCCTGGGATAAAGCCCACTTGGTCATGATGTATGATCTTTTTAATGTGTTGTTGGATTCTGATTGCTAGAATTTTGTTAAGGATTTTTGCATCTATGTTCATCAGTGATATTCGCCTGTAGTTTTCTTTTTTTTGTGGCATCTTTGTCAGGTTTTGGTATTAGGGTGACGGTGGCCTCATGGAATGAGTTTGGAAGTTTACCTTCCTCTGCAATTTTCTGGAAGAGTTTGAGTAGGATAGGTGTTAGCTCTTCTCTAAACTTTTGGTAGAATTCAGCTGTGAAGCTGTCTGACCTGGGCTTTTGTTTGCTGGAAGATTTCTGATTACAGTTTCAATTTTTGTGCTTGTGATGGGGCTGTTAAGATTTTCTATTTCTTCCTGGTTCACTTTTGGAAAGTTGTACTTTTCTAAGAGTTTGTCCACTTCTTCCAAGTTGTCCATTTTACTGGCATAGAATTGCTGATAATAGTCTCTTATGATCCTTTGTATTTCTGTGTTGTCTGTTGTGAATTTTCCATTTTCATTTCTAATTTTATTGATTTGATTTTTCTCCCTTTGTTTCTTGATGAGTCTGGCTAATGGTTTGTCAATTTTATTTATCCTCTCAAAGAACCAGCTTTTTGCTTTGTTGATTTTTGCTATGGTCTCTTTTGTTTCTTTTGCATTTATTTCTGCCCTAAGTTTTAACATTTCTTTCCTTCTACTAACCCTGGGGTTCTTCATTTTTTCTTTTTCTGGTTGCTTTAGGTGTAGTGTTAGGTTATTTATTTGGCTTTTTTCTTGTTTCCTGAGGTATGCCTGTATTGCTATGAACCTTCCCCTTAGCACTGCTTTTACAGTGTCCCACAGGTTTTGGGTTGTTGTGTTTTCATTTTCATCCATTTCTATGCATATTTTGATTTCTTTTTTGATTTCTTCTGTGATTTCTTGGTTATTCAGCAGTGTGTTGTTCAGCCTCCATATGTTGGAATTATTATTAGTTTTTCTCCCATAATTGAGATCTAATCTTACTGCATGTGGTCAGAAAAGATGCTTGGAATGATTTCAATTTTTTTGAATTTACCAAGGCTAGATTTATGACCCAGGATGTGATCTATCCTGGAGAAGTTTCCCTCCATTACATTTTGATTTGTTCAAAGTACACATCTAGAAAGATCCTAGTTACTATAATATCTAGAAACTGCATGACTGAGCTTGTTCCTAAAAGCAACAGTAACATTTCTGTCTGCCACGTTTTCCTTTGGGAAGCACGGGTATGACTGGTCTCCGTCTGGATCCGCGGGCAGTTGCTTGCAGCGGCTGAGCATCCCTTCCCAGGCCAGTGCTTTTTATTTATTTATTTTTTTTGCCATGATAAGGAACATAGGCAAATGTCCACAGCCTGAAATTTTTCTAGCATCCATTCACTTAGCAATTAGTACTGATTCCACAAATATTTATTGACCCCCTACTATGAACAGCTTTGCAGGGGTGATCAAAGCAACAGTCTAGTGAGAAGGCTGAGAATTTTGCCACAATACCCAACAGAAGACATTGACCAAGCACATCTACCATAGTGATGCTATAGAGAAAAAGGTTGCAGGATTTCACTTTCCTTTGCTTGGTCACCAGTATCTCCACCTACAACCTTATGTATCAGTTACAAACCTGTATTTGCAGCTTGAGAAGTTCCTTCCTATTGCTCTTCCCAATCCATCATGAATGGCCTAGGTCATAGCTCAACTTATTAAATATTTAAAATTGAATGTCTGAGTTTGAGAAACTTGTCCCTGTGACATTCTGATGAACAAAACAACTGAGAACAAAATTTCTTTTAGCAGAAGGAGCCTGGAAGAGAAGCACTTGGGTTTTTATGGCAGAACCTAGTAATGGTTTACAGAGTTCACGGGTGATCAGGTGGGGAAGGCACCTGCATTTGAGCTCCTGCCCTTATGTCTGCTCTCAAGATGTTTTGGACAACAAGAGTTAATACATTTTTTGGCTGTATAAACCTTAGTGCAACATGTATTTATGGTGATGTATTTATTAGTAGTTTCTCCATTATGTATGGTCTCCTCAGGGGCAGGGCCCAATCTTACTTGACTTTCATTATTTGTTTTTGGTTGTGCTGGGTGTCCGTCGGTGTGCAGGCTTTTTCAGCAGTTGCAGAGCCGGGGGGCCGCCCTAGTTGCCGTGTGCAAACTCTCACTGCAGCGGCTTCTCTTGTTGCGGAGCACGGGCTCCAGGGTGCATGCGCTTCCGTAGTTGTGGCACAGGGGCTTAGTTGCTCCAAAACAAGTGGGGTCTTCCCAGATCAGGGGTCAAACCTGTGTCCCCAGCATTGGCAGACAGATTCTTTACCACAGAGCCACTTAGGGAAGTCCCCAAATCCTATTCTTTATTAAGTCCAGCAAGTACGGGCTCGCATTTGACAGAAATATTGATTAAATATCATTATCCCATCTTCGCGATCTAGTTCTCTCTGTAGTCTTGGTCCTTTTCCTTATAACGGTTTCCCTGCTCTCCAGTCCCATGCTTCTCCCCTGCACGCATCCCACCCCCAGCTCCTATCCTCCTGACAGCTAGAAAACTCCTGTATGTCCTTCAGGTATCAGCCACCTCTGGAATACTTTTCTCACCCTGCCTGGCCCACAGAATAAATCGTCTGCCCTTTCTGGGAGCTCCCAGGCCGTTCTCTAATATCTGTCACAACATTTACCACACCGTGTAGACTGTTACCTGTGTTTTTATACCAAGAGAAACCAGTTGAGTGCAGAAGCCTTGTTTGGTGTACTGCTGAGCACCTAGCACACAGTGCTCATTCCATAATATTTACTGGCTAAATAAACTCATGGGTGCCTTTGTTAGAATGCATCATCCTTATTAATTGGGTGAAGTATATTGCTATTTTAATACATAGTATAGGAAAGTAGTGAAATTTTCATTATTCTTTCTACAACCACTGCTCTTCCCTCTATACTACCTGAAAACAGTCCCAAGTAAATTCACTCCTCCAGCCAGCCAGTCACTAGACATTCACACAAGGACATTTCTGAACACAGCCCCTTAACCCTTAATTATATCAAAATGAAAACTCATAAAGATCATACTTAGGTCAAAGCTTGAGAATTCACAATAAAGTGAATTATAGAGAAGAAATTCTAGGGAGTGAAGCACTTCTTTTCTAAGGGGTGGAGAAGCTCATAAGAATTCACATACATTTAACAGACAAGGAGGGCTTCTCATCAGGAAGGCCACTCATGCTTGTGCAAGTTGGTTCTGTGCTAACCCAGAAAGAGTTCTTGGGTAAATGAAGCCATGAGTCATGCCCCCTGGAGGGTATCCGGAAGTTGTGGTGAAGCTCTAGTCTTCAGTGTCTATGGGGGTGTCCACACTGATTTTTGCAGGGCCAGAGGTAATTGATTCTCTCCTCTTCTGGGCAGAATCAGTTCAGTTCAGTCGCTCAGTCGTGTCCAACTCTTCTGACCCCATGAATCACAGCACGCCAGGCCTCCCTGTCCATCACCAACTCCCGGAGTTCACTCAGACTCACGTCCATTGAGTCTGTGATGCCATCCAGCCATCTCATCCTCTGTCGTCCCCTTCTCCTCCTGCCCCCAATCCCTCCCAGCATCAAAGTCTTTTCCAATGAGTCAGCTCTTCACATGAGGTGGCGAAAGTACTGGAGTTTCAGCTTCAGCATCATTCCTTCCAAAGAAATCCCAGGGTTGATCTCCTTCAGAATGGACTGGTTGGATCTCCTTGCAGTCCAAGGGACTCTCAAGAGTCTTCTCCAACACCACAGTTCAAACGCATCAATTCTTCGGCGCTCAGCCCTCTTCACAGTCCAACTCTCACATCCATACATGACCACTGGAAAAACCATAGCCTTGACGAGACGGACCTTAGTCGGCAAAGTAATGTCTCTGCTTTTGAATATGCTGTCTAGGTTGGTCGTAACTTTTCTTCCAAGGAGTAAGCGTCTTTTAATTTCATGGCTGCAGTTACCATCTGGGCAGAATAGGAGATGGAAAAAAAATGTTAATTATCAGCCATTCTTTTCCATCATCTGCATAACAACATCCTTCCTTTAACAGGACTGGAGCAAACCAAGCAGGTGCGGCCCCCAGAGGACACACTAATCACATTTGTGTTTGTTGATGGGTGTGCCACAGAATCCACACGTAGAGAGGAATGCAGAGGGTGAAGTAATGGTAGTCAAAGTTCTCTACTTCCTCTGACACAGTAGTTCTTCTGTTCCCCTTTTAAGGGGATACTCCATTTGAAAATACTCAGAGAGTATTAGTCAGTCAGTTAATCAGTTCAGTCACTCAGTCGTGTTCGACTCTTTGCAACCTCATGGACTGCAGCACACCAGGCCTCCCTGTCCATCACCAGCTCTCGAGTTTGCTCAGACTCATGTCCATTGAGTCGGTGATGCCATCCCACTATCTCATCCTCTGGCGTCCCCTTCTCCTCCTGCCTTCAGTTTTTCCCAGCATCAGGGTCTTTTCCACTGAGTCAGTTCTTCAGAAAGTCAGTCAGAGAGTATAGTTCAAGTATAGTTTCAATTAAAATTTTAGTAAGTAGATTATATAACTTAATTGTGAATTGGAAAAACTCATATTGTTGTAAGGAAATATCATGTGAAAATTTATTTTTAAGGACCAGTTAATAATAACCCCCTGAGTATTGTAATCTGTCTTTGCATTTTATTTGACCTGGTACGTAACAGGTGTCTGATAAATAAACTATGATGTTTATAATAAATGAACTGTGGTGTTGGAGAAGACTCTTGAGAGTCCCTTGGACTGCAAGAAGATCCAACCAGTCCATTCTAAAGGAGATCAGCCCTGGGATTTCTTTGGAAGGAATGATGCTAAAGCTGAAGCTCCAGTACTTTGGCCACCTCATGCGAAGAGTTGACTCACTGGAAAAGACTGATGCTGGGAGGAGAAGGGGACGACAGAGGATGAGATGGCTGGACGGCATCACCGACTCGATGGACATGGGTTTGGGTGAACTCCAGGAGTTGGTGATGGACAGGGAGGCCTGACGTGCTGCATTTCACAGGGTGGCAAAGAGTCAAACACAACAGAGCGAGTGAACTGAACTGAACTGAACTGAATAAATTAAAAAGTTAGGAAGAATATTCCATTTTTCATTCTTTGAAAATATATGAGTTTTTTTGGCAGTGTTCAAAATAATTGCATGAAGAAAATAATTAACTTCTTCCCATCAATATAGTTTTTCTGAGTCTTAATAATTATGGTCATTGAGGTATCTTCTTTTAATACATCTTTTTATTTTTTCATACCTGTTCTGATCAAGCCCTATTTGGAAAACATTTTCAAAATATAGCATCAGATACTTTGAGAACTTAAACTTCTTGCCACAACATTAAAGAAGAAGGTACTTTCTGAAAAATAACTATACTATTTGAGATACTAACCATCTAAGAAAAGTTACAATGTTAAATTACAAAAATTCAACAGTTTTAAAGTTGTTTTTTGCTATTCTGTCTCTTTTAAGTTTTGAGTTGACCTTTTTCAGATGTCTTTTCTACAAACTTTTTGTCAGATGAAAACATCTTGTGCAAGTTGTTAATCTACAGTCTATCAAAAAAAAAAAAAGTTTTCTCTTAAAATTCTGGGAAGACTGAGACCACTACAAAGTTGATTTCCAGTCTCCCCAAATATCCCCATGAGATTAGACAGAAAATCTAGCACGGAAACCAGAACTGCACAGACAGCATCTGTAGCAACACCAGGTGACAGAGTATCTCTGTGATGCTAAAACATGAATGAATGAGGACAAAATCCTGACAATTTGGAAGAGCTGTATGGTATTAGCAATTATGTAAGAAGAGGCAGAGGAAGCAGGAGGACATGTGATAGAACTAAGAACAGAAAACTCAAATCTCCAAATCGTTGGGAGCAGGATGGGCCAGTATAAGAAGACAGCTAAGGGCTGGAAGAAGCACCAGCTGGGATCAAAATTGCTGGGAGAAATATCAATAACTTTAGATATACAGATGACATCACCCTTATGGCAGAAAGTGAAGAGGAACTCAAAAGCCTCCTGATAAAAGTGAAAGAGGAGAGTGAAAAAGTTGGCTTAAAGCTCAACATTCAGAAAACTAAGATCATGGTATCTGGTCCCATCACTTCATGGCAAATAGATGGGGAAACAGTAGAAACAGTGGCTGACTTTATTTTGGGGGGCTCCCAAATCACTGCAGATGGTGACTGCAGCCATGAAATTAAAAGACACTTACTCCTTGGAAGAAAAGTTATGACCAACCTACACAGTATATTGAAAAGCAGAGACATTACTTTGTCAACAAATGTCCATCTAGTCAAGGCTATGGTTTTTCCAGTGGTCATGTATGGATGTGAGAATTGGACTGTGAAGAAGGCTGAGCACCAAAGAATTGATGCTTTTGAACTGTGGTGTTGGAGAAGATTCTTGAGAGTCTGTCCCTTGGACTGCAAGGAGATCCAACCAGTCCATCCTAAAGGAGATCAGCCCTGGGTGTTCATTGGAAGGACTTATGCTAAAGCTGAAACTCCAATCCTTTGGCCACCTGATGCGAAGAGTTGACTCATTGGAAAAGACTCTGATGCTGGGAGGGATTGGGGGCAGGAGGAGAAGGGGATGACAGAGGATGAGATGGCTGGATGGCATCACCGACTCGATGGACATGAGTTTGGGTAAACTCCAGGAGTTGGTGATGGACAGGGAGACCTGGCGTACTGATTCTTGTGGTCGCAAAGAGTTGGACATGACTGAGCAACTGAACTGAACTGAAGGCCTTTTTGTCATCCAAATTTCTCAGAAGTGCAGTGGCTACACCCCTAGTAAGGTTTGAAGAGACTGCTACAGTCAAGGCTCTATGAACTCTTGAAATTAATATCTAAAGTCTCTTCGGAGGGTGGCAGGGGGAGAAAATGTATTTAGGAGAAACTTCTGGAAAGAGACTTCAGTAATCAGAATAGAGAGGATAGGCGAGGGAATGATGTTCCAGACAGGGAAGAGATCTTAGAAAGGATGAGGTCCAGACTTTAAAGCCTTCGTGAAATTATACAGTTGAGAGCTGTGACACTGGAATAGATATCCTGACCTATAACTCTGTAAAAAGGTTGAGAAACAAATTTCTCTTAAAAATAAGCAGCAAAATGGCTTAGTTAATTCCAAAGCAAAATGATTATAAGAAGATAGAAAACAAGAAGTAGAATAGGGTCCCTTCAGGTGGTAAAAGCATGGTTGGAGGATATGCCCAGAAAAGGAAGGAAATTATAACTTAATGCAAAATAAACTAAAATTAAGAAAATCTAGAAAAAAGAACAATATATATATAAATCAAAAGTAGAAAAACCTTTCTTTAAAGTGTACTTCACTTGCAGTATTAGTCTCACAGCACAGTGATTAAACATTTCTATAGAGTATGTCCATTGAGCGCTGTAGG
Organism: Redunca redunca; assembly: GCA_006410935.1. Lineage (NCBI taxonomy): Eukaryota > Metazoa > Chordata > Mammalia > Artiodactyla > Bovidae > Redunca > Redunca redunca. The sequence continues at coordinate 638,388 of SJYQ01096209.1, forward strand.
GGGTCCGCCCGTGCTGTGCCGGCGCCCTTGCTGCTAGTCTGCTTTGCACACGGCCGTCCGTGTCTCTGTCTCCTGCCCCGTCATGGCCTCCCTTCTCCCCTTTCCCCACGTACACCACCGGTTTGTTCTCTTTACCTGTGAATGTGTTTCTGTTTTTTTATGTACATTACTAGTTTGTTTTATTTTTTATATTCCACATATAAGTGATAACATAGAGTATTTGTCTTTTTCTGTCTGGTTTATGTAACAAAGCATAAGTCTCTCTGGGTCCATTCACATTGTTGCAGATGGCAGGATTCTATTCATTTTCACAGCTGATCAGTTCCATCACGCGCACGTACCACATCTGCCCCCGTTCATTTGTTGGTGACACTAAGGGTGCTTCCCTGTCTTGGCCATTGTAAGTGGTGCTGCTGTGAGCATTTGGGTGCATGTAGCTTTCTGAATAGTGTTTCCATTTTCTTTGGATATATACCCAGGAGTGAAACTGCTGGATCATATGGTAGTTCTATTTTCAATTTTTTGAGGAACCTCTATACTGTTGTCCAATATGGTTCTACTGATTTACATTCCTACTAACAGTGTACAAGGGTTCCCTTTTTTCCACATCCTTGCCAACATTTGCTATATGTGGGATTTTTGATGATAGCCTTTCTAAACAGCATGAGGAGATATCTCACTGTGGTTTTGAGTTGCTTTTCTCTGATGATCAGTGATGTTAAATATCTTTATAGATACCTATTGGCCATTTGTATGTCTTTGGAACAAGTCTGTTCTGGTCTTCTGCCCGTTTTTAAGTCAGGGTGCCTGTTTTTCTGATGCTGACTTGCATGAGCTGTCACACATGTCAGTGGGTGTGTGCGTGCCCAGTCTGTCAGTCGTGTCTCACTCTGTGACCCCGTGGGCTGTAGCCCACCAGGCTCCTCTGCCCATGGGATCTCCCAGGCATGAATACTGGAGTGGTTTCCCATTCCCTTCTCCCGGGGATCTTCCCAAACCAGGGGTCAAACCTAAGTCTCTTGCATCTCCTGGATTGGCAGGCAGATTCTTTACCACTAGTGCCATCTGGGAGGCCCGTATATGTTGGATATTAGTTCCTTATTGGTCATATCATTTATAAATAGTTTCTACCATTCAGTAGCTTGTGTTTTAATTTTGTCAGTGGTTTTTTTTGCTATGCAAAAGCTTTTAACTTTAGTTAGGTCCCACTTGCTTATTGTTGCTTTTACTTCTTTTGCTTAGGAGACAGATCTGAAAAAATATTGCTATTATTTGTGTCAGAGAGTTTTCTGCCTAGATTTTCTCCTAGAACTTTTATGGTTTCAGGTCTTATGTTTAGATCTTTAATCCATTTTGTGTTTTTTTTTTTTTTTATGGTGTTAAGAAATGTTCAAATCTCATTCTTTTACAAGTAGCTGTGCAGTTTTCCCAGCAGCATTTACTGAAGAGACTCTCTTTTCACAACTCTGTGTTCTTGACTCTTTTGTCACATATTAATTGGCCATAAGTGTGTAGGTTTATTTCTGCAGTCTCTATTCTGTTCCTTGATCTGTGTACCTGTTTTGTGCCACCTCCTTGCTGTTTTGATTACTGTAGCTTTGTAGTATAGTCTGAAGTCAAGATGCATGACACCTCCAGCTTTGTTCTTTTTTTCTCAAGATTGTTTTGTAAATTTGGTTTTTTTGTGTGATTCCATGGAAATTTTAGGATAATTTGTTCTAGTTCTGTAGAAAATGTCATGGATAGTTTGATAAGGATTGCATTAAATCTGTAGATTGCTTTGGGTTCAGTTCAGTTCAGTTGCTCAGTCGTTTCTGACTCTTTGCGACCCCATGAATCGCAGCACACCAGGCCTCCCTGTCCATCACCAACTCCTGCAGTTCACTCAGACTCATGTCCATTGAGTCCGTGATGCCATCCAGCCATCTCATCCTCAGTCGTCCCCTTCTCCTCCTGCCCCCAATCCCTCCCAGCATCAGAGTCTTTTCCAATGAGTCAACTCTTTGCATGAGGTGGCCAAAGTACTGGAGTTTCAGCTTTAGCATCATTCCTTCCAAAGAAATCCCAGGGTTGATCTCCTTCAGAATGGACTGGTTGAATCTCCTTGCAGTCCAAGGGACTCTCAAGAGTCTTCTCCAACACCACAGTTCAAAAGCATCAGTTCTTCGGTGCTCAGCCTTCTTCACAGTCCAACTCTCACATCCATACATGACCACAGGAAAAACCAGAGCCTTGACTAGACGGACCTTAGTCGGCAGAGTAATGTCTCTGCTTTTGAATATGCTATCTAGGTTGGTCATAATTTTTCTTCCAAGGAGTAAGCATCTTTTAATTTCATGGCTGCAGTCACCATCTGCAATGATTTTGGAGCCCTTGCTTTGGGTAGGTTGTGAATTTTAACAGTATTTATTCTTCTAATCCCAGAACATGGGCTGTCTTTTCATTGTTTTGTAGTATCTTCAGTTTCCTTCATCAGTGTTCTATAGTTTTCAAAGTATAGTTCTTTCACTTCCTTGGGTAAGTTTCTTCCTAGGTATTTTATTTTTTGGACATAGTTTTAAACAGGATTATTTCCTGCTTTCTCTTTCTGATCATTGTTAGTGTATTGGAGGTGGGAGGGGATTCATATTTGGGAACGCATGTACACTCGTGGTGAATTCATGTCAGTGTTTGGCAAAACCAATACAGTATTGTAAAGTAAACTAAAGTTTAAATAAAAATTTTTTTAAAAAAATGAAAAGCAAATAGATTTCTGTATATTAATCTTACATCTTGCAACTTAGTTGAATTCATTTATTCATATAGTTTTTTGTGAAGACTTTAGGACTTCCTATATGGAGTGTCCTGTCATCTGTAAGAAGTTCCATTTTACCTCTTCCCTCCAAGTTTGGATGCCTTTTATGTATTTATTTATTTATTGGTCAGATTTCTGTGGCTAGGATTTCTAATACTGTGTTAAGTAAAAGTGGAGAGAATGGACATCCTTGTCTTGTTCCTAATTTTAGAAGAAAGGCATTTAGCTTTTCACTGTTGAATGTAATGTTGGATTTTTTAATCCAGCTGTAATCCAGCTGTGGATTTGTCTTAAATGTCCTTTATTATTTTGAGATGTGTTTCCTCTCTACACAGTTTGATGAGATTTTTCATCATGAATGGTTGTTGAATTTTGTCAAATGCGTTTGCTGCATCTATTGAAATGATCATGTGATTTTTATCCTTCCTTTTGTTAATGTGGTGCAGCACATTCATTGATTTGCAAATATTTAACCATCCTTGCATCTTGGAATAAATCCTGCTTGATCATAGTGTATGATTCTTTTAATATATTGTTGAGTTAGGTTTACTGATATTTTGTTGACAATTTTTGCATCTACATTAATCAGATATTGGCCTATAATTTTCTTTTTTGTGTGTTATCTTTGTCTGGTTTTGGTATCAGGGTAATGGTGGCCTCTTAGAATGAATTTTGGAGTTTTCCCTCCTCTTACATTTTTTGGAATAGTTTGAGAAGGATAGATAATAATTCTCTTTTATGTGTTTGCTAGAATTACCCTGTGAAGCCAACTCCCCTCTGGACTTAAGTTTGCTGGGGGTGTTTTTTAATTACAAATTCAATTTTAATACTACTGATTCATCTGTTCAGATTGTCTGTTTCTTCCTGATTTAGTCTTGACGGTTTATTTCTAGAAAGTTTTCCATTTCTTCTAGGTTGTCCAAGTGGCTGGCGTATAACTATTCATGGTATTCTCTCTCTCTCTCTCTCTTTTTTTCGTATTTCTGTGGTATTTGCTGTTATTTCTCCTCTTTCATTCCTTATTTTGTTTATTTGAGCCCATAAAGTAGAAAAAATCTTGCTGCTGTTGCTGCTGCTGCTAAGTTACTTCAATCATGTCTGACTCTTTGTGACCCCATACCCCAAAGAAGAAATCCAAAGCAATGGAAGAAGATAAATATGAAACATTCTAATTCAGGAAAATTCTTTAAAAAAAAAAAAGAAAAGACTTTAATTTCAAAAGAAAATGTCTGGCCCAAATCTATGCAAAAGGAGCAAGTCATTTATTTGGAAAAGAAAAGCAGATGAGAGGGCATGAGGGGGTGTAAAAGAGGACCTGCAGATAAAAAGAGAATAAGAGACATAGCCAATCAGTTGCATGGGCTTTATTTTGATGCTGATTCAAACAAACCAATTTTAAAAACAATTATAAAGTTGAAACTGCATATCTGACAATATTAAGGAATTGTCATTTATAGATATGATAATGGCATTGAGTTATGATTTTAAAAGATCCTTTATTTTTAGAGATACCTCCTTAAATATTTATGAATGAAGTTATATGATGTCTGATATTTGCTTTAAAACAATAGACGAGGAGGAAAAGTAATTGGATAGATAAAGCAACATTGGCCATGAATTAATAATTGCTGAAGCAGTATGACAATTAAATGAGATGGTTCATGGTATATTGTCTACTTGTTATAGGTTTAAAATTATTTGCAACAGATTTGAAAAGAATTTTTTGTCCCCAACAGGATGGATACTTCAAGCCTAGGCAAAATAAATGTTTTCCATTTTCCTAAAAAAACCTAAAGAATTCTAGATTGCCAACTTACGGAAATCTTTGCCCTTGTGTTATGGTAGCCTGCTTTAATTGTTTAGATAAATCTTCTTTAACATTAATTTAACTTCTTTTAACATCTGCTCAATTGAATGCACGTGTCTGAGAAGCATTTCATGGTTTTTTTTAGGATTGTGGAAAAGGGATATTATAGTGAACGAGATGCTGCAGATGCTGTCAAACAGATCTTGGAGGCAGTTGCTGTAAGTATGAAGTGACAGCAATAGTGTAACTCCTGGTAATGTCTTCCTTTTACAGGGTCATCTTTAAGAAGTATATTTCAGTGACAAACAGTAAAATTTACAGAAAAACTGTATGAAATATTTACTAGAAAATGTTGAACAAATTTATATTTTCTGTTGATAACTGAGACTCTGAAAGATGCAGTCCTCAAATGTAATGCCGTAAGTTTGTAAGAATCATTTCCATTCTGTTGTTTTGAATAAGATCAGCCTTTGGTGCCTATGGTTGTTTTTTCTCTCTGCATTACTTGAGTTTTGCTCTTTATTGTTTTTACTGTTTAGTAAGGAAGTGGGAAAAGGTTCAAAGAGATAAATATAGACCTTAGAGCATAGAGATTGTTGATTTTTCTTTCAAGAAAAGAAATGAGTAAATTAGGAGAATAAATTCTGACAATTTTTTGAAAGGGAGAAGAAGTGTGTTAACACTTTTTAAACTGGAATAAAGCTTTATAAGTTGATGGAAACATGCACCCCTATTTACACACACACACACAAATATAATTTTGATTTCAATTGTATTGAATTAGTAGGGGAATATTTGTCTAGATAAAACAGACTCAATTGGTTAAAATCTTCCCATATATTCAGTGGTGTCTAGTACATCCTTGGACACTTTGGTGATCCTTTTATTGAATCTAAAGCCAGAACAAATTTAAAACAAAAACTGTATTATTTTACCTACTCACAAAGCTCTACAAAGCTTCAGTTTAGGAAGCAGGTTACTACATTCAAGTCAAACATTCTTTGAGAGAAGTTTTATAAAAATCAAATTTTCTCTGATTGCTGAAAATAAGGGTTAACTTGGAGAAAAAAATTAAAGTGATTTTTCTTAGTGTTTCACAGGTAGAAAGTAGAAATTTAAAACTTGTGAGAAGTAGGTGACATTTATGAAATAGTTTATTGTCAGCTGCATGGCTATAGAGAGCTATAAAAAATAAGACAGTTGGGAACTCTAAGTAATCATTGATATAGCTCACATTTCTTCTGAATCACACACTTTAAAGACTGTATCTGTGCTGGTTTTTGAACCCACAGAAGTTGAAAACTTCAAGTTACTGGTGAAATATATTGCAAGCATAATTATATCCCTTAGGTAAAAAGCCTTAAAACCCTTCTCTTTGCCCCTACGTCATCTCAATTCTTACCCCAAATATTTCACACTATTTGTGTAACTGTAATCTTGCTTCTTGTGCTTTTTAGATTTAAAATTATAGCATTTTTAAAAGCTTTTACAGTGAATATGAAACTCCAGTACTTTGACCACCTCATGCGAAGAGTTGACTCATTGGAAAAGACTCTGATGCTGGGAGGGATTAGGGGCAGGAGGAGAAGGGGACGACCGAGGATGAGATGGCTGGATGGCACATCCGACTTGATGGATGTGAGTCTGAGTGAACTCCAGGAGATGGTGATGGACAGGGAGGCCTGGCGTGCTGCGATTCATGGGGTCGCAAAAAGTCAGACACGACTGAGCAACTGAACTGAACTGACAGTGAATATGAAAGATGTTTCCCCTTTGGGTTTGAATTCATTCAGTCAGTCTTTAAGCGCAGTCTTTACGCCTTCTTGATACTCAGCCTCTTGAAATAAATTCCAGGTTGTCCCAAGTTAAATGGTCTAGTCAGTCTGGACATTTGGGAAGGGTCATCATGTCATCTGTCATAAAGCACAAGGCCAAAGCTTAAAGCCCTCTTTTCTATTTACTTATAGAGAAAACCAGGGAATATTTCATCTCCTCTGGTAGCTCACTGTTTCTGCCACCTCTAGTCCTTTCCTTGTTACCACCAATATCTTACTGTTCCTCTGTTTTCAGAAAAATCACCGTCATTCTCTTTTATCCACCTCTGATGCTGCCTTCTCTCTTTTGCTAACCACAGTTCCCTTGGGCATATATTAATTTCAAAGCCGTGAACTTGGAGCCTGGAGAAACTTGCAATACAGAGTGTACAGTGAATTTAACAAAATAAAAGGAAATGGTTGAAGAAATGTTAAATATGTCTGCTATCTCAAAAAAATAGATTATTTTGCTTGAATTGTTTTAAATATTATAGTGATGGGCATGAGGAGTTGCAAACAAAGTCATCCAACCCTTTAAGGTTCTGGGACAAATATGGTATCTGAACACTGAAGAAAGAGAGGAAATGAACATGATTGTAAGGGTGCAAAACAGGATGAAATAGTGGAAGTTCCTTTTGTTAAATTTTTAAAATCTGTAATCTCCCCTAAAAAAGAAATAAATTTAGCCTGTTAGAATTAAGATAAAGAATTAATGCTAGATATTGAAGAACTGGAAAGACAAAAGGGGAACAGAGGTAGCAGCTTCTGATAGATTGTAGAGGTAGCAGCTTCAAGACGCAGCCCCCTTTTGGACTGGAGAAACCCAGTAAAGAGACTGGATGATTAAAGTTTAGAAGTGTAAAGGAGGCACTTTATAGTCCTGTGTGCAGACCGACTATGAGGAGCTGCCCAGGAAGCTGCTCCTCAGACTTTGGAGAAGAGTAGTCTAGCCAACCAGTGCCGGTGTCACCGAAGAGGGGCCCGGGATTGGTTCTGTGAGTGCTGGGAAAACTGGAAACAATGGCTGCTGTCCAACGGATCTGCCCCTGCAAGGCTCGGAAAGGGAGCAAGTGCCTTCATCCTCTTCCAGCCTCCACCATCTCCCTGGGGCCCTCTAACAAAGAGTCACAGGGGAAACCAGTGAGGAAGAGTGTGGCTGGTAACACAGTCCCAGCTTCACAAAGGACTGTAAAAGGCAAAGTTAAAGTTGAGAGACAATACATTAATAAATGGTACTGTAAGTTATTTGAAAACAAAAATCAGTTCTCAAAATTTCTATTTCTATTTATAGACTCTTTCAAGTTTTCATAGTCTTTACTAATGTGTGTGAAATGATTCTGGAGGTCAATGAAAGCAAAACAAATGCAGCAGCATTAAAAACTGTGTTTATAAAAGGCAGTTTATCTATTATTCAGCTTTACATTGTTTGACACATTTAAGCCTGCTTCCATCTGACCTCTAATTCCTTGTTGACAGAACCAGTCTACTTTTTATAAAGATGGAAAGGGCTAGAACTTCTTTCTTCATCCTCCTTTGCTGCCAAGGGCATATGACCCAATCCTCACCAGTGGGTTCTCAGGGGCCATCATGAACTGTTGGAAAAGTTTCCCTTTAATAAAAGGAGAACCAAGGGTGGAAAGGTCTTCTCTCCTCTTCACTGTCAGCTTGGAGTCTCTCTGTGATGCTGGGAGCTGCTTTTGCTGTCTTGTGATTATGAAGAGAAACGTGACTGTGGCGAAGAAGGCAGAGAATGCATTTGGAGTTCTGTTTGGCGCCTCTCAGTATTTCTGCCACTTTAAGTTGTGTCTCTTGTTACTTGAAGCGAGAGACGCTGAACTTACTCTTGAATAAACTTTTGAGTACATACTAATAATGGTTATGTGTCAAAGCACATTGCGTACTTTTCCATCCTTGTAAATGTGACATGAAGGTCACACTCCTGGACACAGAGATTCTGGTGCTGCACTTGTCTAAAGCCTGAACTTCACTGGGTGTGAAACACACACCAGCATGCTGTGTGTATGCGTCTAGTCACTCAGTTGCACCTGACTCTGTGTGCAACCCCCTGGACTGCAGCCCACCAGGCTCCTCCGTCCATGGGATTCTCCTGGCAGGAACACTGCAGTGGGTTGCCATTTCCTTCTCCAGGGGATTTTCCTGACCCAGGGATCCAGCCTGGATCACTTGCATCTCCTGCATTGGCAGGCAGATTTTTTACCACTGCACCACGGGAAGCCCCCCACATACTGTTAAATCAGGATTAAGTATGATTCAAAGGGACAGTGAGGTTTAAGGTCACTAACAATAAGCTTGTTTCTGGCTCTTGTTCTTGTGAATGATGTTCGTGCTTGAGTCCACTTATTGTCAATGAAAAGGTTCTTCTGAGAAGTTAATAAGCACTGAGAGACTAGAACAGCAAATTTGGTGGTTTTGTTGCTTGAGTTTGTCAGTTCCTGTGATATTTAATTTTTTTCTGGGGAGATTTTGTCTCATTATTTTCATTGGAGAATTGATCTCTGGAGGATGGATTTTGGTGCAAGGCTGAAGGCATTAAAATATTATAATGAGATTTTACTAGTAAAAAGTAAATGTAGTTTCTAAGAATTGAAAGATTACATCCATCAGAGAAGAAATAACACACAGTTCTGTTAATATTCTAATGTTTTTTATTTATAAATGTAGAATAAAATAGATCAGTGACTCAGGCATAGCAGGGACATTTTATCAGAAAAAAAAGTTGGAGCAAAAATAAATAATCTACTTTCTTAAAATTATAGCTCAGTATTAAGAATGTGGAGATCTAAAAATAATGCCTGGGAAGGAGGTGTTTTTCTCTAATGTACGGAGTGTTTCTGTACGTCATTATTGGCAATGATAATATCAAAAGTTTTTCAAATTCTGAGTGGGCTTCTCTCTTTTGAGTACCAGGTGAATCACAATAAATTTTGAAGTACATGTCTAGAAATTTTCCAATTTCTATATATAAAACATCATGTCAATTGTTACATTCTAAATAACTTGGTGCTTCTGTAAATGTTGAATGATGTCAGTAATTCAGTTCAGCCATTAGCTAATTCTCTGGTATGTGCCAAAATCTTGGATACAGAGATTAAGAAGTTCACTAGTTTATAGAGCATATAGACACATTGACACATATATAAGAATATATATGTGTACCAACTGATGAATTTTGCAAATTCAAAGACATTACAGAAGGCAAAGCTATTCAAAACATCTAGAAAGAAACTGAATCGGAAAAATCTTGCCAGAGGAGGTTATGTCTGTGTTGGGTTTTGAAAAAAAAAAGATTCTTGTTTGGTAGGCAACCAGTATGAAAAAAAAGGGAATTTCAGGAATGTTCCTTTTCTCCAATAAATTGTTATAGAACATAATAAACCAAAGGCAAAGGCATGAACTGCTGGTCTTTGGATATTGCTAAAAAGCAAAGCTCACTTGAGAACTAGGGCTTGAGTGAGAGGCAGGGAACCTGTCCTGAGAGGCTTGCATGATTTGTGAAAGAGGGTCCGTGTTTCTGTGGGTGAGGAGGCCTGAGGGACTTTAACTACAGGACCACCCTTCCTCGTGGTAGCCTGACATCCAGGAGCAGGGAGGCCAGTGAAGAGGCTGAGATGTCCAGCAAGAAACGAAAGTCACCTGAAGCAACATGGTTTGTGACGTTGTGGGTGAGATGTGCTACCAGCCAAACCCATGCAGAGCTCCCCTGGGACCTCCACTCTCAGTACTTATCAGTGGAGACTTACTTACACGTGAAGACTGAGAGGGGATGAGCTGTAAACCAGCGTGGGGAGCGTGCAGAGCAGAGGACCTGCGGCGTTGACCAGAACCCCATTGACCTGGCCCCCTCCCCCGCAGCGCGGTGCCTTCTCCCCGCCCCCTCCGCCCTCCTGCTCTCCAGGCTTCACCACTGCCTTCTCATAGTTTCTATAGTGACTTTTTTCTTCAATTTCTGTTTCCTTCTCCTACATATTTCCCTTCTGTACTCTTCTTTTGCCTCTCCTCCAGCTGAAAACCAATGATGACTAACACAACAACAGGAAAAACTAAAAAAACGTTTTAAGAGACCAACCAAAACCTCTAGCTCAGGGTGACCATGTTCCCCACACACAGCATGCACTGTTGGTCCTGAGGAGAGCTTAGAAAGTAAGCGTGAGACACAGTCCCTGTGTCTGGGAAAATTTAACAGGAAAAAGAGAATAAAAGTAACATCTAAGTTACCTTCCTTTGAAGGAAATACCTCAGAATTGAGATGAATGTCTTCACTATTGCAGAAGCCTGTTGAAGGGTTACGGACATGAGATTATTGAGCAGACATGACCTGATTCTTACTTAATGTCCTTGCATTGCAGTCTTTAGAAGTTTGTGCACAACTGTTGTTCAGATTTCAGTTGCTAAAGGAATGAGAGCCACAGAATCCCTGACTGTGGAGCAGCAGAACCGAATAACCTCAAGAAAGAGCAGGAAAGATTTTTCTAGTTAATTGTGGCAGTCTTTTTTTTAAAAACATAAAAAAGGAAACTGTAGTCATAAGAGGACTACCCAGAACGCCCTTATGTGGTGGGAATGGCACAAAGGCACACGTTGTTTCTGTTTATATAGATATCTACAAAGATTAATGTGAATAAAGAGGAGTAAAAAAAAGATGGGAATTTCACCTATAAGGGAATATGGTTTTAAGTGAGGTGATAACGTTTTAATTCCATTTAAAAATGCTTATTCCAAGCAGGTTTTCATTGGAAAAGACTGATGCTGGGAGGGATTGGGGGCAGGAGAAAAAGGGGACGACAGAGGATGAGATGGCTGGATGGCATCACTGACTTGATGGACACGAGCCTGGGTGAACTCCGGGAGATGGTGATGGACAGGGAGGCCTGGCGTGCTGCGATTCATGGGGTCGCAAAAAGTTGGACACGACTGAGCAACTGAACTGAACTGTGCATTGGCTATGAAAGGAAGGATAATATCACATTATCATGATACCTTTTCTGTTTTAAACAAACCTTACTCTGATTGGCAATTTGAGCTATTTTCTGTTCCTGTTATGCCATATTGCATATCTGTGTATTCTGTTCCTCTGACCCTCAATGCTCTGCAAAGCTGAAATTCAGAAAAACCTGAGCAAAGAATTCTACCACCCACGACTGGGTCTCTGGGAGGACAGTCTCTTCTTTATGTTGATGTAGTTTGTGTGTGACAGCCTCTTGTATGGGCTGCAAGGGAATGACTCCCAGCTGGAAAGATTCCTTTGACAGTGATCTCCTTTTAAGGAAGAATGTTGAGTGGGAAACATCAAAGTATTGTGGCTTGAAGGTGAACAGTGATCCTTCTTTGCAAGTGTGCTTCTTTCCAAGGATCGGAGAGTAACTAGGTGAGGCTCTAGCTGGCACTTTCCGCATTGTCTTTCATGGATCACCTACTGAAGCGTGGGGCTGGGACCGTGAAGTTTATCTCCGTGCTTCTTTCCAAGGATCGTAGAGTAACTAGGTGAGACTCTAGCTGGCACTTTCCGTGTTGTCTTTCGTGGATCACCTACTGAAGCCTGGGGCCGGGACCGTGAAGTTTATCTCTGTGCTCTCTGGTAGTGGTTGCCCACCCCAAAGCTGAAGTATTCTCTGTCTTCAGAAAATGAAGTCTTCTTCTGAATTATGTGGATCAGTGTGAATCTTCTACATTGGATGTCTTTGACCCATTTGTTGTTGCTGTTCAGTTGCTCAGTCATGTCCGACTCTCTGCGACCCCATGGACTGCAGCAGGCCAGGCCTCCCTGTCCATCACCAACTCCTAGAGTTTACTCAAACTCATGTCCATCGAGTCAGTGATGCTATCCAACCATCTCATCCTCTCTCAACCCCTTCTCCTGCCTTCAATCTTTCCCAGCATCAGGGTCTTTTGAAATGAGTCGACTCTTCTCATCAGACCGCCAAAGTATTGGAATTTCAGTTTCATCATCAGTCCTTCCAGTGAATATTCAGGACCAATTCTTTTTAGGATTGATTGGACTGATCTCCTTGCAGTCCAAGGGACTCTCAAGAGTCTTCTCCAACACCACAGTTCAAAAGCATCAATTCTTCAGCTCTCAGCTTTCTTTATAGTCCAACTCTCACATCCATACATGACTACTGGAAAAATCATAGCTTTCACTAGATGGACCTTTGTCAGCAAAGTAGTGTCTCTGTTTTTCAATACCCTGTCTACGTTTGTCATAGCTTTTCTTCCAAGGAGCAAGCATCTTATAATTTCATGTCTGCAGTTAAAAAAAAATTATTTGGGGAGCAGTTAATTCAGAAATACTGTGGAAAAAATGAATAATTCTCTGGAAGAGTAAGGTAGGTAGAATACTTTTTTAAAAATTTCTGGTTCAGAAGAAGCACTCTCAGGTATTATTATAATAATAGTCTTGTTAACTTCATTCCTTGAACATGGGATTTTGATTTTAGTATTATTAAATAATTCAAAAACAAATTCTGAAAAAGTTTTGCAAAGTATTTTGCCTGCCTCATAAATGAGAAATGTATAATTCAATGGAAGATGTCAAAGTAACCAATAGGCAGAGGCCTAGCTCGTAGCCTGTAGCACCAGTCATGGAAACAGAACTTTACTTGATGTCTTGTCTTTGGTGCAATCTCAAGTGTGTAGCCTCTGAACAAGGAGTGCTCACAAAAAATCCAGCTTACTCACTTTGGCTAAGACTGAGAGTTTCTCAACAGAAGAAACAGGGGCACTGGTTTCATTTGGGTAGGGTGGTTCTTTGTAGGTGTTTCGCATCAACGGCTTTATTAACCTGTTAAGGCTGCTGTAACAGAATATCACAGATTGGAAGGCTTAAAGAAAAGGCATTTATTCTCTCAGTTCTGCTGCTGCTACTAAGTTGCTTCAGTTGTGTCCGACTCTGTGTGACCCCATAGACAACAGCCCACCAGGCTCCCCCGTCCCTGGGATTCTCCAGGCAAGAACACTGTTGTGGCTTGCCATTTTCTTCTCCAATCATGAAAGTGAAAAATGAAAGTGAAGTCGTTCAGTCATGTCTGAGTCTTAGCGACCCCATGGACTGAGGCTACCAGGCTCCCTCGTCCCTGGGATTCTCCAGGCGAGAGTACTGGAGTGGGGGGCCATCGCCATTGCCACAGTTCTAGATGTCCCCAAACGGGACGCCAGCTTGGTCCGATTCCAAGTGCGGGCTTGCCCTGGTTTACCGACTGCAGCCTTCCCACTCTGTCCTCACAGGGGAGAGCAAGTCTGGTCTTCCCATCGTCTTCTGAGGGCCCTGATTCCATCACAGGAATTCCACCCTCCAGCCTCATCTAAATTTACCTCCAAACTTACCTCCAAAGGCTTCAGCTCCAGATAACATTCCACTGAGGATTAGGGCTTCAACATATGAATTCTGGGGGGACACGAACATTCAGTTCCAAGGAGCAAGCGTCTGTGAATTCCATGGCTGCAGTCACCATCTGCAGTAATTTTCGAGGCCCATAAAATGTCTGTCACTGTTTCCCCTTCTATTTGCCATAAAGGGATGGGACTGGATGCCATGATCTTCATTTTTTGAATGTTGAGTTTTAAGCCAGCTTTTTCACTCTCCTCTTTTCACCTTCATCAAGAGGCTCTTTAGTTCCTCTTCACTTTCTGCTATTAGGGTGGTATCATCTCCATATCTAAGGTTATTGATATTTCTCCTGGCAATCTTGATTCTAGTTGGTGATTCATCCAGCCCAGCATTTCACATGATGTATTCTGCATGTAAGTTAAATAAGCAGGGTGACAATATACAGCTGTGATGTACTCCTTTTCCAATTTTGAACCAGTCCATTGTTCCATGTCTGCTTCTAGCTGTTGCTTCTTGACCTGCATACAGGGTTCTCAGGAGACAGGAAAGGTGGTCTGGTGTTCTGATCTCTTTAGTAATGCCCTGTAGTCTGCTGTGATCCACACAGCCAAAGGCTTCAGTGTGGTCAGTGAGGCAGAAATCGGGGTTTTTCTGAAATTTCCTTGCTTTTTCTAATATCCAGCAGTAAACTGTTCATGGGAGAATCCCATGAACAGTGTAGCATTTACTAACTGCAAAATACCCAGTATATTTGTTTTTCTATTTCTGACTAATGAATTACCACAAATTTAGCAGCTTGAAACAACTGATTATCTCTCAGCTCTGTAGGTCAAAAGTCAGAGGGTTCTGTTGGGTTCCGGTGCTTAGTCTCACAAAACTGAAACCAAGGTATTAGCTGCGCGGGTGGTTATTTGGAAACTCTGAGGCAGAATCTGCTTCTAAACTCATTGAGCCCCCAGCTCACTGGCCAGGTTCACCTCATGTTTGTGTGGCTGGCGGCCCTGTTCCGCACTTTCAGCCAGGGCCTGCTTTCAGCACCTCAGGGCAGCCTCATTCCTTGCCACGCGCCTCTCCACAACCTCAGGGAGAAAGTGTTTCAAATCTCTGACTTCCTTTTCTGCTGCCAACCAGAGAAAACTCTCTGCTTTTCAAGGGTACATGTGATTTGATTAAACCTACCTAAAATCATCTTCCTGTTGTTATGTAAATTAATTAATATAGTCCAAGGAATGCTGCCTCATCACATTTGTAGAATCTACCAACACTCAGATGGATGGGCATTTATTATAAGAGCTAACTATACATGGGGGTCATTCATAAAATTCTGCCTGTTACACCCAGACCAACCTACTGTTACTAATCAAAATGTGATGCATTTATTTCCTAACATAATGTATTCAGTCTGATTAACTCAAAACATGGGTTATATGGGAAAGTAAATTAGAAATCCAAAATTCCACATTCAAGGATAAACTTGAATGTCATTTGTTTTCAGGCCTTTCAAAGACTCACTCACTAACAAGTGTTTCAGTTTGTTTTTTCACGTACAGTACTTAATTTGTGTTCTCATGCATTTCTACTGTGCTCTCCTGGGTGGTTTTTTTTTTTTTTTTTTATGTTACACAATCAATTCTGCTACTTAAGAGCATTAACCACAGCAAGTATTTTCAAAGGTTTTTAAAACTATTTGTCATGTCTTAGAAAACAAGCTGAAACACAGACCGGTGATCAGAAAGAAGGGATGATGGCTGTGGCTGAGGCTATGTGGCGTCTAGCATAAAAATAAATAATGCAATATACTTAAGTGCATTTGTTTCTTTTTAGGTTGCAGCCTTATTTATTTCTTTGGTTAACAATACACCTTGGAAACTTTTTCCATTGCTGTATTAGTTTCCTGTTGCTGCATCACAAATTACCACAAACTCAAACACTTATGGCACCATACGTTATCTTACAGTTCTGTAGGTCAGAGTGAGACACAGCATGAATAGGCTCACACAGTTCCCACATTGAGGTATCATTAGGCTGCGCTTCTCTCTGCAGGCCAGGGGAGAGAATGTGCCTCCAAGCTTATTCCGCTGCTTATGGCTGTCTCAGTACCTGGCCTTCTCCATCTTCACGCCAGCAAAGGCGCGTCAGGTCCTTCTCCTGCTTTAGGTCTTTCACTGGCTCTTAGGCCTGCCTCTTCTGCTTCTGAGGCTCATGCAGGTACACTGGGACCACCTGAGCAATCCAAGGTAATCTCTGTATTTTAAGGCAGCAGTGATTCATAATCCCAACTACATCTGCAAAGCCCGTTTGCCATGCTGCCTGGCATGTTCACAGTCCTAAGACTGGAGCATAGAGCATTCTTTCGGACAATAATTCTATCACATTTAATACATCTGGATTTTTTCATTTCTTTAGTCGCTATGTGGTTTTTCATGCTATGAGTTCTATAATTTATTTACTCAGTTCAAATCAAATGGTTTTTTCTAATTTTAAAAATTATACATAATATTGTGATAAATATCCTTGAGGCACATTATGTACAAGTGAAAATATTTAGTATATATTCCAAGAAGTAGCTTCCATGAGAGAAATAGTATATTTATTTTACATTCTTTTATGGATGCTGCTAAATTGCAAGGCTTTACCAAGCTAGTGTCACTGACACTTTGAATCTGCCTGCTTCTCAGCGTGTACATCTGACCAGT